>CAWUFW010008307.1:600000-904376 GCA_963921515.1 Calotriton arnoldi
GAAAGTGTTACTAATGAAAGAAGTGATGAAAGAAAATTGAGACCATCTTAAGAGAAAGACTGTGACACAGAAAGTGGAAATTTTACAAACAAGTAAAGAAGGAAATAAAAGAACCAGATGAAGAAAAGAAATTAAAAGATAAAGGGGAAAGTAAAAGAATAAAAGCTGTTGAAGTGTGGGATCACACAAAGATTTATACACATCTTAGTTTAACATAAGTGAGGATATAGAAGACAAGTTAGAGATAGGTAAATTTAGAATACTAAAAATGGCAGAAACAGAAGTGACTGAACATCCAAAATCTAGTTTAGAACAAAGATGTGTTAAATGTTGTTTGTGCAGTATTTTGTCACTAATGTTAATGTGGTTATTGCTAACAGTTGTGATACCTATTTTAATGGTAAACAACGATAAAAATAATACTAATACAAGTAATTAAGTGAATACAGGTACTAAAGGAATGACTGCTACTAATTTAGAACAAATAGATGAGACTATGTATCAACATGACAGATCAAATAGTGATTTGTCATTAAATGTATTTACTAAACTTCTTTTTGAATATGTTGATACAATGGATGTAAGTGACTGTTATGTTTGCATAAAATTACCTTCGTCTGTCTCAGAGGGGGTGCTGCTTGATCTATCCGCTGCATTTGATACGGTAGACCATACTCTTCTGATTCATCGTCTACAAGAAATTGGGATAAGAGGTAAAGCCCTCTCCCTGTTAACATCGTTCCTATCAGAGAGGACCCAATCAGTTCATCTGGGCAAATTTAAGTCTGCATCTTTCACTCTTCCATGCGGTGTTCCGCAGGGCTCATCGTTGAGCCCTACACTCTTTAATATTTATGTAGCGGAATTAGCTCCACTGATAAGAAGTTTTAATTTGATTCCTACATCGTATGCCGACGACACCCAGCTGGTGATCTCGACAGTAGATAAGGACATTAACCACTCATTAAAACTCCATGACTGTATGCTTTCTTTAAGTCATTGGATGAGTTCTCATTGCTTGAAACTAAATTCAAGCAAAACGGAGGTGATTATGTTCGGAAATCTCTTTCCACCTTGGTCCCCAGCTTGGTGGCCGGATAATCTTGGTCCCCTCCCGACCCCGGTAGATAAAGCAAAAAATCTCGGGGTTATCGTAGATCAAAAACTCAGTTTTAAAGCCCAAGTTTCTAAGGTGGTGTCCTCTTCCTTCTTTATGATTAAGACTATAAGGAAAATTTTGCCTTTTATTCCTAAATCCTGCAGAAAGTCGGTTGTAACCTCCTTAGTCTTGTCTAAACTTGACTATTGTAATGGATTGTACATCAATGTGCAATCCACCCTTCTTAGGAAGCTACAGGCAGTACAAAACGCTGCCGCAAGACTGATTCTGGGCATACCGAAATATCAGTCTGTCAGATCAGCATTGCGAGAACTCCACTGGCTGCCAGTTGGCCAGCGGATAAAGTTCAAGGCACTCTGCATGGCCCATAAGGCATTACACAAAGAAGGGCCGAAATTTCTAG
Source organism: Calotriton arnoldi (assembly GCA_963921515.1). Taxonomy (NCBI): domain Eukaryota; kingdom Metazoa; phylum Chordata; class Amphibia; order Caudata; family Salamandridae; genus Calotriton; species Calotriton arnoldi. The sequence goes on from CAWUFW010008307.1 coordinate 601,524, forward strand.
AGGACCTCTTTACATGGCATTCTCCAAACAGAACTCTGCGTTCGGCTAATGCACATCTGATGTCGCCGGTCAGGATTAAAAAGACGAACTAGGGGGGTAGGAGTTTTACTTTTAACACCATCAAAGAATGGAATTCCCTTCCCCTATACCTCAGAAAAATTTCCCCCCTTCTCGAATTCAGGAAACTACTGAAGACCTGGCTTTTTCAGTAGTAGTAGCACTAAGCACTGGAAGCGCCAAGACACCCGAGGGTATTCGTGCGCTGTATAAATTCTATTAACATAACATAACATAACTTATCATCATCTTCCTTTAACATATGGTGTGTCATGTAGTGTTGTGTCTAGTCTGTTCTATAAAACAGGCAAATTGCAGTATTAATATTCTAATATGGATTTAGTATTCCCAGAGATTCCTATTAGAAGAAACCTAAACCCAGTACTTAGTGCTAAAGATGCTGAATTTATGGGTGAATTTTTCCTGACAACAAGCCCAATAGACATAACAAATGCGCATCAAAACAATTTAACATGTATGTTACGAGATGAAGAAAAAGATTTTCGAAATTTAGTAGAGGAAAGAAGACAGGATTTCCAAAAGAAGGCTGTTGAACAGAAGTCACATGTACCTCCATGGGCTAATAAGGAAAGAGACTATAAGAAAGGCGAGACTCATGCTGAAATGTCCCTAGACTTGTCAAAATTGGGAAAATTCTGTCTACATAGACTAAAAACGGACTATAACAACATTTACATTGGTTCTAGTGATTGTGAACATACCTTCCTTATCATGGGGGGATGGGGACTAAAAGGTGGAGTGGATCCTGTTTTTCCAGGAATATATTATGTGTGTGGTAAAAATGCCTATTATAGGTTGCCAACACAGTGGTATGGAAGTTGCTATCTTGGGATAGTATTTCCAAAGGTATACCACATTACTAAGAACAATGAAATGAATGTAAGAAGTCAAGGACTAAAACGAACTAAAAGAACAAGTTTTTCAGAAATAGTAGGTGATATATTTGGTGCACTGATACCGTCAGTTGGAGTCATACTGAATTCCCATAAGATACGCAAATTGTCAACAGTAGTTGATCGTCTTTCGACAGATACTGCTGGGGGATTCTTAATGATTAATACTGAAATGGTTGCAATTAGATCTATGATTTTGCAAAATCGACTTGTTCTTGATATATTATTGGTAAAAGAGGGAGGAATCTGTGGCATGTTGAAAGTCCAACATTGCTGTACATATATCCCAGATAAAAGTAAAAACATTGAGGGATATATTAAGAATATTACAAAGATTCATGACGATTTGACCCAACTGGAGGTTGACGGTGTATGGGAAAGACTTAGTAAAAGTATTTCCAGTATAGGTAGTTGGTTTTCTATTTTAGGGAGTAGTCTATTAGGAAAAATCCTAATACCCGTAATTTCTTTAACAATAGTAGCTCTGCTGATGATAATGACATACAGATGTTGTAGAAATAAAACGAAAACAAGAATGATAGCAGAAATAAAGAATAAAAGAATGGGAAGAAAGAGAAACAGAGAAGAGATCGAGTTAGAAGAGATGAATGGAAGTCTATATGATAAAATGAAAAGAGTAGGTATGAAAAGGAGAATAGAAGAATTAGAAGAAAGAAAGGAAGACACACAGGGGCACATGCATCAAAGGTTTTTGCGAGCGCAAACGGTGCGATTCGCAAAAATCGGCCGTTTGCGCCCGCAAAAAGGCCTTTGCGATGCATTAAAGTGTTTGGCACTCGCAATTTAAGAAATCGCAATTTATTGCGATTTCTTAAATTGCGATTGCATTTAAGGAATCGCAATTTGCGATTCCCTAAATGCAATGCAACAAAAAATAAAAATTTGCGAATTTGCTATTAAGAAATGCAAATTACCATCAACTTTAAGTTGATGGTAATTTGCGAAAACTTTGAAAAATGCACAAAAGTGCATTTTTCAAAGTTACATGTTACACACACACATGCCCTTGGGGCATGTGTGCGCAACATGGGTGTACATAACAATTTCAGGGGTGCAACAGGGTGTCCTTTTGGCACTCTTGCACCCTTGAAATACATGCGCAATTTGCGAGTACCAATGGAGTACTCGCAAATTGCGCATGCATTCTCATTCATTCCTATGGGCCTCCAGGCCCATAGGAATGAATGGAATCAATTCCTTAATTGCGACTCGCAATTTGCGAGTCGCAATTAAGGAATTTTAAGGAATCGCATTTTTTTGGGCAAATCCTTCATACATTGCATTTTGCGATTTCTAAATAGCGAATCGGTAAAATTCGCTATTTAGAAATCGCAAAATGCGGGCTTGATGCATGTGCCCCTAAAAGTCTAAATGAATAAAAGTTGGCACTTGGTAATGATGGGTATTTTATGATGGCTCAAAAATGGCATCAGAGGGGGGATTGATGGAGCAAGGACTCGAGAAAATGAGACTTGCTTGATGAAATCTTCCATTAACTGTTACTAAGTATTAATTAATAGATAAAGCGAAACTAACATGCAGCCAACACAGAGGCATGGGGAGAAAAGCTTACGCATGCTTGAATTAATGAGAAATAAAACGCAGCACGATTAAAACACGCTTTAACTTGCTAAAACGCTTTGCGCATGTGCAATCCCGAATGACGCATAAAATAACGTGACTAACTCGCTTTGAGAGGGAAAAACCCTCACGCATGCGCAAGAAGAATTGAAACGCGGTCTTGAGGTACCGCATGCCCAGTATATGCTTACTTGATTAAAAAGAAAGCTGCTGCTATTAACGCTTTTGCCCAAGAGTAATAATAATTACATGGGATAGAGTAGAAGTGGGCGGTGAACAGTGAGAATTACATGTTCAAGAAAATAATATCTGTTTTTGATTCTTTTATTAATAGTGAATATTTGGGCCTGCTGGTCCTTGACTAAAAAAGAAGATGGCAAAAGCTGCGCATGAGCAATGAGCCCATGAGATGACTGATGACACAGAGGGAGCTGAATGCTTGCCAAGCTCCAAGGACTGAAAGGATGGGAAAAGAAGAAGATGTAGCAGCAAACTGTGAAGCCTGTGTTAAGTAAATTATGGCATTTGCAACAAAATATGCATGTTTCAAATAGAATTATGAATGAGTAGAAGGGGCAGGATTAACAAACAATAGGTTTTACTAATAAAATGAATACGTCAGCTTGGGATGATGAAGACACCCCTAACCCGTCCAATCATATTTCGTAGTTTAGTAAAGTTGCAACACTTGAGGGTGGGACATGAAGAAATAAAGACTATAACTAGAGTGATTTGAATTGAGAAGTAATGCTGATATTGACGATGACGATGATATGATGCTAAGTCAACAAAGGAGAGGGGGGACCAGGAGCCTGTTTAGGTCCAGTGTCCGTGCTCCACAAATTACCGTTAAACCATAGGGGACACTGTTCCAAATTGAGGGTGCACAATGTCACCCAATCAACACAAAGAAAGATTGAGAATAGAGTAGATGGTGAGAGGAGGAGGAAAGAGAGAGAGGCAGAGGTTCATCCCCAGTATCAAGGATCTAATCCCGAAGGGGAGGGCCGAGTCTTGCCTCTTAGTTGCCCTCACACACCCCGAAGGATGTCATGCTTCATCATCGGGCTTTTGCTCCTCGTCGGGCCGGCGCTGCAATGCCCGACGGGTCCCCCGAAGGGTCACTTTCACGGAGATCTTTTAAGAGAAAAGCCGTTAGGTGAGTGCGGGTGTGTGGGGTGGATCCAGTAGCAAAAGTGGTGAAGTGCGTGCGACCTAGCTGATGTGATAGTAGTCCACGTAAGAATGGGGTTCCGGAGTGGAGATGGTAACCCGTATAAGTGAGAGGTGGCTTGGGGGTAACCACAGGGCTATGTTCCCTATCATGTGGTGCAAATCTCGACTCGTAGATCTGCCCAAGCCAAAGGGGTACCCTCACATTGGTGGGAGGAGTCTCCCAAGGCTAGTGTCCGCTGGATGCCCGCACCTTATTGGGGTTGCGTCGGGTGCCGGCTCATTAGCACCTACCCTCTACCAGCAGTCGAGATTTGCACCACATGATAGGGAACATAGCCCCATGGTTACCCCCAAGCCACCTCTCACTTATACGGGTTACCATCTCCACTCCGGAACCCCATTCTTACGTGCACTACTATCACATCAGCTAGGTCCTGAAGAAACGCCATTGATCATTTCGACAAACCAGGCGTGAAACATGTCGACCTTTTAATAGTTACTCGGGCACATTAAGCCTCATAGTAACTCACCAACCTTCGGGTTTTTTTTTTTTAATCTACCAGGGGTACCACGCTATTATAGGGTCTTCCTGTGGATACTCCTAGGTGGTTTTATTTATTTATTTTTCGACACCTTTCACTGCATGCACTTCACCACTTTTGCTACTGGATCCACCCCACACACCCGCACTCACCTAACGGCTTTTCTCTTAAAAGATCTCTGTGAAAGTGACCCTTCGGGGGACCCATCGGGCATTGCAGCGCCAGCCCGACGAGGAGCAAAAGCCCGATGATGAAGCATGACATCCTTCGGGGTGTGTGAGGGCAACTAAGAGGCAAGACTCGGCCCTCCCCTTCGGGATTGGATCCTTGATACTGGGGATGAACCTCTGCCTCTCTCTCTTTCCTCCTCCTCTCACCATCTACTCTATTCTCAATCTTTCTTTGTGTTGATTGGGTGACATTGTGCACCCTCAATTCGGAACACTGTCCCCTATGGTTTAACGATGATATGATGCTGACAACGCTGCTGGGAGCTGAGCAAGAGAGAGAGAGAGAGGACGAGTGTAGACTCAGAAGATCCCAACTATTGCCTGATTAGAATTGAAGATTGCGGAAGAATATCGAGGAGGGAGAGAGTGAAAGAGAGGGAATCGCCCTGGTGCGTCGGGTTGTAGAGAAGTCTAGTAAGTATCAGACCTGTCCTGATCTTATCCTTTGTCTCCTCATCCTAAATTAGGGGACCTCCACCAGCCCTTTGGCCAGAGGGGTGGTTTTCCAGTTATCCTCATTAGGTAAATGTCATTATATTCAGTATTTGCATATTTAGTTGCAAATGGATTTAATGTGCCTTTTGTCTCTTCATCTATCCACTCTTATGCGTTTGATGTTTGTTGGAAGCTTGTGTAATTGAATGTATTGTGCTTTATGATTGCTCTCTCTCCCATTTGATAAAAATGGAGTTTGCACTGTGTATTTGTAATCGATGAGCGTTCAACTTAATGACTGAAATTTTAGATAAATTCATCATAATTATTATATTTAGAGTCTGTGGTAATTTCATTACGAAGTTTAGTTAAGAAGTTGTTAATATCACCATCAACTAACTCAACTAATGGTCCATCGAACAAAGGAAGAGTGTTGATTCCTGAAGATTAGTTAGGCACGATATTGTAACTGATTTGTGGTTACAGGGAAATAACTAATAAGAATTTGTGGAATTATTTGAAATCAAAACCCTTCCAGTGGGAAATTGACCAAGGAGAATACAAATAAAGGTATCTGGATAAAGGTATATGGGCCCATTGAAAAAGTTCAGTTTTTGGTGTGTAAAATATCCAACCTTGGCCTCTTCGCGCTGGATCACCCCCACCCTCATCTTAGATACTACCTGTATTGATCTTGTCGCCTTTGGGGTCAAGGGTTATAAAGAAGAAGCAGGAACTAAATGTAAACCCAGCTCCAAGAGCCTCAGCTCCTAGCAAATAGGAGTGTATTGATGGGCTAAGGGTGGATGGGAGAGGGGGTCAACCATGTGATGTCATCAAGGTCAAAGGGTATCTCTTCAGCCGCCCCAGCCATCGTATTGACTCCTTGCCCACGAGCTTGAACTGTATAGCAAATAACTTGTAATGGAGCGGGCACACCGCCCAGTTCAATAAAGTGTTGTGAGAAAGGGGGTGCACCCTGGCTTAAATGTTGCACATGGTCACTCACTGACTGCAATCTCACTCTCTTAATCTCACTATATCTCACCCTCTAACTCATTACCTGTCCCCTCTCATCTGGGTGCCGTCTAGAACAATAGACCTTCTTCTAGTCAGGGTCCGTCTAGCCGCAAAAAATGGCTGTGCAAATGTCCTTAAAATGAGTAGGGTCAAGGTCAGGCAAGTAAAACGCACACTTTAGCAGGTTCCAATTGGTGTCAGTGAAAATTGTGGGATATTTGGAATAGGCAAATGTTGGGAATCTTCTTTTCAGCAGAACTCCACTTAGGGACAGTGTATGGCGTGTTTCAGCTTAGAAAGCATCAGTAGAGGCAAGCATTGTAAACATCTGAGGAGGGCCGTGGGGGGGGGTAATCATCCGCACAAAAAGGACAAAAAATAGAAACTTCTACATCTCAAAAACGCTTACCCCTCAGAAATGGATGTGGAAATAAGAAACTCACCTAGGCCATGGTCGCAAGGGAGGAAACTGTGACAAGAATAAAAACATATCAAAATAGATTTTATGTAGCGCTTGACTCGCTGTCTTGGGGATTCATAGCACTGTCTGTAAATATTTTTTTTTATTTTCATCAAACCTTATGATTGTTACTCATTGTTTTCACTTGCTTTTGGGTTTCCAGCTCGTGGCTAGTTGCAGGTAGCAAACAGATTTCTGCAGCACGTCCATTAACTCCTTGAGCTATCCTACACACTAAATTTAAAATGTAAAACATGTAAAAGCGTGACTTTTCCCCGTAGTGTTAGTGCTTTAGGAGCTCTAACACCTGAGGAACACGGAGATGGGTAATAGGGGGGCTCTCAAGGAGCCAAAGCCACACGAGAAAAAAATACTAGAGCGACGACTCTTATGTCCTCGACATATATTAATACCGGAAAGTGATATGGATTTCGAAAAAAAACATTACAGGTAAAAGGTGAACAGCAACTGGGAATTCAAGGAGACGCAAAAAAAGGTTTTGGGACATTTTAGTGTTGTTGAGACTCTGATATGAATGAAACCACAATATATGCAATGCCGTGTTTTAAACAAATAGTACAAATAGTACATCTTGACCTGTGAAAGATGTGTCGATAAAGTTTGCAGGCAGGACAGCTGTTCCGAGACAGAACTCATGACTGTAGGGGAGTACTTAGGGGCACCACCTGTTTCCAAAGTCCTTTGATTTACCTAATTAAAAATACTGCCCCGTCCCATAAATACGTTTTGCACATACGTGGGCATGACATGCCCAAGATCACAGGGCGTGCAAAACGAAGCTGGGGCATACAATCTGCTCTGTACATATTAAGCACCCGGTCCTTTCCTCATCTTGTGATACACCATGGACAAGTCTTACCTTGTCACTGAGCTCCCTAGGCTCCTCTTCCTGGGGGATGGGAGAGAGGACGCGACCCCCCTGCACCGACTCCCGGCGCTACTCTCCATCCTCCGGAGGGCCAGTGGCCTCGGATGCCAGGGTCGGGAGCAGACCTACAGGCTTTGTCGAGCTCCGGAGAACCCGCAAGGATGGGGGCCCGTCATTCGCACGCAGGCGGCTTGCGGTCTTCGGCAGCGTCCTAACCCAGGGAGAGGGGGGACTTCCTGCTGGTACTGGCTCCTTCCTCCTCAACTTCGGCCTCCCCACCGGGGATCCCAGGACCCGCAGGGAGGCCACTATACTCTCTTTCCTCCGCTCCCGGTCCAGCATCTCCCCCACGCTCCCACAAATGCAACAAGCATTTGCAATGCAACAGGACTCACATTTACCCGAGACCTATTGCATTGCAAACGGGAGTGCGGGCGGGGGGGCCCGAGAAGGCACGAACAACGGGAGTGTCGGGGGGCGGGGTGCGAGAAGGCACGGACAATGGGAGTGTGGGGGAGGGGGAAAAAGGCATGGCAATGGGAGTGCGGGCAGGAGGGGGCGAGAAGCACGGCAACGGGAGTGCGGGCAGGAGGAGAAGGCAAGGACAACGGGAGTGCGGGCAGGGGAGGGGGTAAAAATAGTGCTCTAAATAACACGTACCGTATAGAGTAACACTCAAAGTAAAGGGGCGAATAGCCATGGGATGGTACAAATGACGACATGGCATAATAAGGCGGGACTAACAAGCCCCATAATCAATCAGAAGACAGAATTTACGAAGGACAAAGACAGAAGCCAATGAAAATTATGGGCGGAGAGTGAGGGCAGCTTGTCTCCCCATACTCTACTACTGCATGCCTCGCAGAGCGAGCAGCGCATGTGCGCTGCCGCTAAAGCTCGACCTAAAAATGAGGAGGTCTTTTTCCAATAGAAATTATGATTAGTGCTCCAAAAAACTAAAATGAGGACACATGTTCTGAGTTCTCAAATAGCGACAAAGTGCTTTTCAATTATTTGCTAAATGTATGTTTTTTTCTTCAGTTTATCATTTGATTATTTGTTGCACTTAGGGGAGACAATGTGGCATTACGGCCAGAGCTTCTGACTTTGCAACTAGAGAACCAGGTTCTAGTTTCATAGTCAACTCAACATCATGTGATTCTGGGGAAATCACTTAATCTCCCCATGCCTAAAACCAAAATCAATGTGTCCTTGTGTAATTGACCTTCAGGTCAAGTCCGCGCTATATAAAACTGCAAAAATAAATAAATAAATTAGAGTTTTGCACAGTTCTGTTATTGGGCTATACTTGGGCTATATCTGTGCTACATTTGGGCTCTTTTTTCTCTGGTGGCCATCTCGGGACACATTTTTGTTATGAATCTCCCTAATTTCCTCATTTACTACAGTAAGCTCAGAAGAAAATGTTTCAGTTTTCCGCTTAAATTCGAGCTTATTAGAACATTGTGAACACTGGTAAAGCTGATGCTCACCAGGGAGTTAACTGGCAGTCTTCTGCTGGTGTTAAAAGTGCATGTTAAGTCTACATGTTAGAATATGTTAATGAAATAGAAGAGGATATTTGAAAAGTTATTTAAAATGTGCCCTAATTTTGCTTTCTACAGCACTAACCATAATTTCTATGACAAAATGAACCCCCTCATTTTGTTCCTTTCTAAATTAAATGTTTTCAGTTTTACCAGTATGATTCAATCAAGGTTGCTTCAGGTGTGCTATACTTTTGTCGTAAAGAAGACTGTTAGCACTCTAGTTGTTCTTTAGATCATTCTGGGATATTTCAGTAGAACACAGGGGAATCTACTGACAGGCTGCTCCTCTTGGGAGTACATGTTTTACTGAGAATATCAGACTTTATTCTCACATGGCTGAGCAATATACTGTGATTTTACTGAAAATATGCTCTAATTTTAACTTTTGGAGCACCTTCCATAACCTCGGTGAAAAATTCATGAGAAAACAGTTTTCTCTCAAACTTAATTCATGAACTCCCAGAAGAAGGTCAGCATTTTTTCACAGGGTAAAGTTACCTGAGAGCACACCACAATTGCTATAATTAGTGTAGTACCACCAACAAATTACTTATATTGTGACTAAACTCTGCTATCACTATTTATATGTGATCCTTTTTGTGACCTTCAAAACCTGCTATTCACTACAATGCATTTTAATGGGGTACATGTTCCAAAGTCCTGTAATAGCTGCCACAGCATGTTGTCCATGTTATGGCCAGCCAATAAAATGGGCGGTCCCATTGACACCCCCCTCATTACCTTTTGGGTTTATGTGCACTCACTCTATCCCCTTACATATTTGTTTTAAATCATTTACAAGCCACAGAGATCAAGTACCTGAGTTTTGTAATGGCTGCCACAACATATTGTTCAGGTTGAAACCAACCAATCAGGATTGACAATTCCCCTTTAAATTGGCTAAGTAGAGCATATCTGGAAACCAACTGTCCAGATGTATATATTTTTTTAAGCTTAATTTCTCATACCATAAACTACCAAACAGATTTACACCAAATCACAAGAAGCATATTCTGTGTATGAAGATCTAGCTTCCTGCCAAATTTGATGTAAGTCCGTTGAGCAGTTTTTGCTCTGGTCTTATCTAAAGAAGTCTATGAAAAATGCATGGGATTTTTTGTTTTGGGATCACTCTTTTGCTTTTCCCCTGCTTGACAGATTACTCCGAACATTTCCATGCACAAAGTAATCAAAAAGTAGCACCTTTTGGGAACATTTTTAAGGGAGCTCGTCAAACGGGGCCAAAATTATTAGGAACACAAAATAAAGCTTTTCCTATGGAACAGCAGACCTAACTATAACTACACAGTGGCAACCGCCACTGGGTAATAAAATATATATCTGCAAGGCACATATATGCAGAGTTACGAATACTAAATCCGTACTGCCTCCTCTGCACTTACCTGTTCAATATTTTGTCTTTCAACATTGCGGTCACAATATTGTGACCCATCCATATTTTTGATTCAGTATCCCCTAATATAATTCTTTCAACAAGATAGGACAGGCTCAGAAGCTATGTGCTATCTGTAGTCTTGACACATCTGGGATAAAACCCAATAAAGAACATTCTTCTACCTACCACCTAGCTCCCCATCATTTGATGTTGAAGTTGAAGTATATGATGAAGCATACCACATTACACGGGCAAGGGTTCTTAAGTGAATATTTATATACAAAATGAGATGTATTTCCAGATGGAGAGAAGATGTGTTTATTACATGTAGCATATAGTTTGATGTTTTGTCATAACTTGTTAAATGTTCATAGAAAATAAATAACCTGATTTAATTTCCCTTTTGTCAAATACATGTGATTTTTTATATTTCTCAGACAACAGAATCCCTGATGGTAGAGATTGTTCTCGGCTATAATTCTTCCAAAATGGTATTAAACACTTATTGCTCCAAACAATAGATTCTGATGTTAATTTCCAAAATCAAATTTTATTTCATTTTGTGACATTCCAAAATCATTATTTTGGGCATTAAACATATGCTTTTCATATTTGATGTATACAATCCATTTCAAACTAATAATTCTTTTTCCGGGGCAATGAAACTAGTCTGAAAACAAACGATGCCCATGTCACATAGCTCATATCTCATTGTCATACAATACTTAAAAGTGTGATCTAAAAAAGGTGAAAATATAGATTACCAACATTTCCGAACGAGGACCACTAACCTTTTAGCTTCATATTGGTGCAACACAAAATTACCCATCCTTTACATGTTACAAATATGTCACAAGTACTTAATAGATACATGAGATGAACATGCACTTCAGGCACATGTCCTTGTGTGGTTTAATAATTAATGTAAGTGTTGCACGTGTTAGCATTGCTGAAGAGTGCATTCACTGTAGGATTAGAGAATTTAACGAAACTATGTGTTTAACTACTAAATGAGAAAATAATAAAACATCCCTACTTTGTAGATAATGTACTTACTGTAAAAATGACATTCAACTTTCATAATGAGTGTCTTAATACATAAATGACATTTGTTGATTAGCAAACTAAATAGAAACCATCCTCATATATGCAGAATGTGATTTCACTTAAAACAGTAACAAATGTATCTAATGGGTGCATTAATATTTCATATATTTGACCTAAATGTAGTTTCTAGACATACTTGCACATGAATATTTTAATGATTTACTGTGCGTGCAGCATGTAATGTGAATCTAATGTTCTAGAATTGTATATTCATTTGTGTTTAAATGTGCACACACATATTAAATGTACACCATTGAGTTGATGCCTTAATTTGCCCTGACTAGGCCTGTAATTCACCATGCTGTATAAATGCTGGTTTTCATTTTCTGCTAACGTGACATTTTTTCTAGGAATCCACATGCATTGTTAGTATTAGAAAAGATACATTACTGTACTAGCGATAGAGGAGAGAGCCTGAGAAGAAGACCTTGACAAAAGAACATGGCGGACTAGAGCATTAACTGAATCTGCGCGAGAAGAAGGTGTCGTTCCCATGTCCATGGGATCTTTTGCTCATGTTACAATCTAGAACAGGAGAAGTGGAGAAGAACAATGAGACCCTTGATTATGCGTACAAAGGAGTATTACCCACAAAGTGTTATAATTTAATGATCACACTGTTGGAGATTCAAATGTCCTTTAGAACTCTTTGCAGATGCTTTCCTGATTCTTTCTGTTTCCCTTACTGCACTTGCCCCTGGACTTTGAGAGGTCTACACCTCTGTTCTTACTTTTGATTCTTTACTGAGTGTGGCTTAGGCTAACAAATATTCTCTGACCGATAGAGTACTCTTGACCAAGCTTCTAAAATGCTGACACCTTCCCTACTTAATTTTCCCATGCACAGTTCTAGTTTCCTTTATGAAAATTCCTGATATTTTAGATTCTTTGGGTTACACAACCATCCTCTTACCTTGGACTTTAATTTGAGTGACTCTAGAGTTACCTATGCATAAACAACAATGCCTGGGACTTTTCTCTGAGCATCAGATACTTGTCTTACTGTTTCGTATTGCTGTGACTGAATTCCTTGTTTGCTTAATTCTGGTACGACTAAACTTCTTCAGAAGGTTAGGGTTCGCAGTTGTTATTCTCTATCTCTACAGCATGGTTAAGAGTCATGTATCTTGGCTTGATTTTGAATTTTTAATAATCCTTCTTAAACTTGGCTATCAATTTCTGGTCCTGATTTTGTAGCCAAATGGGTTACACTGTTATTTGAATGTAATTGATGTAAATGTTAACTCCCATCACCTCTCAGTTGGAACAAAAGATTTGTCAGAGGACCAATGGGAAACAAGTGGGCCCAGAAAATGCTGGATCAAATCTGGTAGGAAGTAAGATGGTTCTCCACTGACTTGAGGGAGTTAGGGTATCTATCTCCAAACTCCAAAAGCCTATGGTTCGGTCAAAGGACTGATGGAGTTCTACTGGTTTAGAAACAACCTGTGGCAGTGGAGGAGTCTGAGTATTGATAGGGTTGCGCATTGCAATTGCTTATGCTTAGTTTGTGGTATTGTGCAGTGATTGTGTGGTGTTCTGTGGCGATGATTTAAGTTGATGTGGGAATGTGGTGCTGAATGCAGAGAAGTTGAAGTGGTTATCAGGTCCGTAGTGACCTAAGAATCAGGGATATTTACCTACAGGTTGGAAGTTTCATTGTAGAATACACTGGGTGTAGTTGTCTGCTGTGTTGTGGTGCTGGGCTTGAGACGTTGTTGACAGCATTATTGAGATAGGGATTTTATCTTTGTGTGATTGAGAGATGTGGTTGGTATAGCTAATATCAGTGCATAGGGAAGAAATGTGTGAATCGGAGTGAGATCCCTCTGGTGGAGGTTTCATTTGAAGTGAATGTCAGGATAGGTCAGTAAGTGTTGTTCCAAACTGTTTCTTGAGTGTATGAAAAATCTTTAGTTTTTTTTAGAGGAGTGGACAGAGTTAGTCGTTCAAATTGCTTGCATTGCTTTGTGTGAATTGCTTAAGAGAATGCACTTGTGAAAATTGTAATAGAGGGTGAGCTGCTGCAAGGAGTGTGAGTGATGTCAGTGTGCCGCGCTGGTATGGGTCAGTTGCTGTAAAGCTGCACTGGTATTGGTTGGATACGTCACAGAGCGCTGTACTGGTATTGGTTGTGGCTGCCGAACAGAGAATTGTGGGTGAAAAATAATTTTCTTGTTTCAACAAAAGTCATTTGCGAATATAGCTTATGTTGATCGAAAATGAAATTCTTTAAAGCATTACAAAGCCTAGAGAATGTGCCTGGAAGAAAAGGGAAAGAGGCACCACCAAAAGGTACCCCAGGTCATATTATGGCAGAAGAAGTGAGGTTTCACATGTGTCTTGCACGCACAATGGCATAGGATCACTGAGAAAGATGGTGCATTGTCTTTTCCTCCCTATGGGACATTCACTTTGAGAATTATTGAGCATTTAGGGAGGACAATGTATGAAATGAAACTGCCTCCTACACCTACACAATACGAAGCACTTAATGCTTGGGAACATACAGCCCTTCTTAGTCAAAGAGAGAGATTTCACTGAAGGGTCAAGAAAGCCATCCTGAATTGTGCGGATGCTAGATGGGAAGCAGAACAGACATCTTGAGGAGCTGATGTGATTGAGGGATCTGGATTATATCCCTTACTAACAAGTGAAGAAGAAGGGAAAGATAAACGCAAGGATAAGAAAAAGAAGAAAAAGACAGGAGACAGAGAACGTAGCTGCGGACAGTGACAGCGACTTAAATGAGGATTTTATAATTGAATTATTTTTAAACCATCCACCTCCATGCAATGTCATCCAGTCTGGTTGGGTGAATAATGTACCTATGAGTGAGACTTTTGAACCTTTTTTCGATGGGAGAGAATTAAGGAATTACAGCTCCTTCAACTTTACATTCTTTAAATGCCCCGGATGCATTGACTGTTCCTGTCACAACTGGTCCTGTAGTTCCTTTGTATAACCCTGGAGTAGCAGTAAATAAAACACATACTTTAGCTGTTCCTACTGGAATAAATTCTATAGCTAGCAATTCAGTGGGCCTGACAATGAGACTCACTCCCCAGATCCCAATGGTTCCGACACAAGTGAATACCCAATGTGCTATGAGTGCAAACTCTACATTAAATCAGACATGGTTTGACCTGACAAGTAGATTTCCTCAGCGATCATCACCCTTTTTCATGCTCCAAGCAATGTACCTTCAAATGTGAACTACAGTACCCCTAGGACAGAGATGCTAATAGGATCGCCAACTTTAGACATGTCTCTTTTGAACTCACCACCTGGTATAAGTAGTGGTACATATAGTGGAGAAATAATTCTTCCTACTCCAGCAGAACAACTAGGTCTTACTGCCTGAGGACTTGATGATTGTTTCAAAGGTATAGATACCCCAACGGGGAGTGGAAATCATGTAATTAGAGGAACCAACACTCAGGTCCCCGAGAGAAAAATCATAATGAATGTGGCCAAATTGAAAGTAGAATTAGAAGGAATGATAATTGTGACTCTTGATTTCTCATAATTGAATGCCTATAGGGAGGATGATGAACTATTGTTCTTGTATAAAGACATTATCTAATGGGGAGGACAGGCTCTTGAAAGATTATCTGAATTGGCTCACAGACATGGGATTGATTTACAGAAATCTAAAGCCTTGCAAAGAAGTTACAGGTTAAGCTTTAGTTACAGAGATCTCGCAAACATGAGATCGTCAGGAATGAAAATACCGATCGAGGAATTAATTACATATGTTCAAAAGTGGAGTGAATTAGATAAATGGGAAGGTAGATGGTCAATGAAAAGGGAACTGAAGAAGGTTAGGTTACAAAGCCTTCATCTGGAACTTAGGAGGAGGATGAGGAGATACAGGTGTTTCCCACAGGAGAAGTGCCTGGTGGAGGATATGTTCATACACTATAGAGATAGGACTGATCTTGCATCATTTGCAAATTACTTTCTGAAGTTGAGAGAGAACCCAGTGGAATGGTACAGACAGGTTTATCAGTTTGTAAAAATATAAAAAAGTTTTATGGAACGATTTGATACTCTATTTGAAATTGTGCTCCAGGTGATTTGTGGGTTGAATGCAAAGTTTCTGTGGATTGGTCCGAGGTGGAGACAATGAGACATCCTCAATCACATGCTCCGTCACAACTGGTAATAAAAATGTATAATCAGGTGATTACATTTCTGAGGTCCAAAACTTCTCCTAAAGATTGACAGAACGACCCAAGGATTCAAAGAGTCAATACATGCTTAATGTGAGATACTGTTGCAGGCATTTACACAGTTCAGTTGGACAGAGACTATTGAGGCAAAGGATATGGGGCATTTTGTTTACTGGTCTATGCATGCATTGAAGCCTGAGGTTAGTTCCATGACTCAGCAACATTTGATTTGATGGCAGAATAAGCCCATAGACGAGATACTGAAACATGCAAAATACTACAGCAACAAATTGGGCATTAATCATAGGGAATTGAAGAAAAGATTAATGAAAGCACAGATTAAAGCTGCATAACGAGCTCACAATCAACAGTTTGATGTGAATGCTGGTCCCATGCAGAGAGTGTATCAGCAGGGAGGTCCGATGACACAAGGTGGTAATAGGTTTCAACAGCAAGGGTTTCAACCGCAAGGTAGAGGACGTGGTGTCTCGATTGATTTAAGTACAGATGTTGATGTGCCGACTTTGAAGAAGACTAATCCCTGCCACGTCTGTGAAAGGTTAGGGCATTGGAAGCGCAAACGTCGATTTAATGCTGGTAAACATGATTAATGGAAATTAGGCACAGAATGGTGGATTTGTGCATTCACTGGGAAATAATATGGTTCAGACACAGAAAGTACAGAGACAAAGAATTCACAATCCCAATGTATCCCTAGCTTAGGTGATGCAGGTTCCACAAGTCCCAATGCCACAGCAAAATGAAATTGTTCAGAGAAACAACGTAGGGGTGGGCGGAATTTGCGTAGTTGCGCTACGCAAAGCTCCACAAAATGGTAAAAAATCTCCGCAAGCACGCAAAAGTTCTGCGAACACGCGGAATTGCTTGTTCCGCCCGTTCGAGATGCTTTTTTCCTGTTCGCGAACGCTGTTTGCGTGCTCGGGGAGAAATATCTCACAAAGATGTATTTTAAAAGCGCGAACAAGCAAAAAAATTCTGCGAAGCCGCGGATCGCGGAATTTTTGGTAACTCCGCGTTCTCCGCGGAACGCAAAATTACCCAAATTCCGCATATTCCGCAAACGGAACGGAATTTACCGCCCAGGCCCAGTACTCCATGATTCAAGCAGATGATAATTTTAGCTCAGTCCTTTCGCAGTGATGGGGCTGGGGGGTAGGAGGATTGCGTACTTGGTGAAACTTTAGAGGTAGACTAGTGTGGTCCCTATGTGAATGGTGAGGTGAATGGGAATCTTGTTTCATTCCTCATTGACACTGGTACTGCCCACTCTACTGTGAGAACAGTAGAGGTTCCCAACCTACCCCTCTCGTACAAAGAATCCCAGTTGTAGGAGTTGCAAATAAACAAATGACTAGCCCAGTTTTAGAAGTGGTGTCTGTCAACATCAGGTCCTTTGAGGAGAACCACTGATTTGTGGTGTGTGATTCGAGTCCTGTAAATTGGCTAGGACAAGATCTTTTGTGCAACGTGAATTGTTCCATTTACTGTACCCCAAAAGAAATTGAGTTCCAAACTTATGATGAGGACTTTGCCTTTAAACACGTCTGACAGAGATCAGAAAGCAGAATGTACACTATGTTGACAAAAGGTGATCTGCACCTAGAATTGAGAAACACAGTGTTACTTGGAATCTGGGACTTTTCAGGTAAAAACATCGGACTTACCAAAGGTGTTAAACCAGTCCGCATCACAGTGAAACCTAATGCTGAGTACCAGAGAATCCCACAATATACTCCTGTGATTAACTCTATGATTGAGCAAAGAATTCTGAAGGAGATTATAAGGAGGAGTCCATGTAACGCACCCATTATGGGTTTCAGAAATCCAACGGCAAAAACCTTATGGTGCAGGATTTGAGAAGGGTAAATTCTATTGTTGTTCCATGTTTTCCTGTGGTACAGAATCCAGCTATGATTTTGTTTCAGATTCCATGTGAGGCCAAGTGGTTCTCTGTCAATGATTTGTGTCAAGCCTTCTTTTCTAAACAATTGCACGACAATAGTCAGTTTCTTTTCGCTTTCCATTTTGGCAGCTGAGTTTTGGCATGGTGCCACGTCCCACAAGGGTATACGGAGATCCCCTCAATCTTTAATCAGATACATAAAAAGAATTTGGAGTCCTTGGTGATGTCCTATTTCTCAGTTCTAGTGCAATACATTGACGAACTACTCGTAGTGTCAAATACGCAGGAGGCTTGCAAGAGAGACACAATCATCTTGTTGACCCACTTAGCTGAGAATGGAATAAAGTGTAACCAACCAAATTGCACTTCTGCAAGAAAGAAGTCCTGTACCTAGAACATCACATTGAGAAAGGAGGAAGGAAGGTGTCACAAGAGAAAATCTCAGCGATCCTGAAAATGAATCTGCTAACAACCCAGAAGAAGTCAGAATATTATTGGGAATGGTGGGCTACTGTTGACAGTGGATTTCCAACTTTTCCCTGATGGCCAAACCTTTACAGAGGCTTACACACAAATACGTGTCAGATCCGGTATCATGGGATAACAGCTGCACGCGTGCCTTCTCAGAGATGAGAGAATGGCTCTGCCATGCCCCAGCACTGGGAATGCCTGAATATAATAATTGTTTTGCAGTGAGAGAAAGGGCTTCACTCTTTCAGTGCTAACCCAGATTCACAGGAATGCTCGCACACTTGTTGAATATTTTTCTGCCACACTTGATCTCATAGCTTATGCTTTGCCTGGCTGTTTTAAATCCATTGCCTTCACCAGTGTCAGCATTGTGAAGTGCAAGAGCCTTCTTATGGGTCACCCACTTACAGTCTTCTTTCCCCCATCTGTGGAGGTGTTGCTAACCCGTACAAGGACACAGCATCTTTCAAATAGTCGGCTTGCTAGGTCTGAGCAAGTCATCCTTGGAGCCAAGAATGTAACATTGAGGAGATGTACTGTACTAAACCCTGCTACCTTATTGCCTATTCCTGGGAATGATTTTTTTTTTTGGACAAACAAGTTTTATTGATTTTGCCTAAGAGAAATTAAAAAAAGAACGACATGGTGACACACAGGTAGATTGTCATAGAAAGTTGTACAGCATATGATCACGGCACTGGCAATCAGATGACACAATATATTAACACAAAGCAAGAGCAACATCACTGATTCAGTCGGGAACTTAGTCTAATTTACCCAGGCATTTTCCCCAGACTCAAACATGTTTAAGGGGACAACCCCTTGCCTTATAGATTGGCTTTTCTTGTTGCGTACACCAATCCACCCTTCAGCACCACTGCAAAAGGGTTGGTGGGCCGGGAGACTTCCAGCGAATGGCAATGGCACATTTGGAGACAATAAGGGCCGTACCCAAGATTGATCAGTATGCTCTAGGACACCCAACAGTATCATCAAAAAGGAGAGGAGAATGTCCCAACACAAGGCCTCAGTCAGCTCTCCCACCACCACAGACCAAAAGTTTTGAATCCTGGGGCATGTCCATACCATGTGATAAAAATCAGCAGGAGCGTCTCAAAAGCGGGGACAAGAGGGTTCAGGAAGGAGGCCCGCGTCTCCACAGTGGGGGCAAGAGGGGAGAGATAGGCACAATAGAGGTAATACATTTGGATCAATCGCAATCCAAAAGAAATTGTGATTGCTCTGGGTGCCATCAATGCATCCCTCCAATCATCATCATCGATGGGGCCTATCCAACTTTCCCACCGGGTGCTGAGATGGTCAAGCATGTCAGGGGCATTGACAATCAAAGTGAAATAAATCTGGGAGATTCCACCCTAGCCCAGGTCCCATGAGGAGATTGGTCTTCAGCGGACTGAATTCGGGAACAGTCTCAGTTTGCGGAGCGTCGGGTTGAAGAGAGTGTCTTAATTGAAAGTATTTATAGAATTGGGTATTAGCAAGAGCATAAGTAGTTTGGCGTTCTTGAAAAGACTGCATGCGTGTCCCCGACCAGACATCACCCAGCTGCGAGATACCAATAAGGCCCCATCTCACAAAGCCCTGCAACACTGCTATCTCCCTTAACCAAGTTCTATGCCAAAGAGGTGATTGCTGTGCGAATGTAGTATCCCAGCAAGAATGACCGAGAGCAGCCCTCCAGGCTAGAAGAGCAATTTTGTGGCATGGATTTAAGGATTGGAGATCCATAGACCATGGCCTGTATCTGAGGGAATCCTAGAAGTGCTAATTCTAGCCGATAGCCGGGATCCGACAATCTCTCACATAACCAGTCATGATGAAAGGTTAGGAGGTGAGAGGATAACAAATAGAGATAGAGATTGGTCATACCCAGGCCACTGTCTTGCAGACCACACTGACAGTAAGTTTAAGCAAGGGGGGGTCGGGACCCATGCCACAGGAAGGAGGCTGCGATCATATCTAAGGCTCAAAACCATGGCCGAGGTATGAGGAGTGGCAAGTTTTGAATGACGTATTAAAACCACAATAGTTTCATCATTTTGTATAGA
The DNA here is from genome assembly GCA_963921515.1 of Calotriton arnoldi. Classification (NCBI taxonomy): domain Eukaryota; kingdom Metazoa; phylum Chordata; class Amphibia; order Caudata; family Salamandridae; genus Calotriton; species Calotriton arnoldi. Next base: position 621,541 of record CAWUFW010008307.1, read on the forward strand.
GCTATGCAGCCCATTATGTTCAGTATAAGGGATTGCCATTTAACAAGGTCGGCTTTGGCCTTCCGTGTCAAGGGTTGGAGATTGAGGGACCATGTCAGTTCAGAATATAAGGCAACCCAGATGCCCAGGTACCTAAAGCTAAGACGGCGGATAGGAATAGTCTCTTGCCTGTCAAAGCAATCCCTGTATGGGGCCAGAGATACCAACACTGATTTGGAGGGATTCATCCCAAGGCCTGAGGCATCTCCAAAGCACTGCAGCAGATGGAGACAGCGAGGGCCACAGGTAGCGGGATCTGCCAAATAGAGAAGGACATCATCCGCATATAAGGCTATGCAGTCCTCGTGGCTGCCACTCCACATCCATCCCCGCAGCTGAGCATCAGTATGGATGAGTGGCGATAGTGGTTCATTCGTGAGCGCAAAATAGAGTGGGGACAGGGGGCAGCCTTGCCTGGTTCCTTGGCCAATAGAAAAGGCATGGGAGAGGACACCGTTGATCTGCACCCGTGCCATTTGGCTCGAGTATATGGCCCAAACCATTCCACAGAACCGGGGCCCAACCCTATCTCTGGGCAGCACCAGCTGGAGGTGGGGGCCAGCCAGTACAGCAGCCTTCCATTTTTGTCTCCCCACCCATAAACTCTGGCAGTTTTGGCGCACCCGATATGATTGACAGCCTCCAGGGATTAGAGACAAATTTCTTCATAAAGGCTCAATTGAGAAGGGATGTCATCCTGAGGGTCTGACGCAAGGCTCCCTTCCAAATGGAGGGCATGTGCTTCTAGTTGAGTGATGTGAAGGGAGCGGGCACACTCCTGTGCCCTGATACGTCCCCTATCAAACCCACATATTATTGCCTTGATGGCAGCCTACAGAGTGCCAGCAGAGTGACTGAGCCTTCATTACTGTAAAAATAGGCCTGGAGTTCAGTTTTAAGAGCCTGAACATAGGTTCTGTCTTGGGAGTTACCAGGGAAACTTCAAGTGATTGATGGTGTATCTCTTCCGGGATTAAGTGAGATATCTGCATGGCTTGAGTTCCAGTGTAGCTCAAGCCAGTCCAGAGGATCCGGGTCTTCACAGCGAGGGAGCTGCAGGGGCCTGAAGTGGATGTTCCTCTGTAAGCCATAGCCAGGTCGACTCTGGAGTTTCAAAGAAATTGGATTTGTTGGCAAAGATGATATAGAGCCGGGCAGGAAACAGTTGACAGTATTGAAGGTCCACTGCCCTGAGTTTCTGCTTGACCTCCATGTAGGAGTGGTGTTGCTGTTGGAACTACAGGGTGTAATCAGAGAAGAGGAGGACCGTGGCATCTCCACAGCGGAGTTCCGGTTGGCAGTGGCCCTCTCTGACGATAGCATCTCTGTCTCTGAATTTAAAGACACATGCAATCATTGGTCTGGGTGAGGTTCCTAGGGGAGGTTTGGGCGTCATAGCCTGATGAGCCCATTCTTTTGCAAACTAAGAGGACAGTTGATTCGAAGGTATCCAGGAATTGATCCAGAGTTCAAAGAAGTCTGCAACTTGTTGAGGTTCAGTACCTTCTTTCAATGACATGCACATTGTTGCACCGGGAGTGATTCTCTGCATCTTCAGCATAACGATGGAGTTCTGTTGTGCGTGTAAGGAGGCTAGAAACCTGGGATTTAATAGTAGTATCCTCGTCCTCCACTGTGGATATTTGAGATTCAGCTTCTGTAACTCAGGCTGTGGTGTTTCAGAGATCTTGGCAAAGCAATGTCACATCTGTTTGCACCTCCCCAATTTTGGTCTCCACTGCAGCTCGTGAAGTTTTAATGGCCTGAAGGATTGTCACAAGATCCCCACCCAAAGAGGGGTATTTTTCCCCCCCAGTGCACTCAGGATGACAGTTCACAGGTCTGGTGGTGTAATGCTCCATTCGAGTCTGTGAGGATGTTGGGCAGGCGGCTTTGTCTTTACCCATAGCCTGGAAAAGTGGTTTTATTCAGCCCCTTTGGCGATGGAGATTCAACCCGCTTGACACAGCTCTGCAGCAGCACTAGCAGCCAGTCTCTTGGCAGTAGCAGATGTCCTCTAAACCAAAGGAGAAGAGGCCAAGGCGGAATCTAAGTGGTCATCAGGTGCCACTGGGGACACCGTGGATGAGCCAGGCAAATCCTCCCTTCCGGACAGAGCGGGGTATCGAGAGAGGATGGTTTGTGACTCCCTAGCTTGGTAGCTGCCCAGAGGATGCAAGGATGCAGTGCAGCCACTCAAGGTATAATTCCAGGTGGTGAATCAGGTAAGTCTTAGTTTACCAGCATGGACCTCGAGCAGGCGTGGAGGAAGGCTGGGCCAGAGAACAAGGCCTCAGAGACTACACAATCAGAGGCAAACTAATATTAAGCACAGTGCATGGGTAGGTGTTAGTTATAGCATGAAGTTTGCCATCATCCACCCATGTGTGTTGTGAGCAAAGCATGGGGTAAGGAAAAGAACAGCAGATACTAGTACTAACTGTGTCCTGTTGAAGGTCAAGCTAGGCAATGGATGGGAGGGTCATGGCACTGTGGAAATCATGGCTGTGCCCTGTGTCCTCTTGTTGCCAAAATCGCCACCAGTGGGGGGTGAGGATAAAAGGAATGCAGTCATCCCTGTGAATTTGAGACCTAAGATGTGTGGTTGGTCGATGTATCATAGGGCCGCTCTCTCAAGCGGTTATGCTGCAGAGTGAGGATGGCAGTTTCAGAAGGCCCAAAGCAATTTCATACAGCTGGTATTTTCCACCGGGAGCGCGGGTGCCCCCTTCCCCACTAAATGGCAGATATTGCAAGCGAGATCATTTTTAGTGTCCTATGTCATCAAGCGAGGACGTCAGGTCATGACACAGCTCGGTATGCACTGCAACTCCCACAATGACACAATGGCGTCTTGCCGTCTTGGGCCCGACCTCCCCATCCTGCCCGGGCACTATCACCTTACAAGTTGGGGAGCAGTTGTCAGACTGAGTCCCTGGCAAGAAGGTCGAAGGGGTGATGACAGAGCAAGCAAGTCTCACGGAGCCCGGGGGCTGCCGCTCGGCTCGGTCTAATATTTGCTCAGGCAGCAGTGTCAGGAAAAGGCAATCCTCCTCTTCTCGGCGAGGTCTCGCTGCCGGGCTGTTGTGGGGGGAAACCGGAATATGCAGCATTGAAAGGGTGATCAGAGCACCGTGGAGAACATGGCCAGGCCCTCTGTCACTTGGCATCCAAACCGCAATCACTGGAGGGAGGGTCAAGGAGCAGAGGAGAACAACAACTTGGGCCCCGTAGCTCTGCACCCACCCCTTCAGACCCAGGAGCTGGTAGGTGCAACCAGTTTGTCCGTCTAAGGGCCGCTCGGTCCTTGTGTGATTGTGGTGCAGAGTGAGGAAATCGATTTCAGCCAGTGGACCCCAATCAGATTCTCATAGCCAGCACTCCCCAGCAGGATCACTGGCACTCCGGTCCTCCCCCTGCACCAGCCACCACAAGCAGGACTTTACTTGACGTCCTGGCACCATTACACACGTCACCAGGCCACATCACCATCCACAGGGCATCTAGCTCCCGTGACATCAAGCTGCCTTCCTGCCGTTTAGGGTCTCGCCTTCCTGGATCTCCCAGACCACCCCTCTTCACAATTCTGTGGCACAAGGGGGGTGCCTTTTAAGCTACTAGGTCAAGCCACCGGCAAGGCAGTAGCGAGGGGGGAGGTCATTGTGGGAACGTCTCCCAGAGCACCAGGGCTACCACTGGGCTCGTACTTTACCTTCTTCCAGTTGTTGGCAGTAGGAAGAGGTGACCCGCCCTTTCAGCGGGCTCTCACTACAGGGCTGACACAGGGGGAGAATGAAACATGCTGTTTCATATGGTGCAGGTATGGCCTAGGCACATGAGGCATTGGTATCAGTGGCAGAGCGGCACCACTCTAAAGACCGGCATGGCACGGTAGTGCCGCATCTAGTAAGTGGGTTTCAAAGTCGTTCTGGTAGCCCAGGTTGTGGGTATGCCCCTGTCTCGCTATATAAGAAACAGAAACTTCAGGTCAGCAGACGACGGCAGGTGAAATATCAGATAATTATCTGATTAGAGAGGTTTAGCGTGGAGATCCATTAGAGAGCGACCGCCATGATGGCCACTCAAACCACCCCCAGGAATGAAAATGTTTAAGGTGAAGTTCAGCATCACTGCCTGGATGTTACTGAACTATGCACGAAGCCGAGACCTGACATTCAAGATATGCCACTGCCTGAATAAGATTATGTGCTGTTTGTTGATGGGTCCTGCTTAGGAGACCATGATGGAAACCTGAGAGCTGCTTACGCAGTCTGTATGGTCTCAAGTGTGAGATGTTTCCTGGCTTCAAGGAGTATTTTCAGCAAAGGTGGTAGAACTGATTGTTCTTACTAGAGCATGATGTGTTCCAGACCAGCTGAAAGAGCCAATTTTCACTGATAGTCAGTATGGCTTTGGTGTCATTCACTACTTCGGACAGTTATGGTCACACTGTGGGTTCATGACCTCTTCAGGTTTGCCCATCAGGAATGGTGTCAGTGTGCAAAATGTTCTGCTGGCTTTACAGTTACCGGCCCAGGTTACAGTGGTTAAGTGTGCCACATATCGAGTTGGCACTGACTGTGTGACAGTGGGTAATAGGTATGCTGATGAAACAGCAAGATACTGCGCTCTGAATTCCTGCACCTTTAATGGGGAATATTTCAATGAAAGTTCCGATGCCACAAATTGCAATCTGTTGTTAACTGCAGTTGATACTTGGGAGGAAGTTAAGAGATTACAGGAAGAAGTGCCAGAAGCAGAACGGCATGATTGGATTAGAACAGGTTGTGTCAAAAGAAATGAGGATGACATTTGGGTTTCAAGAGATGGAAGACTTGTGTTGCCAGATAGCTTGTTACCACCCATGGCAAGACATTATCATCAACCTCCACATGTAGGGAGAGACGCCATGGTGGGACTATTTAGGCAAACGTGGTTTAACCACAGATCCAGATTGATGGCTAAAGGTTTTTTCACAAATGTGTTGTGTGCCAATAGCAGAATGTAGGCAAGATAAGAGCAGTCACACTGAGTCACATAGGGAGATCAGGACGTCCCCTCAACAGGATGGAACTGGACTTTATTGAGATGCCTGTGTGCAATGGGTTAAGATATGTCCTATTGATTGTGTGCATCTTTTCATGGTGGGCTGAATCTTACCAAACTAGGAGAAATGACAGTCTCACAGTGGCAAGTTGTTGTTGAGGGAGTTAATTCCGCATTCTTGTTTCCTGACTTCTTTGGAGTCAGACAGAGGAACTCATTTTAATAATGAGGTCATGAAGATGTCATCATGTGCAGCATTGCAAGTCAAACAGAGGTTCCACTGCAGTTACCGATCAGAGGCTTCTGGAAGTGTGGAGCAGTCAATGGCATTTTGAAATCCAGATTGGGTAAAGAGTGTGCTTTGAAATGACCTAATGCTTTGCCCCTTGTACTGATGAGTCTACGCAGTACTCCAGATAGTGGGACAGGATTTTCACATCATGATATCATCATGGAAAGGGCCATGAGACTGCCAGCTGTGTCAGTGAATGCGCTTGTGAACATTACAGATGACATGATTCTTGATTACTGCAAAGGACTGGCTGAAGAGGTGCATTCTGTGTCTCACCAGGTTGGAGAGACTACACCCCCGCCTCAACATGAGCAATGCCATGACCTCATTCCCGGTGACTGAAATATGGTGAAGAAACATGCACGCAAGTCGTGCTTGGAGCCTTGGTGTTGTGGGTTGTACCAAGTGATATTGGTCACAAGAACTGCTCTGAAGTGTGGAGGTCTCCCTAATTGGGTACACGCCACTCATACTCACAGAGTCCCTTATCCCCTCCATGATATAACAGCACCTGTTCCTGATGTATTGGTGGTTAGAGTGGGACAGAGGGAGAAGGTTAGTTAAGCTGCTGGGGACCCACAAGTAGCTGGGACAGCACCTGTTCAGCCGAGGGGGGTCCGAGAGAGTCAACAGATGAAGTCGGTATAGAAGGGTCCCATCCTGTAGTGTTGACTGTGCCATATTCAGACCCTGGCAAAGGGCCTAGTGCAGTAGTAATGTGAGTTGTAGCTGGAGACCGGTGGCCAAGTAGATGGGAGAGAGAGAGGCAAACCTGTCACAATAACCCTTTTTGACAGGAAAGAATACTAGTTTTAAATATTAAATATGTGACCCCTAGGTAGGCCTACAAAGGCAGCAAAGATGATGATTTTGTTTGGCTGTTCAAGGCCCACTTATGAGTGACCAATAAAATTGGTACATACAAGAATTTCATGTTGGCAATCATGTAGATACAGTGACTAGTCCCCAAAAGCTATTTTCCCTGTTAGAAACACTTTGAGAAATACTAAAGTTTAGATAAAATAATAAGTCTGCTAAGTCTAGATTGAGATAAGCTACAGAGACAATTTATTTATGTATTAAAAATCAAATTCATTAGTGAAGTTCGATTTTTCATTAATATTGAGGAAACGTGACTTTTAAAAAGTAGAATTGTTCCTGTCTGAGTCTCCTGAGGGATAATTAGCAATAGCTTGATGACAGATAGCCCTTCTAGTGCAACCTTTTAATGAGATGTAAAAAACTGCTCCCAGAGCAGAAATACAGACTTAGGTCTTTTCACAGGAAGACCTCGGTGTCAGGTATGTGACAATATAAGCACAGCACAGGAAGAACAGCAGGGGAGGGTTCAGGAACTTCAATAACTTGAAAGATACCAGGATGAGACATGCACATTCAAAGTTATTTGTAAAAGGAGACTTGGGGAAGCCTTTTATTCATTAGGTCTCTGTACCAGTTTTGCGCCAGCCCAGTGTGAGGGGGAGCCGGTCCCAGACCAAGATTGGCTGAGGATGAGGAGGCTGCTCATTTCCTAATCACTGACAGGCACACAAGCTCGCTTGAGGGGCAGAAACATTCTCCATGTTGGATTTCCCTCAGAATAGTGCACTGTGGGACAGTTTGCAACAAGGACTTCAAAGACCTCTAGCGTTTTAGTGGGTCCTTGCTGCAAAAGTGGCTGATTCTAAGAGTATACAGCTCCAGGCTTGTCCCACCAGAAGATTTTAAGCTCCATAAGAAAAGACTAAGTCCACACATAGAAACCTCGACTGGAAGAAGTTGTGAAAAGTTTCTGCTTGATTAGAGGACTTCAGCGATCATGAAATTGAATTTTTCTCACTTTGAGCTTTTCCTGCCAAAACAAGTTGTTCCAGCAGAACGTCATACAGCAGGTTTCTGGATTTGAGAGAACTTCAGCAGACACAGCTTGCCCCACTGGAGGATTTTGACTTCCATTTCAGAAACTAAGTCAGAAGGTATAATCTTTCACTGAGATGGATCCTCTTGGTATATCCGACTCGAACTCTATCACTGTCAGCCTGAAATCATGCCTTGGTCCGGGTCAACCATGCACAGTGACTACTGATTGGTGCTTAACTTTTTGTTGCCACTGTGTGGCTTAAGTCATTGACAATTCATATGTAAGTTTTCCCTTTTGGGACTTTTTAGGTTTTTTTGTGTCATTTTGTTCATTCAGTATGTCTCTTTTTTTTACATATTCATTGGGTGATTTTGATTGTGCTGTGTTTTGTTACTGCTAATTATTGTACACGTTTTCCTTTCTTAGGCTATTCTGCTCTGTGTCATAGTTACTAGGGGTTGAGCTCATGTTTAAATGATTGAAATTGTATTTTACCTTAGCAGGTTTCTGAATGTATTCCTTGTGGTGGACTTCCATCCACCCCAATTAATAACCCACTGTCCTATACTAATCATTCTATTGATTCTAGCAGCATTGAGCCTACATCAAAGAAACAGCTCTACAATTTTCCAAAAGCATTTTAAAACATACAGCTATTATCTCGTTATGCTACACACTATCACAATGTATACATCCTAGGCACTACAAACACTGTAGGTACTGTACACCTAGTAGCATGGGTTTCATTTAGCAAGGTAGGAGTACCAGAACAGACATTACACACAAATAGGTTACTGCATCATATGAACTTAAAAGAGTCAAGTATTTTACTGTCCTGGGACTTATCATCTCATACAATCAAGACACATCAAAGGATACTGTTAGGGGTGTGTAAGGCTCTGCTTTATTCTCTCCAAATGTGGCATCCTGTACACATGACCATGTACGTTTTAAGGACATGTGTAGTATGGTTTACGTTGATGTGAACTCCTACCTGCAGTACAAGTGTATTTATTGTCACCAACACTTCGAATTATTATATTAACTTATTTAACTCGAAATGTGATGGACTCGAGGGAGAGAAGTCTTTCGCGATAAAAAGTATTTATGATGGTGTTTTGTCCCCTCTTATAAATATTCTCCGACAGTCCGTTATCATTTTTTTCATGGAATTTTTGACTTCTACATTTCTTAGTGCATATATTATGGGGTTCAGCAAAGGTGTTATGACAGCGTAAAAAACAGAAACTATTTTATCCATTGATAAACTGCTAGAGGGTCGTGTGTAGATAAAGATGCAGGGCCCGAAAAATATTGTCACCACAGTCAGGTGGGCCGCACAGGTGGAGAGAGCTTTATGCTTTCCTTCGGCTGACTGTTGTCTTAAAGATAGTAGGATAGAGGTGTAGGAGCCGAGCAACAGGATGAAGCTGACCAAAGATATCAGCCCACTGTTGGATACAATCAATATGCCTGTGATGAAGGTATCCGAGCAAGCTAAATTCAACAAGGGTGGGATATCACAAAAGAAACTGTCAACTTCATTGGGGCCACAGAAGGGAAGTCGAATCATCAGAATTGTTTGCACCACGGAATGCACAACACCTCCCAACCAAGAGCCGAGCACCAGCAGACTGCACACTCTCTTACTCATGATGGTGGTGTAACGCAAGGGGTTGCATATGGCCACGTAGCGGTCAAAAGCCATGACTGCAAGCAGAAAAACCTCTGCCGAAATAAAGAGATGGAAAAAGAAGAGCTGTGATAGGCATCCATTGAAGGGGATGGTGTCACGTCCGGATATGATATTCACAAGCATCTTAGGGATGGTGACGGTCGGATAGCACAAGTCGATGAGGGACAAGTTGCTGAGAAAGAAGTACATGGGAGACTGAAGAGATGAAACAACTTTCACTGCAACGATGATGAGACTATTTCCAATCACTATTGCCAAGTAAAGTATTAAAAATGCCAAAGCCAACACTATCTGCACCTCTGCGTTCCTTGAGAGTCCAAGTAGGACAAACTCTTCTATATTTGTTCTGTTTCCCATTTTTAAGTGAATATTTTTCTTTGAATTATTATTCTGTAGACGAAAAAAACATATAAAGGAAAATTAAATATGTTCAATTTAAAATAGTGTTACAAAGTTATTTTGACGTCAAAATTATATTTTTTTCTTATTTTAACAGACTCTCTCTTTTATGTCGAAGGAGTTTTATACTGTGAATATTTCAAATTACTTAATTAATGAATTCCCTGATTTATAAACAAATATGAGGCATTCATGAACTCTGGAACTTGTAAGATTTTACATGAAAAAATATTGCACTTTGTATTCACCTCTTTGGGTCCAGGTCAGAGAATACTTCACTAGAGCGTAGGAAGCAGTGCAAATTCATTTTCATCCCTTTGTTGATTTTGCATTATAACATAGAGCCATAATAATTGCACGCTATTTTCCTATTACATAAAATGAATAAAATACACCCCGTCCACTTTTTGAATATGAAATATAAAAAGACCCACATTCCAGTTGCAAATGGGTGAAAATTCACTTGAAAATAAATAAGAAATCCATGTGGTTATTTTTATAACATAAAATCAAAGTTAATGTTTAAATTCAACCTATTTTACACGTATTATTATATAAAGTTGTCAGAAATTGCTTGACAAAACATTCTGCCTAATATTATAGAAGAAAAATATAAAATTGCACAATTTTGGTATACATACTGATGAGACAAGTAGATACAGTTTTCCTCAGTATTTAAGTTTAATGACAGATCTATCAGAATACATCATCAATCAAATTATCCATACATACAAGAGTAAATAAGGCAAAGATCAATACTAAAATGAATCAAAACAAGTTAAAAGCCGTCAGTCATAAAATAAGTAGAAAAAATAGAAAAATCGATTAAAATTATTAAAATAGAAAAAAATAAAAGAGCCACGCTCTCACTCATCAAAATGCAATTAAAACAAACTCATTCATTTCTCTAAAACATGTACATGGAAAAGCCCTTAAATAGAGGTGGTTCTTACTTGGGACTTCACTTTATGTCTAATAGACCATGATGCAAAAAAGAAATGTAGATACTGCAAATCACTGCGAAAGTGATTCAGCTTGTGTGGTAGTGATTGCAGTGTCTATATTTCTTTTTTGCATTTTTTTAATGTCAATTGGTCATACGCTATTTTTATATTTCACTATTTAAAATTTTTATAACTTTTATGATATGACTATGATTCACTGTATTTTATTAAGGAACTTTGGGGGATATTATCAAGAAAAGGCGATAATTATCGCTAACCGCAGTTAGCACGCCTTTTCTTATCGCCGTCTACCGCGGGAAACTATCGCCGTGTTAGGGGTGTATTACCAACACGCCGCTAACAGGCGATAGCTTCCCTCACCGGCTAAAATGTCCGGCGATAAAGTTAGCAAGACGGCGATAAGAAAAGGCGCGCCAACTGCGGTTCGCGAAAATTATCGCCTTCTCCTGATAACATCCCACGGAGTTTGAAGCTCGCAGTGCCTGTGCTTACTGACTGTGCCCACCATGTGGTGGTATAGAAGACAGCTGTGGAGTGTGCTACGGGTGTGGGGGGGTGGGTGTCCTTCTATTCTCACCCAATGCCTGCTCGGGTTGTGATAATATTACCCCCCCATTGGGGGCAATGGATGGGCTGTTTACCAGTTTTCCAATGCCATCTCTAACCGCCAACCCTGTCAGGCAGCTGTGGTAATGTCCACCTTAGCTGGGATCAGGTTTTGGCAGAGAGTGTGGCTTGTCTCTGCCCAGTTGTCTCAAAAGTACGTCCCCCCCAATGTTTTGAGTTTGGTAAAGGGCAGTGCGTGGGCTCACCCCGTGCCCCCCTTGGCTGTTGTCCTGCGCACACGAGGCTTAGCTTTCCCCTCTCCATTAAAGCCTGGTTTGTCTGTGGTTGTTGGGCAGTGGTTTGGCTTTTCCAGGGTATAGAGACTGTGGAGAGAGTTATTGCTTGGGGTGGCATTGGGCGCTTTAAATGGTCGACTTTGTAAGAGAGGCAGATTTCATATTCAGGTATCTCCCCCCCCCACAATACCCCACACCCTCGCGCTCGCTTCGACCCTGGTGTCTTATGCTGGTGGAATGTAACTGTTCCCTCATTGGCTATTTTGGGCGTGGGCGCCTACGCGCCACCGTCTCCGTAACGCGGCCTTATTCTCATGAATTGTTCGTTGTGGTTATTTTTATTTTTTTCAGAGACTATTAATGCCCCCGTAATGTCCGCCACCTGGGTGAAAAAATTTTGCGCACGCTGGGCGCTGTGTATGCGGATTCCCTATGCCTCCAAATGAAAATACCTTTTCTGAGCGCCCTTGAGTGGTCGCCAACACGCGTGTGTCTCAGTTCCGTTTCTGGTCTAGAAGTTATTTTATGTCACGGGCATGTGTATAGCGTCTTTAAGTAATCGTATACCGCCATAGCGCTTTCCAGGGCTTGATCTAACCATAATTCCAGTTGTGTGGATCAGTGTGCGCTAGAGGTGTGCACCCTACGGCCCATGCTGAGTTTGCATCTGTTTTGTGTATTGTTTGATTCTGTTATTGTTTGCGCTGGGCCTTCTTCATTGTCTCTGTCACTGTTTCCCCGGGCGGTGTTCCAGATTCTTTTACAGCACTTAATGACAAGCAATCACCTGTCACTCTAACTCCATAATTCATATAAGTGTGTGTGTCAGTGTGTTGGTTTTATGTGCCACTTTTGATTATTAATTCTCCCTATAGTAGCATAATTATGCATAGGCTGTGGTGTCGAGTTGGTTAATTTCTTGTGCCAAATCTATCTCCACCTCGCCCCCCCCACCCTGTTCCCAACCCCCACACACGTCAGCAGCCCCAGCGGCGACGTCGGTATTTATTACTGTGTTTGCTGGTTTTCTCAGCTGTAACGCCCCCGGTAGTTGCGATGAAGTTTTCAACAAGTGCTGGGTAGTTTTTGCTGGTCGTCTGTGCGTTGAACGCCTGCTCTGCCTATACAGGTGCCACTTTCCCGGACGGAGCCGGGATGCTGCCCAAGTTAGAGGCGGACTCGCTAGGACTCGCCCGAGGGGAGCAGCCTGGGGGGCACCTGCCTGACAGCAACATGCAAGGTTAGTTTTCACCCACTACCACAAACTCCTGGCCTGGCAAATCGGGCTGGACTGTTCCCATTGGGCCCTGGGTCAAGACTGATTTGCATATGGCTGGGTCCAAACTGGAATGGCATGGTGAGCAAAAAAACGATGGATTTAGGCCCAGATCTCTGTACTGGGGTGAATGTACGACATTGTTCTGCATTCTGTCCATCAATTGTTGTTTTTGCATTTGTCACCCCGAGTGGGACGGGTATGCCCAGACGTGGGTCCCGTGCTCTCCATGCCACTGGAGTCAAGCTATCCTGGCTGATGAGGGCTGAAAGCACGAAACCGGTCCTAGGATGCTTGTTTCCAGTTCAGGGAGGACCTGGCCTGGCAGTTCGGGCTGGACTGTTCCCATTGGGCGCAGGGTCAAGACTGATTTGCATATGGCTGGGTCCAAACTGGAATGGCATGGTGAGCAAAAAAACGATGGATTTAGGCCCAGATCTCTGTACTGGGGTGAATGTACGACATTGTTCTGCATTCTGTCCATCAAATGTTGTTTTTCCAGATTCTTTTACGGCACTTAATGACAAGCAATCACCTGTCCCTCTAACTCCATATTTCATATAAGTGTGTGTGTCAGTGTGTTGGTTTTATGTGCCACTTTTGATTATTAATTCTCCCTATGGTAGCATAATTATGCATAGGCTGTGGTGTCGAGTTGGTTAATTTCTTGTGCCAAATCTATCTCCACCTCACCCCCCCACCCTGTTCCCAACCCCCACACACGTCAGCAGCCCCAGCGGCGACGTCGGTATTTATTACTGTGTTTGCTGGTTTTCTCGCCTGTAACGCCCCCGGTAGTTGCGATGAAGTTTTCAACAAGTGCTGGGTAGTTTTTGCTGGTCGTGTGTGCGTTGAACGCCTGCTCTGCCTATACAGGTGCCACTTTCCCGGACGGAGCCGGGATGCTGCCCAAGTTAGAGGTGGACTCGCTGGGACTCGCCCGAGGGGAGCAGCCTGGGGGGCACCTGCCTGACAGCAACATGCAAGGTTAGTTTTCACCCACTACCACCAAACTCCAGCACATTTCCCTCAATTCTACCCTGCCACACAACTCCATCCCACAGACCAACTCTAAGCAAACATACCCACATTTATTTAAACCTCTCAAGTACACAGAATTCCATCATGCCTCCCTGGTTCACCCTACTCTCAGGTCACCAACACCACCCATGATCTCCCAACCCCACCCTACAAATTCATACCATAGAAGCTCAAACAACAAGGATTAAAGTCAAACTAACACCATCACTCACCTCTACCCTGCTACCCACCCCAGTTCATGACCTAGATTCATCCCACCACCAAACTCCACCCCATCATTCAACTTCACCAAACTCCACACCACTGAAGTCCAACCTACTACAACCACAACCCCTACCCTCCCATCCAACTCCACCCTACCACCAAACTCCATCCTAACACCCAACTCCAGCCCATCACCCAGCTTCATCCCACCACTTAGCTTCACTGCACCACTTAAGGTCACCCCGACCATACTCCACCCAACGTAACCTAACTTCACCTACCTCCACCCACCACACAACTCAGGCCCATTTATCACCATTACTCAGCTGTTCCAAAGTCCATTGATCTGAAATCACCTCCACCCAGCTTCATGACGCCACAAAACTTGTGCAGCCACTTGTCTCTCCACTTCACCAGCACCCCCAGATAGTCTCCAAGATCAGGTTATGGGGGTCGAGTTGATGTCACGCCTGAACAGCAGCCGGACCCCAAGGCTCATGTTCTTAACATGAAAGGATTAAAAGTCCCATGGCCAGCTCTGGGAATGTCCTCGGCAAATATGTAAGTGGAGGCACCATCCAAGAACGAAAAACATGTGGATCATTCAAAATATAATGCCCCCCAACCCCCTCCCCACAGCTTCCCGGGCATGTGGCTGATGTTTATGTGCCTGGCGTTTATGTGCCTGGCGACGGTAAATATTGAAAGACATTTGGCTAATGTGAATCTCTACCTCAAAATACGCTTTGCTTAGGAGACAGCCAGTGTATTTTTGGTTTTTTTTCAATTTATTTTGTTCTGTATAAACTAATCTAACAGGCAAAAACATATCTAGGCAGGGTTCTTGATTCCTGTCTTTGTTTTTTTTTGTATGATAATGCCTAAGCATGTGCAATTAACTCAGTGGAGTCAGTTGATATGAAGACGGAAAAGGGACCCTCCCCAAGTATCTGCTAATTGAGCAACAGGCCCTCGTCATTTTGAAGACCCCACCCCCACCACACACACACACACACACCCCATTTTTCATATTTTACCCAAAAACACACCCCATTTTTCATATTTTACCCAAAAACACACCCCATTTTTCATATTTTACCCAAAAATACACCCCATTTTTCATATTGTATCAAAAAACACACACCATTTTTCATATTTTACCCCAAATAACACCCCATTTTTCATATCTTACCCCAAAAACACCCCATTTTTCAAAATTTACCCCAAATACCCCATTTTTCATATTGTACCCAAAAACACACCCCATTTTTCATATTTTACCCCAAATAACACCCCATTTTTCATATTTTACCCCAAATAACACTGCATTTTTGATATTTTAACACAAAACACACCCCAATTTTACATTTTTACATTCGAAACCCATACCCACCAGAAAAACCTTAGATTACCCCATTACTGACCTCACAATGCGTTGTATTCAAATGCGATGTTAAGGCACCTGCGTTGTCAGAATTGCGTTGTTAACACTGTACTGCCTGGGTTGTAATGGTTGTCTCCCGTGCCAGGGGCAACCATAGGCTACGCCGTTTGCGTCCGTCTGCCCCTGGACCGCACTCAGCACCAAGGAGCATTCCTCTTGGACACTCCACCGATACGACGCCAGCAGCCTCCTCGCCATCAATCCTGGACACCACCTCGCCTGCCAGGGCCAACCTCTGCTTCGGACCGGACATCGCCATCGCCATCACTGATGGCTGCAGTGTCACCGGCAAGGAGCTCCCCGACCGTCAGGGAGGAGGCATTGCCATCACCAACAGAAGCACACTCCGACTGACCACGCTCTCTGATGACCCAAGGGTGACCATGGACTACGCCAACTCCAAGATCCGGACAAGGCCCAAGAACATCCTCTGTGGCACTCTCATGTGAACCCCCCCGGGCCATGGCCCCCCATTCTCCAATACCATTGTAGACCTCATTGCACCCCAGGGTCTCACATCCACCGACGGCATCCTACTCGGTGAACTCAAGTTCCACCTGGGCAACCCGAGTGACCAGAGCACCACCCCCTCCTGGGGAAGGTCAATGACATCAGACGCAAGCAGCAAGTCACCTCAACAGGCCACATAGCAAGACACACGGTCGAGCACGTCACCTCCGCCAGCGGGTACTTCAACTACAGCCACGACACCGGACTCTCCTGGCACTACGATCATTGGATGAATCACGTCTTCACCTTGCCCACCAGACGCCAGCGCCATCATCGCACCCCCTCGCAGCTGGATCAAGGCCACCGCGGAACGTCTCGTCAACTCCCTCCACACCGACACTCCACCAATGCTTCCAAACGATGACACGGCAGGGCACAACCACCACCAATGGATCTCCATCAACGCCGACATTCGGGCACCCCTCATGAACGGCACTGCGTCAGTACCTTCCGCCTGCCTGATGGCAGGCATGAGGGTGAGGCAGTGCCATAGGGATAGGCTGGCCCCATGCATTGCTGGAGTTGCGTCATGGTTGTGACACGACTGCAGCAATGCGTGACTTTAGCGCAGGCAGATACGTCAGGATTCCTGACGTATCTGTCATTACTTGCGTCATGGAGCGCTGTCCAGTGAGTACAGCGCATCCATGCTGTTGCAAGGAGAGCGTAATGAGAAGTGTTGCAACGCTGTCTTGTCGCAGTGCAGCAGCACTTTTCATGACTGGGGCCCAGGAATGCACACTATCTTATTGATGGTGCGCATTCCTGCACTGTATTTTTGTCACAGGGCAGCACTGCAACATTGCTTGCAGCGCTGTCCAGCACCAAAAACATGCATAGATGTGGGCCCAAGACTTATCCCCATTTTTAAGACCAGCTATTTTCTGGTCTTAAGTTCCTGCAGCTAACGGGCCTTAGCGCGACTTTTTTTATCGCTTCGCGGGTCCGGCTCATCCTTGCTAATAGGGCGAAGTGCGGTTAGCAGGAGTTTGTGAGTAATTTAGAGAAGGAACGCCTACCTTGCATGTCATTAGCGATAAATATCGCTGGCATGCAGGGCGATAGAAAAACCGGCTGCTATCGCCGGAAAACTGTCGCTAACGCCTACCTTGCATGTCATTAGCGATAAATATCGCTGGCATGCAGGGCGATAGAAAAACCGGCTGCTATCGCCGGAAAACTGTCGCTAACGCCTGTTAGCGACAGCTTGATAATAGGGCGATAAGAAAAATTGCTTTAGCGGCAGGAAAGTGCCGCTAACGCGCCGAGAAAAGGCTTGATAATATGCCCCTTTGTTGTTTATAAATTTTGTGAATAATCTCTGTTTGATTGAATAAAGAATCTACTAAAATTAGTTGTAACACTAAAGTGTGCAGGTGGTCCAGTGGAATATTATTGAACACAAAACACAGTCATAATGACCACTCCGTAAAATAGATAGCAGAGAAATTGAGTAGAATAGGATAGATGAAAGACAGAGAGACAAGCAAGAAATGAGAAAAGGCCGAGGACATAGAAGAATATAAATGACTCAACTGAGCCATTTACCATTTAACCTGTACTGTATGAAGGTAACGTTGATTGTGTGATAAAGGAGACGAGAGAGCTCCATGGCTTCTGCGATACTGTGGGATTACCAGGCGCCATCATTTGTGTGGAATGAGTACCCCTAAGGAAAGTGACCCAGGCCCACCAAGTATGGTATGAGACATGCATAACATCTTTCCAGTCGCTGAGGATAACATTCACAGCTATCAGCAGTACAAGGTCCAGGATGGCCAGATCCGATTCCTAAATCAAAGGAGTTCTAACAGAAGCATAAGGGCCTAGGCGTATTGTGGCGGGATCCAGAACAATGTTTGTATGGAATACTTTACAAAGCTGAGTCCGGAAATCCTTCCAATAGAATGATAGAAATTCACAATAAAATAAGTGCTCTAGGCCGCTACGATCATTCTTACAGGATGTTGCAAATTTTAAGAGAATTGGTATGGTGTGAGATCCTCAAAAGACGACACATAGGGACAATTCATCTAGTTCTTGGTCTAGAATAGTTTGGATAAAAGAAAAGCAGATCTTCCTCGGTCTCATCAAATATAACACATGACTGGCACTGAGTGGGCCTTGCCTGTGAAGGAGCCCATGTTGATATGAACACAGGTGTCGGCCTACTACTGTACCTAAACTTTAAGTAAAGCGAGCGTGAACATGCTGGATGGATGAAATTTAAGAAATCCTTAGCCTTGGGCATGTTCTCGTGTAATAAAAAAAAAAAGAACTTGTGCAGCTGCCTGTGGAACTAGACATTAGTTCTGGGAAATAACTCTCTCACAGTATCTAGTTTTGACATCAGTAACCACTGTGGATGTGATAAAAGAAGGCTTCCCAAAGATTATTTAGACCCAGGTCATTGGGGGATTTTTTTTAGAGTAGGCTAGCCACTTGATCTTCTTGGAGCTACATAGGTTAAGAATGTCAGCAAGGCCCTCTCTGTAAAATTGTAATTTCTCAATGGCCCATATACGGACCCAGTAAAGTAATGACCTTAATGAAGACAATGCAGAGACAGGTTTAAGATCGAGGTCTGATTTAAACGGAACTAGGGGGGTACTTCTTCCCATACCTGTAAGAGCTCTCATGACGTTATTCTCACTAATCCCCAAGGGGTCTGTGGAACAATGACCCCATAACTCTGCACCATACAATGCTGCTCCCCTTGGTTGAGATTTATAAATTTACATTGCTGGGAGGATTAGACACTAAGGTGCCTTTTTAGAAAATGTAAGGTTGTTCGCAGCTCCGTGGATTAGCAAAAGTGAACTTTTACAGATCTGTGGGGCCCATGATCCAGAGTCAGCCAAACGAATCCTGAGGTATTCAAATTCCTTAACCCTTTCCATCACTTCCTTTTCCAGGCTAATGGTACCCATCTTCCTTTTTCAGTAAGTCATCTGCTTGGTCATTAGTACATTCATTTCATGGCAGTGTAACATGCAAAAAGTATTAAATCTCTCAACAAGGGTTTGCAAACTAGACCTGGTTTTGGGCAGCAGAAGAGTGTCATCCACAAAGAAGAGGGCAGGAATTTTCTGACCTGCTCGCATAGGGAAATCATTAGCACAATTGACCAGGAAGTTAACACAATTGTTGATATACAAAAGAAAAAGAGTGGGAGCCAGGACGCATCCTTGATGAACACCCTTATCAATGCCAATTTTCTGGTTTAGTTCGCTGCTCACACCACAATGAACCCAGGCAAAGTTCCCCTCAAGGAGGCGCACAATGATATTTAACAAATTACAAGGAATTCCCAGCCCGAGGAGAATCTCTCAAAGTTTCTTCCTGGGGACCAAATCAAAACCAGCTCGGAGATCAATGAACGTAACAAAAAAGGGCTCCTCCCCCACTGTCCACAGTCTTCCACTTAGTTCTCAAGAAGCGGACAACCTGGTAGATGGAACACATTTTAGACCTAAATCTTGCCTGAGATGGGAGAGGATGTGGTTTCTTTTAAGAGGTGCAGACAATAGTTCTGGAAAGAAGAGCTTTATTATGATAGGAGGAACAACCCCTGGACACGTCCTCACAGTAGCAACTGTCTTCTCCTCTGGTCCACCTTCCAGAACCTAGGAAGGCCGCTAACCATGACAAGAATGCAAGACTAGTTGCTAAGACACAACACATCTTCCTTCCCAACAACAACAATAAATAAAAAACAAAGAAAATAAATTCATAGAGAACATAAAAGGAAACTAAATGAGGATAGCATAATATTAATAACACATGTAATCGTTATGCCACTTGGGACTCTTCCGACTCGTCTGGTGCCTTCCACAGCAGCAGACTTCTCCTGCAAACATATGTCGTTCTCCAACTTTCCCACTTGGCCACCTCCCAACTTTTCCAGCCCCACATCTCGTTGCACAAAGTAACACTTCGGAAATTCCACTTTTTTCCATCAGTCAACCACACATTGTTACCAGCAACCTTAGTGATACATTTAGGCACCAACCATTTTAGACAATGCCCTTTTTTGAACACCAATACAGTTAGTTCGTACCCAATCTCCAACTGCAAACACTCGTCTCCCTCTTTTTAACTTGTCATTATCACTACATACATACTTGACCTGGTGCTTTTTGACCTTGCGCTCTATACTCATCTTACAAACGTCGTGAAGAACCCTTAAGCATACACGCAGGGGAAATCCTTGTCCCTGGTTGTCTGCCCTTAAGGAGTCTAAACAAGGTCTCCTTGGTGACGGAATGGGGTGTGGTGTAGTAGCTCCACAGCATTTCTTTCACAGCTTCTTCACAATCCCCACCACTACTCCCAGTCAATTGAACACATTCCTTCAAAACACGATTGAACCTCTCAATGAGTCCGTTCTCCCTGGGATTGTAAACAGCAGTGTATGGTGAGATATGCCCATTTTAGATAGATAGGATTTAAGATCTTCTGCAACAAATAGGGGCCCATTGTCTGTGACCAAAATGTCAGGACAACCCTCCTTGCGGAAAATTTGGTCTCAAAACTCAATGATATTAGCTGCCTTAATTTATCCAGAAAATGCCACCTCTGGCCACTTGGAATAATAATCAATTAAAACCAAGGCGAATTTGTTTGTTATCCCTTTAGCAGAAAAAGGCCCAGATATGTCCATAACCACCCTTTCCCACGGCTTGCTCGGAAAATTAGTGGAAACAATGGGGGATTACTCAACACTGTGGGACTTATCACTGCACATGCAGTCTATGCAACCCCGTACATGCTCTTCCACCTCCCTGTCCATCCCAGGCCACCAAAAAGTCTCCCTGGCTTTCCTCTTCATACCGGACATTCCGCTATGGCCTTCATGCAGTAACCTTAGAAGTCTAGTACGTAAGCCTTCTGGCACCACCAACCTGCCGTTCCTGCTCTTCCACCTCCCTGTCCATCCCGGGCCACCAAAAAGTCTCCCTGGCTTTCCTCTTCATACCGGACATTCCGCTATGGCCTTCATGCAGTAACCTTAGAAGTCTAGTACGTAAGCCTTCTGGCACCACCAACCTGCCATTCCTGCGTAGCACACCATCCTCAACTGAAAGTTCCGTCCAGACTGTCCTGAACTCACCAAATTGTTTCTTATTTTCTTAAGAATAATATTAGATCTAGAAGGGTTGGATAACTCAACCATTAATTGCTTAATGCTGGTATCTTCTTCCATAGCTGACTTCCACTCATCCACAGAAAAGGCACCCTCACATGGCTCAGACACGTTGGCCACCACACCGTCATCATTGGAATCCTCTTCTTCATCTTTGCAATGTAGCGGCACACGCGATAAACAGTTAGCATTAATATTGCCGATTCCAGGAACATAATTCAGTGAAAAATCATATCCCTGAAGCCTGTACAACCATTTTGCAATTCTGGGAGTTGCCTTCCCAGCTCCTTTGGTGGTGAACAAATCTATAAGTGGTTTATGATCTGATCTGACCTCGAAATGAGTTCTCCAGACATAGGTCTTGAAATAGTTCACATCTCACCAGCATGCTAGGGCCTCCTTCTCTATGACAGAATAAGTAGCCTCTGTCCCCTTAAGAGTGCGGGATGCAAAGGCCACCACACGTTCTTTCCCAAGATGTTTTTGCATCAGGACAGCTCCCAGTCGTATGCACTTGCATCCACCACCACCATGCTGCAATCTGATGGGGTAAAAGGTTTCAACGCCACCACCTTCACAATTTGTTTTTTTATGAACTGAAACGCAGCTTGACATTCATCTGACTATTCGAATTTGTTGCTTTTTTCATCAGCACCCTTAAAACACGTACCTTGTCAGCGAAATGCTGGACAAATTTGGAATAAAATTCCACTAAAGCAAGAAATGAGCGTAATTGCTCCTTGTCACGTGGTGGTGCATCCGCTATGGCATCCAGCAATTTCTTTGTTGGCTTCACCCCCTCCCGTGACAAGGTGTGCCCAAGGTAATCAATTTGCTTCACACCAAATTTGCATTTGTTCACCCTCACAGTCAGACCTGCATCTTGTAATTTGTTCAACGTCTTCTCCAGAATTAAATCGTGTTCATCCTGATTAGCTCCCCACACTAGGACATCATCTTGGAACACCAAAACCTTGGACATCCCCCCCAAAATCATGCACATCACCCATTCAAATAAATAGGAAAGCCGCCTCCGGCGTGATAAACGAAGTAAGGTGCCTGGACGTAGGGTGACCTGATCTGGTGGTATGCGCTTGAGAGATCAATCAATGAAAAATAGGATGCGTTAGTGACAGACAACACCATCTCATTGATATGTGGTAGAGGATAATGGTCAACCAAAATATTGTGATTAAGATCTCTCAAGTCAAAGCACATGTGCAAATTTCCATCAGATTTTCGCGCCAAAACAATGGTGCTAAGCCATTCTAATGAGTCTATCGGTTCGATGTCTTGTGCTTCACACAACCTTTGTAACTCCTTCTTCAATTGCTCCCTGAGCGCAAATGGCACGTTCCTCACTTTGTGCACACATGGAACATTATTAGATTTCAACACTATGCAATGCTCGAATTTTGCTAAACACCCAAACTCCCCTCCAAACAATTTGGGAAACTTGGCACTCCACCTGGATTTTTCTGCGTCCTCTGTAACGAGTACCTGCTGGGGATGGTTGGGGTCTGAAGTGATGCCCAACATTTTTTGTTCACACCATCCTAACAGTGCCCTTCCCTTCTCTACCACGTACACCTTGCTAGTTGCTTCTGTGCCCTTGTGTGATAAAATACAATTGAAAAAGCCCACCAAAGGAAGCTTGACACCGCAATAGCCCACAGGTTTAATATCGGGGGAATTCAATTTGCAACTACCCACTTTCTCCCAAGTATCTTTGTCTATAATCATGTATGGAGGACAGGAATCGGCCCAGACTGCTATTTTGGTACCATTGATTCCCAAATCACACTTAGGTGGGTTATGCCCTTCGCGGATGTCATGGACAGCATTGTCATAGCATTGTCATAAACAACCATTACTTCAACTTCCCACTCATCAGTAGAGTTCTCCTCCTCTCAACTCTCTCTTATGACATGTACAGAGTGCTTCCTACTCTCAGTAGACAAACCAGCTTTACACATGCGTGCAAAATGACCAATCTTTTTGCACTTGTAACACTTTTCCTTAATGGCTACGCATTTATACGAGTCTGCAGTGTGTCTCATGTTACCACATCTGTAACAAACTCGATTGTGTTGAGTCAAGGTGGTCTTGATACTTCTTTCCTCCCTCTTGGATGTGTTTTTTTCCACAGCACAAACCTTAACAGAATCACTTTTTTCCTTAATTTGGTCAGTGTTCAACTCCTTAACATATCTAGAAGTGTTTTCTACGTCTAGCTACCTCTATGGTTTTTTGTAAGGATGGATCCTTCAAGTCCAACAACTTCTCTTGGATTTTAATGTTGCTTGTCCTATTTATGAATTGGTCCCTTATAATCTCCTCATGCAGGTCCTTAAACCTAAATGTGGAAGCAAAGGTCCTTAGCACAGAGATGTATTGTTCCACTGACTCCCCAGGTAATTGTGTCCTTGCTTCTCTACTACTATGCTGATTTTCTTACCGTAATTCTCCTCCAAGGCTTTCACGACCTCTAAATATTCATCACTGTGTACATCTTCACCTTCACCTTCACCACCACCTTCTCCACCCCCATGGTTAGTAAAATGCACTCTAGTAGGAATGGGTAAGGTTTTCAACACCTTCCGGCCCTCCACACCCAAAGTGTGCTTAAGTAAGGCTACTTTCCAGGAAGCTACGAAATCTTCTCCACCTATTGCCTCCAAGTAGGTCTTAAAAGACTCTAACCAATCCTCCCACAACAATGTAGGTTCCCCGGGACTCTGCAAGAACTTTGGGGGTGCAAATATAGATGACATCCATATTGGTAAATAGCTCGCCTTACCAAAAGATTTGCGTAAATAATGCAGAAAGGTGTGATGAAATATTTGAATGTCACAAAGTTGCTCAAATGATACAAAATGTGATAAAGTCAGAGTACTATAGTTCTTGAAGGGGAAGAAAATGCATAAAACAACAAATTAAAATAATGAAAGTGGTCACTGTTGTTCAAATCAGCAGTCGCTTCCCTCCTCGTTAAACACTGACAGTTTCCTTAACATAAATCAGAGTTGCAGCTTAATACACGACGCGCAATCCTTTCCGCGCTGCAAGGTTTCCATGACAACATCAACACGCTCCTACGTTGCGTCGCCACGCTGAGCATCAAACGTCTTCCCTACGCTGGTCGCACTGCATCGCTGCGTGTCTCCCTCACAATGATGTGCACCAGAATGGAGAGGGAAGCAACATGCCAGAGCACGACTCGTCACAGAACACAGTAAGCTCTGCCAGTAAGCTGCTTTGTAAATAATAACAAATGGTTCCCTCACCGGTCGCTTGGTTCACCGGTGCTGAATGTACAGTTGGCCTCAGGTGTGATCAACAACACTGCGGCAGCTACACACCGGTCGATACAGTCGGCTGACCAGTAGTTTACCATGCGGTCCCGTCACTTCAGTTGCCTCATAGAAACTGTACAATTGGCTATGAGCCGCTGCCCTCACTCACAGCTGAGGAATGACAGTTGTTCTGCGCCGCACAACACAGCTGATTCACTGATCTCCGAAACCGCTTAGAATCATGGCCACTACTCACCACGCTTGATCACTGCAACACGGGCTCGCCGCTAGCTCACAATTCACCAGTTCACAGCACACCACAATGTGCCAGGTCCGCCAGAATATTGCCCACAAAACACGTCGCTGCAGACACTACCTAGAAATTCAGTAGGTATCAGGACAGCCTCTTCACTAGTTAGCCTGGTGCGGTGCACCAACAGACACCACATCTGTTGATCAAAGTTGTCCAGGGGTTATAGGATCAGCAGGAAATCCATAGCAGCTCCTTGTTCAGTCTGCCCCCCGGGGAAACACTATCCCATCCATGCCGCCACTTTTAAGAGGCGCAGACAATAGTTCTGGAAAGAAGAGCTTTATTATGATAGGAGGAACAACCCCTGGACACATCCTCACAGCAGCAACTGTCTTCCCCTCTGGTCCACATTCCAGAACATAGGAAGGCCGGTAACCATGACAAGAATGCAAGACTAGTTGCTAGGACACAACAGTTTCCATCAATCCATTATAATAATCTCTTCAGGACCTGTTTGCCACAAAAACCTTTTGCAGGTTGTTGAGGAGACTAATTGGGTGGTAGTTACACATTTTTTTTTTTCAAGACAGGAACAATCTCTGCCCCTTTCCCTGAGTTGGGAATCACTGCCCTGGCCGAAATAGCATTAGAGTCAGCAGTAGGTGATCCAGATACTTTGATCTTATGTAAAGAGATCAGCTGGGATCTTGCCCAGAACTGATGCCTTGCCAGTCTTCTGGGAGGAGATCGCTGCTGCTGTATCGGCTAAAGTAAAAACAACAGGTGGGAAAGTAAACTCAGGAGAACAAACAGTTTCCCAGTTTCCCTTGCAGCTAATAAGGACCAAGACAGTTTCTCAAGATTATGAGTAAAGGTTCCCAAAATGGGTGACCCACTCTCATGGCAGAATAGACGTATCTGCTGACTTGGCTAAGTTCCCACTACCTATTCTCATTAACTGACACAATTTCCTCCAATCATTATTGGCAGAGGCTTCTAAAAGGTCTTCTGATTTGCTGCTTTCCCAGTTTGCCTTTGCTTGCCTTATTGCAGACCAATATAGTATTCCACAGTCTCTAATCTCATGCCTTACGCAACACTTTAAGTAGGTTGTTCTTTGACTCTTTGCACTGTTGAGAGAACCACTCAACCTGGTTTACCTTCTCAGGAACCCTCCTGAAATTCTTTAGAAAGACATGTTTAAGACCAGACAACAACTTAACGTGCTCAGCAATGATCATGTAATTATTCCCCCGATTATCGGACTTCACTGCCATGTGGGAAATAACATCAGCCAACATGCTCACCGGCACCTCAGGGGAGGAACACACAGCTTACCAATTCACATTCCTATGATTATTGGTGGCTCCAAGATTTGACCATGGGGCTCGGATAGGAATGATGATGCCCGGAGAATTTGGTCCGTCACAATTTGGACAAGTGAATTGTAACCACTCTCTTCCCTCTCTAGCACTTTCATGTCCTCCATCAGCCATCATATCCTAAGATGTAGAATAATAGAATTAATGTGACTAGAATAAGCATGTTGTTAGGCCTGTCATGCTGAGGGTGGTCTTTTTGCCTGCTTACCTCCACTTTTTTTGCTTAATCTTTTTTTTGGCCTTTGACTGAGCACTTTTCCTCTGCTAACCAGTGCTAAAGTGCATGTGCTTCTTGCCTAAACATGGTGAAATTGGTGTATACCTGATGGGGATATATACTTTACCTATAAGTCCCTTGTAAAGTGGTATACCATATACACAGGGCCTGTAATCTAAATGCTACCAGTGGGCCTGCAGCACTGATTCTGCCACCCACACAAAAAGCTTTTCAAACCTGTCTCAGACCTGCCATTGCAGTATCTGTGTGTGTAGTTTACTGCCACTTCGGCTTGGCCTATAAAAACATCTGCCTAGCCCTAAACTCTCCTTTTATTACACATAGGTCACCCCTAAGGTAGGCCCTAGTTAACTCTAAGGGCAGGGTGCTGTGTAACTAAAATGTAGGACATGTACCCTTAAGTTTTATATATCCTGGTAGTGACAAACAGCTAAATGTATTTTTCCTACTGTGAGGCCTACTTCTCTCATAGTCTAGCATTGGGAATTCCTTAAAACACTTTTAAGCTGTAAAACCTGATTAGAAAGGTGTAGCTAAATCATGTTTAATATCTGTGGATTGGTAATGGCAAATCCTCTTTAGTGGTAAGGTTGGATTTGACATTACTATAAAGTGGCACTTTTAGAAGGTTCATATTTCTCTGCTCTTACTGCTTTGTGTGCCTTACAACCTGTCTCCAATACACGTCTGAGCTGGGTGACAGCTACACTGTATGCATTGCCTCTAGACAGCCACAAATACAGGAAGCGTGGGTGTGACAGAGGACTCATCTGCATTTATCTGCATTCTGATAGCCTTCCTTGGCAGGAAGGACAAGTGGGAGATAACACTTACATCTAAATAGGCAGTATCCTGTGTCTCACACAAAGGACTGATTAACCCCCACAGATAGCCTGATAGATAGGGCTGGGATGACAGGGGACCTGTGCACTTCAAAGAGGTGCTTTGAAGTCACCCCCCACTTCAAAGGCACATTTGGGTATAAGTACTGGGCTTCTGCCCCTACCAGTTCAGCCCACTACTGGACCTTAGAGGAACTCTGGTGGAGTACAAACTGCTGTGAGGATTGTCACTTTGCCTTGACTTGCTGTTCTGAGGAACTGCTTCTCTGGTTTGCTGAGCTGCCCTGTTGTCTGCTGAACTCCGCCCTGCTTAGGACATGGACTGGACCCATCTCACTTGAACCCTAAGTGACTCCAAGGGCTTGCTGGCTTGCCTCCTGTTTTCTGAAGTCAAGGGGGCACAATATACTTCCTGCAATCCTGCTGGTGGTGCTGGACTCTGCCATCTGTAAGACCTACCCTTGCCTGAGGTGCCCCTCCAGTCCCGAACTTCAGAAGTGGGTTCTTGAATCTTTTCCTACATTGGGACAGACGCAGCGGTGACTTTGCACCAATCGGAACTGACGCATCGCTGTTAACGCCGAAGCAACAGTTGCTTAACAGCAGCAATTCTACAGCTGGTGTGGCTCAACTCTGACGGACAGTGCAGCTCAACATCGATACAATGCATGCATTACGAAGGGGTTTGGCACTGAAGCCTCCATTGACAGCATGGATCGGCCCCAACACTCGCCTCCATCCAAGGATCGAAGACTGCGTGACGACTCCTCGCCTGAAGTCATCAATGTCGACGCTTTCCTCAATCCAAGGTACTTTGTCAGCGGGACCTGTCTCGGTCATGTGGCCGGCCTGCCCTCGATCACGGTCAGCCTCAACTTTGGACTTACTCCTGTCTGGTGTGACCTCAAGTAACTTTTCATCGCTCTTAGCTTCTAAGCAGTATTTTTGGTTTATTCTTTAAAAATTCATAACTCCAGTTCTACTTATTGGATTTCTGTTCTTTTGGTGTTGATTTACTCATAAACATATTCTCTATTTTTCTAATCTTGTGTGGAGCCCTTTTGTGGTATTTCATTGTGTTACTGTGTGTGTGTTGCACAAATACTTTACACATTGCCTCTTTAGATAAGCCTGCCTGTTCTGTGTCAAGCACCCAGAGGGTGAGCACAGGTTATATTTTAGCGTGTATCTAACTTACCCTGACTAGGATTGTGGTCCCTACTTGGACAGGGTGCATACCCCTCCCAACTAGATACCAGATTTCTAACATTGGTGATCAGCGGTGAGAATAGGACTTGTGTTTGTGCAATACTGTAGTGTAATTCAGTGTTCACTGTAACTCTATGCATAAGAAAAGATTTTTCAAAAAGTCTTTTTGCCCCATACTCATTCTCTCAATAATATCTGTGGTCCTACCTGGCAAGATTGAATTATGCTAGACATCCTGGAGGCATATGCAGTAGCCCAGCTCAAGAGGTTCTGTCAGGAGAGAAGGCTGTTCCATAGGATAAGTACAGAGCTTCAGAAAGCCTTAAGATCATAGGCAGCACCCCACCCAGAAGGAGAAGTGGATGAGGTGGAGGGGTCAGAGTCTGATGAAGAAGGATTGGTGCAGGGCCAAGATGGAGATCTTACCTTGCAGACTGCTGATGTGGGGGGTAACATCCTTACAGGATTGGAAGTCCACAGAAAACCAGGCAGCAGTGTGTCATCAAGAAACCTGGAGCTGGCAAATTAGAGAAAGAGCAGGCCCCTGCTAAACTGGAGAAGGAGCAGGCTCTTGAGTAGTGAAAGCTGGCTATGGAAGAAAGAAAAATGGCCCATGACCTCAGGAGAGAGCTTCGACACTCTAGACCTGCCCCCACCACCATCAAACTTGACGCCACCACCCCCAAAAGGATCCTGCTTAACTGGACCCTGCTCACTGCAGATGACACCCTCAAGACCATGAAAGGCATTCACTCCGGAGCCCTCTCTGACCCCTGCCTGCACTACATCTTCCAAAGAGGCGCCATTGCCCCCGAACTACGCCGTACCATAAGCTGCTCCATTGAGACCCCCCACCTTCCCCGACGACTGGAGGCACACCGAGATCAACCCCCTGCTGAAGAAACCGTCCGACGACCCGACAGACTTCATGAGTTCAAGACCCATCGCCCTGTTCCCCTTCCCAGCCAAGGTCATTAAGATGGCCATCATAGCACACCTCTCCGAGTTCATAGAAGCCAACCATGTCCTGGACTTCTCTCAATCTGGCTTCCGAGGCAACAACAGCACCGAGACTGCCCTCCTCGCTGCCACTGCCTTGACTGGATCTGTTCCTTCCTCATTGGTAGTCAGACTACCACCGTTCCTCTCAGAACCCACAGAGATCGGCTGCAAAGTCCCCCAGGGCTCCTCCCTGAGCCCTGCCCTCTTCAACATCTACATGGCCCCACTCCCAACCATAGTCAGGAACCATGGACTCAACATCGTCTCCTATGCTCTGCAATACCCAGCTGATCCTCTCGCTCATCAATGAGCACACAATCACCAGAAACAACTTCCACGATGGGATGAAGGCCGCCGCCACCTGGATGAGAGACAGCTGCCTCAATCTCAACTCAGACAAGACCAAAGTCCTCATCTTGGGGCCCAACACCTCTGCCTGGGAAGACTCCTGGTAGCCCACTGTGTTAGGAAACCCCCACACCTACGGCCACGCACGAAACCTCAGCATCATACTGGACTACTCACTCATGATGAACCACCAGATCAATGCTGTCTCATCATCGTGCTTCCACACCATTCACCTGCTTCTAAAGACCTTCAGATGAATCCCCACTGAGGCCATAAAGACGGTCACCAACTCACTCATCATCACCAGACTTGACTACGGCAACACACTCTATGCAGGCGGCACCCAAAAACTCTTCAGGAAACTACAGAACATTCAGAATGCCACAGTCCTCAGCATCCCCTGCCACAGCCACATCTGTGAACACCTGCAAGAACTCCACTGGCTCCCAGTCAACAATAGAGTCACGCTCAAGCTACTCACACATGCCTACAAAGCCCTTAACGACGCCAGACAGCATACCTGAACCTCTGCCTCTCCTTCAACATACTCACCAGACACCTCCGCTCTGCCGAACTGGCCATTGCCACTGCCCCTCAGATCCGCAAGACCAGGACCGGAGGAAGATCCTTTTCCTACCTTGCTGCCAAAACCTGAAACACCCTGCCTCTCCACCTCAGGCTATCCCCGTCGCTGACCCAATTCAAGAAGGATCTCAAGACCTGGCTTTTCGACTGAACCTCAGCGCCCAGCAGGACCTGCAGCCCCCAGCACCTTGAGACCCTCATGGGTGAGTAGTCACACTTAACAAACACTGGTTGATTGATTGCAAATCAGAGCCCTGAGAGAGGGGTCCAGCAACAGCAATGGTGGCAGCATACCTGCAGTGTCCGCATGTGAGTCCAGAGTCAGAGTCCCAATGGATTTGGTGCCTAGTTAAGTAGTGGGGGATTACGTAGACACATGGTTTGCAGCCTATGAAGTGGCTCTGAGAGAGCACAAGGTCCCAGAGGAGTTTTGGAGTGGTAGCCTTTGGAGACAAATGCCCACGGCGGAGAGGGACACACTACTTGCACTAGAGGTAGAGGACCAGATATGCCACACTGCAATGAAAGCAATTCTAGTCAGCAAGTTTGGACTCATTCTGAAGGGTATAGACTTAGGTTCAGGGGTAGCCACAAGATCTTATCACAAACATAGATGGATTTCTTGGGTTATGCCAGCAAGACATTAAAGGTCTGGGTGAGAGGCAGCAAGGTTGAGGATTATATAGGGCTGTACAACATAATTTTAATGGAGCACATGCTTGATATTTGTTTCTCAGAGCTGCATGAACACCTAGTTTATAGCAAGTTAACTGACCCATAGGAAACTTGCCTAGGAGACGGACATCTGGGTCAGCACCAGTGTGTCCAAGAAGGCATTGGGGGGGGACTCCCAAAGGGATGGTCAGGATTCCCACCAGATGAAGGAGGGGGGGAGATAAAGAAGTTCTCTAAAAGTCCTAAAAACAACTCAAAGGGAAAATGGTCTGGTTCTAATTTCCAATCTGGCCACCAGAAGAAAAACTACCCTGACAAAAGTCAGCAACCCAAAACTCCCAAGTGCTATGATTGCTTTGAGTATGGACACTCCAAAGGGGATCCCAAGTGTCCAAAAAGAGCACCCTCTCCAACTGGAGGAACGAATCCAGGGGTGGCTAGTGTAGTGCGGGGGGACGAGTTTGTCCCAGCTAATGGGGGGAGTTTAGTGGGGTACCCTATTTTCCCTGGGTGACAGTGAGATGGTACGTCAGACCTATGTACCCTCACACACTACAAAGTATAGGCAATGGGTCAGCATCAATAGACAAGGTGTGGAGGCTCTGAGGGATACAGGAGCCAGCATGACTATGATAAGGAGTCAGCTGGTTTCCCCAGAGCAGGATTTCCTAATGCATTCCACCAAGTCTTCTGAAAGTTGCTGTGAACCCTGCCATGCCTGTGGACTGTTTGCTGGGTAATGACCTTAAACACACCATATGGAAAGAAGTGGAGTTCAAGGCCCATGTGGAGCTATTGGGGTTACCTGTGTGGATCTGTGCAGCGATAAGGTCTATGGCTGTCCAGGATAGGAGTCAAAAAGGGCTAGAGCCTGTAACAATGGCCCAGCCACCTGCCCCTGAGTGTCTTCCTAGTGAGGTTGATGGGGCAATTGCGGTGGTTTCCCTGGAGCCCACTGCCACCGCCCACTGCCCTGGAGCCCACTTCCCTTGGTGACATACCTACACTTGCTGGATGGCATGTAGAAGGAGGACCCTTCAAGGAGGAGTTCTGTAGGGCACAAAGGGAGTGTCCAACCCTTGAGGGCATGAGGAAACAGGCTGAAGCCCAATCAGCAGGTGATGACTCTGGGAGTTATCACATTTACTGGGAGAAAAATCTCCTTTATAGTTAGCTTAAGACTCCTGTGCATGGGACAGCAAGGGCCCTGGTAGACCCCCAATGCTACAGGCACTTCCTACTGGAGCTGGATCACGTGTTAGCCCTGGCAGGACACTTGGGCTAAGACAAGACCTTTGCAAGGCTTGTCCCACATTTCTTTTGGTACAAGATCAGGACATCCCCAGATGCATTCTGCAGGACCTGTGTAACCTGCCACTCTAGTGGGAAGACAGGGCAAAGGCTTAAAGCCCCCGTTAAACCACTGCCAGTCATTGGCACATCCTTTGAAAGGATGGGCATCAACATTGTAGGGCCTATGGATCCCCAGACTGCTTCAGGAAACAGGTTCATCCTGCAGCTGCACATGCAGCTGCACCTGCAGTGGCAAAGGCTGTGATGGGGATTTTTACCCGATTGGGTTTCCCCAGAAAGTTGTGTCTGACAGGGGCACAAACTTCATGTCTATTTGTATGCAGCCAATGTGGAAGTAGTGTGGAGTAACTTATAAGTGCTCCACTCCTTACCATCCACAAATCAATAAGCATGTTGAGAGATTCAACAAGACTCTGAAAAGCATGATTAGAGGCCTACCTGAGGCCCTGAAGAATAAGTGGAACATCCTCTTACCAAGCCTGTTGTTTGCCTACAGGGAGAACCACAGAAGGGAGTGGGCTTCAGCCCCTTTGACCTTCTGTACGGGCATCCTGTTAGAGAATCTCTGTGTCTGGTGAAGGAAGGGTGGGAGCAAGCTTCCAGGAAGACTCCCCAGGATATAGTGAGCTACATGCTGGCTTTCAGAAACCAGATGGCTAAGTTGTGAAAGCAAGCTTTTGACAACCTAGAAGCCAGTCAGGCTGTGATGAAAGAATTGTATGACCAAAATTCTACCACTGTGGAATTACAGCCTGGGGAGAAAGTGTGGGTGATAGAACCGGTGGAGCCAAGGGCCTTCCAGGACCATTGGACTGATCCCTATGAGGTAATAGAAAAAAGGGTAAAGCTACCTACCTGGTGGACCTTAAGACCCAGAGGCAACCCCACCGGGTGCTTCAATTGAATCGCCTCAAACCCCACTTTGAGAGGTCTGAGCTTACCATGCTGCTGGTAACAGATGGAGAGAAGGAAGAGGAGAGTGAACCTCTCCCTGACCTCTTGGACTCTAAGGAGAAGCATGGGTCTGTAGAAGGAGTAATCCTTTCACCCACTCTAACTCCTAAACAGCAGAGTGACTGCCAGCTATTGTTGGGGCAGTACTCTTCTCTTTTCTCCCTTACCCCTGGGTCTACCCACCTGTGTACCCATGATGTGGACACAGGGGACAACTCCCTTGTTAGGATAAGATAAGGGCCAGCATCAAGAGGGAAGTCTCTAAGATGTTGGAATTGTGGATGATAGAACCCTCCAGTAGCCCCTAGTCAAGTCCTGTGGCTCTGGTACCAAAAGATGCCATAGCAGGCACCACACCTGAACTGAGGTTCTGTGTAGACTATAGAGGGCTCAATTCTGTGACAAAGACTGATGCTCATCCTATTCCCAAGGGTGAATGAGCTGATTGACAGGCTAGGGGCTGTCCAGTACTTAACTAACTTTGATCTTACATCAGGATACTGGTAGATCACCCTAACAGAAGGTGTCAATGAGAGGACAGTGTTCTCCACTCCAGAGGGCCACTATCAGTTTAGAGTGATGCCCTTTGGACTCAAGGATGCCACTCCCTGGTATGGAGGCCTTCTAAGCAGCCTATCTGGATGACACAGGTGTCTTCAGTAGAAGTTGGAAGGCCCCTCTTTTCACCTCCAGGAAGTTGCTCAGGCTCTGCAAAAGACAGGCCTGACTATCACATCCAGTAAGTGCCAGATAGGGCAGAGATTTGTACTGTACTTGGGATACCAGGTGGGCTGGGTTAAGGTGCAGCCCCTCCAGGCCAAGATAGAGACTATCATGGCCTGGAAGCCTCCCAAAACCCTGACTGAGGTCAGAGCATTCTTGGGCCTCATTGGGTAGTACAGGAGGTGTGTCAAGGGATATGGCACTATTGTTGCCCCATTGATAAAGCTGACTTTGAAAAAGCTGCCCAGAAATGTGATTTGGACAGAGGTATGCCAAACTGCACTTGACTCTCTGAAGCATGCCATGAGCACGCACCTGTGCTCAGGGCTCCTCTCATAGGCTAGCATTGGGATTTCCTTAAAATACATTTAAGCTGTAATTCCTGCTTAGAAAGGAGCAGTCAAACAATATTTCATATTTTTGGAATGATAATGACAAATCCTCTTTAGTGGTAAAGTCGGATTTGCCATTAATATTTTAGCAATGACATGTTTAGCAGGTGTAAAATTAACAATTGATAGACAGAATGCTGAACAATGTCAACACTCACCCCAGTACAGATATCTGAGCCTAAGTCCATTGTTTTTTTGCTCACCATGCCACTCCAGTATGGGCCTAGCCATATGCAAATCACTATTGACCCTGCTCCCCATGTGAACAGTCCATTCCGAAATGCCAAGTCAGGTGTTCCCTGGACCAGAAACAAGTATCCTAGGACAGGTTTTGGTGTATCAACCCTCATCAGCCAGGATAGCTTGAATAAAGTGGCATGGCGAGCACAGAACCCATGATTGGGCACCCCCGTCCCAATTGGGGTGACAATTGCAAAAAGAACAATTGATGGACGGAATGCTGAACAATGTCAAACACTCACCCCCAGTACAGAGATCTGGGCCTAAATCCATTGTTTATTTCCTCATCATGCCACACCAGTTTGGACCTAGTCATCATATACATTCAGCCTTGACCCTGCTCCCCTTGGGAACAGTCCAGCCCGAACTGCCAAACCTGGTCCTCCCTGGACTGCAAACAAGCATCCTAGGACTGGTTTCTGGGTATCACCATTCATCACCCATGATAGCTTGAATCCAGTCGCATGGCGAGCACAGGACCCACACTGGGTATTCCTGTCCCACTTGGGGTGACAATTGCAAAAAGAACAATTAATGGACGGAATGCTGAACAATGTCAAACACTCACCCCCAGTACAGAGATTTGGGTCTTAATTCATCATTTTTTTGCTCATCACGCCACCCCAGTTTGGACCTAGCCATATGAAAATGAGTCTTGACCCTTCTCCACATGGGAACAGTCCAGCCTGAACTGCCAAGCCAGGTCCTCCCTGGACTTGAAACAAGCATCCTAAGACCGATTTCAGGGTATCACCCTTCATCAGCCTGGATATCTTGAATCCATTGGCTTGGTGAGCATTGGACCCACGTCTGGACATCCCCGTCCCACTTGCAGTGCCAATTGCAAAAGGAACAATTGATTGATGGAATGCAGAACAATGTCACAGAGATATGGGCCTTAATCCATTGTTTATTTGCTTTCCACACAACCACAGTTTGGACCTAGTCATATGCGAATCAGTCTTGACCCTGCTATCCATGGGAACATACCAGTTAGAATTGCCAAGCCAGGTCCTCCGTGGACCAGAAACAAGCATCCTAGGACCGGTTTCAGGGATTCACTCCTCATCAGCCAGGATCTAGGGACCCGCATGACCTTAGTCACAAGAGGGTTTGTTTGAATTCACCCTGCAAGTGACTGAGTGTCACCTGTGTTTTCCCCCATTCATTTCAATGATACCAGTTTGACAGAAAAATCTCACCTATTTTTTAACGCTTTAAAAATCCACAACTCCAGTTGAATATATGATACAAAGTTCATTTTGGTGTCTATATTTATATAAAAATACACTATATTTTTATAAATTGGTGTCCGATTTCTTTCGAGTCATCTCAATTGCTTATGCACCATAACGGCACTGTAAAATGCTTAGCACATGTTCCTCCAGTAATGCCTGACTGCTCTTTGCCACACTACCAGGATTGAGCTAAGGATTATTGTTGTTGAATCCAAGGATCATCCACTGTGTATTGTAAGAATATTGCATGGTAAGGCCCCCCAGCCATACCACATAATAATATTCCATCTTGAAAAAATAGTGAAAAACAAATGTAAGATTTTTTCGCTATCAGAACATGTAAATCTCAAAAGTACATGTCCTGCTTGTTAAATTCACTGCACCATGCCCTCTGGACTGTCTAGGGCCTACCCTAGGGGTGACTTATAAGTATTAAAATGGAAGGTTTGGGAATGGCAAAAGGTTTATTTTGCCAGGTCAAAAAAAGGAGTTGAAAAAACTGTACACACAAGTTGCAATGGTAGGCCTGAGACATGTGTAAAGGGCTACTTAAGTGGGTGGCACAATCAGTGCTGCATTTAATTTACAGGCCCTGGGTACATTTAGCACCACTTTACTAGGAACTTATAAGTAAATTAAGTAGCGAGGTTAACCCGATGTTACTATGTTTTAAGCAGTGAGCAAATTCACATTAGCACTGGTTAACAGTGGCAAACTGCACAGAGTCCTAAGGCCAACAAAAGAAAGATCAGAAAAATATGGACGAGTAAGGCAAAATGTGGGCAAATGACCACACTAGTCTGACAGATCTAACAGTTACTTTTTCCGTGCCTGAAGCTCCTGGAGGCTAACTAGTACTCCAGTTGTGGCCCAGTGACTGTGTTACTTTGATGAGGAATGAAAAAGGCTTCCAGAGCAGATAGATGTACGGCGTGTTTTCTCTTCCTCTGTCAGGAAAACTAGTTGGGGTGTGCCCAGGAACTTTATTTACTTTAAAGGACTTTGTCTGCCAAGCTTTATAATTTGTCAAGATTTATATTTGGATTATAAAAGAGCATATTTTACATGCCTGTATTTCTGAGTTAGACCAGCATCAGATGGATTCCATGCTGACTGACCGCGGTCAGGTTGGTAAAGCAGCTGATGTGCGGGTGTGCACTTAAGTGTCGAAAAAGTCCCAAGGGATGATCCCAAGAAAGGTGATCTATCCCCCCTCACATGGTAGAGGGTTCCAACAATGATAAAAAGAGAGAGTACTGACAAGGGCCCCAAAAGTCTAACAAAGAGTTGCAGTCCCTTACCTTTGTACCTTTCATAGACCTAAGTGGAGAGGTGCAAGTGGAAGAGACCCTTTGACACCTCTAAGGCTAAAGTATCCCTGGACTGCCGTTAGCCCAGAGAGAAGAAGGGAGAATCTGTTTGTTCCAAGAATTCCCCCACCGGTGGAGAGTCCAGAGGAACTGCAAGTATAGGCATCGGAATGGAAGTTGACCCATATGAAACCAGGAGTTGGATTGAAGACCCTTTAGGTTTGGAGGGTGGGATGGATATTGAGACCAAGGTCACTGAGACTCCCAGATTTGTAAAGTACATGCACTGGCCAATCATTGGGACCAAAATAGAGGCTTTGACGGAAACAGGAACTAATAATGTGATTGAGCAGCTAGCGTCTGCAGATCAGATCATCCCACATGCTCTTCATAGGGTAGTCAATGCTGATAGTGAAATGAAGTTTCATCCCATGGCAATGTTCACCTAAGAATGGGGTGTCAATACTCGCCCTATCCCTGTCATACCAGAGGAGTGCCTGTTGGGTAATGTTCTTGAAATCTCTGCCTAGGCAAAGGTGGACAGGAGGACCCATACTGAAATGTTGGGTCTGCCTGAGTGGATGTGTGTGTCCACAAGGGCCCAAACAGCCCATCAAGGACATCAGTGGAGCCCAGAACAATAGCCCAGGTTTCTGCAGTCAGGATGAAGGGCAAGGGAGCATGGGAAACCTGCCTCAGAACTTCCCATGGCCCAGGAGTCTGGGTGGATCTGGAGACTAAAGGGGAAGAGGATCCTACTCTGAGAGACCTGCCAGAACTCTCTGAGTTACATGTGGTCAGCAGACCCTCCAGGAGGAAATTCTGCCAGATGCAGAAATTGTGCCAAATTTTTGAGGGCCTTTGGCGCCAGCTGAGGTCCAAGAACAGGTAGATAGGAGGAATATTCACAAGATCTACTGTAAAAAATGTGTCCTGAACAGCGAGGCTAGGGTCCCAAACCTGGGGCAACCAGAAAATTGGTAGTCCCCCAGCATTGCAGGGTATACCTCTTAGACTTAACCCATGATATCCACTTGGCTAGTGATCTGGGGCAGAATAAAACATAGGACAGGTTGATCCAGCACTTTTACTGGCCCAAGATGTCTGAGAAGGTGAATGTGTTCTGTTGCTCTGGCACCACCTGTTAAGTCAGTGATGGGAACAACTTTCGAAAGGGTGGGAATCAATATTTACAGGCCCCTAGATGCCATGACAGCCTCAAGCAATAGGTCAATATTGGTGTTGGTGGACCATGTTGCTAGGTACCCTAAGACCATACCTCTAATGACAGTGACTGCACCTGTAGTGGCCAAGGCCCTGTTTGGTATCTTTACTAAAGTGGGGCTCCCCAAAGAGGTAATCTGCGATAGGGAGACTAACTATGTGTTTGCATACTTGAAGGCTATATGAGAGAGTGGGGTGACTTACAAGTTCTCCACCTATTATCATCCCCAAACAAATGGACTTGTAGAGAGATTCAATAAGGCCCAAAAAGTTATGAGTATGGAGTTATCTGAGAAACTCCGATGTGAGTGGGAAGTCCTGTTACCATACTTTTTATAAGTGAGTGCGCTTCATCCCTTTTGAACCTGTGTATGTGCACCCTGTCAGAGGTTCTTTAAGTCTAGTCTGAGAAGGGTAAGAGAAACCATTCAAGTAACTCAAACAAGATGTAACAGACTATGTGCTGGGCCTGCACTCCTGTATTACTGAGTACATGAAGAGCGCTAACAAGCACTTGAAGGTCAGCCAGGAGCTAATCAAGCATTGATATGACCGGAAGTCACACTGGTGGAAGAGAAGCCAGACCATAACGTATGGATTTTAGAGCCTGTGGCTCCCAGTACCCTCCAGGTCAAGAGGACTGGCCCTTCATGGTTCATGAAAAGATGCATACGTTTACCTACTTGGGGATCATGGCACCCTCAGAAGCCTCCACTAGGTGATCCATGTGAACTGCCAAAAACCCGACTTTCATGGGGCAGACATTCTCAGTTTTATGGTCAGAGATGGAGGAGAATAGGAGGAAAGTGACTGTTTACCAAATCTCCTATGCCACAATGCAAAAAATCAATCAATCAAATAGGATTAATAGAACACAGCTAATCACCCATGAGGGTATCAGGTTCAATGGAGGAAGTAGGACTTTCCCAGACACTGAAAAGGAAACAGCAGAGAGACTGTCGCCACTTGTTGGGCCAGTTTTCTGGAGTCCTCTCCCTGGCACCTGGGCTGACATAGGAATGTGTCCGTGAACTTACCTTTTACTTACCTTAAGTTTTACTTACCTTAATTAAACTTACCATGCATTGTAATGGGATGTGTGGTAAAGGAGACATCTCACTGGTAAAGGCTGCGTGGTAAAGGCATGTGTTGTAAAGTCATACAACCATTTACGATCACTTGTAATGTGGTAAAATAGCACACCTGATGTTTTACCATGGATATCTTACCTGCCAAAAGCAGGCAAAATGTGCGGGTGTGAAACCTTCCAAAAATTAGGAATTGGCTACACAAACACAGATTTGCTTTGTGATTCCCATTTTCCAAGGGTCTTCTCAGGGTTCAATATAGAATGCTGAGTTATTCTGACACTGCAATTATACTGATTCTCAAAGAAAAAGTAAGTCTGTGTGCAGTGCTTAAGTGCTGGTGCCCAAGGCGCAGCTCAGACACCTGCTGTCGGCGCTATTAAACATCAACACACCAAATACCAAGGCTGCAAAGTCTTGAATTCACCTCAGGCCACTTTATTCCAATCCCAGACGCTCCCTGTCCCTTTATCTCACTCTCTCACTCTTGCAGGTTCCTTTTGCCTCCCTCCATGACATTTTTTCCATCCCTTTCTTCCTCCTATTTTCACCTTTGTGTGTTTTTCACTCTTTTGTTCTCAAGAAATATCTGACGAGGAAAACTAGGTGACGGGCCCCAAAAATGAGGGCCAGTGGCCCTCACCGGCAACCACCGGCTCAAATTAAGCACTGCCTGGGTGTAGGATTATCAAAGTAGTGCTCCCAAGTACCCATCAATGAGGGTCCAAATATGCTCCCCCTTTTCAAATGTATAGTATTTGTTATTATTTTCTCCCTCATGAAATTGACTTCCTCCATTCCAAGCCTATGAGCAATGAAACGCATGCCAGATCCCCGCGAAATGTTAAGTGGGAACCAGACACTTCATGAATGCTACATTTCAATTTGTCTTCGTTGCAAGTCCTATGTCCTTATTTGACATGTTTTAGGGTTAAAAAGCAGTGTGGTGGGAAGTAATTACGATGGTAGTGGACCTTGATTAAATCAATAGACCATTTAGCGATGTGACAAGCAGTCAGGGATACCAGACTCAAGCTTGTTAACGGCTTAAAATAAGTTTCACAAGAAACATGGGGTGCGGGTCTACCCTAGACACCAGGAGACTTGTCAGGAGGTTCAGAGGAAGTGTAACAGGCGAATAGAAAGGACTGCAGAAACAGAAAGAACGTATGTAACCTCAATTATAGGCGTTCACAACACTAATGCGCACAACCCCAAGACATCTAGAGACCCTGTTTGATAAAAAGATATCTTTCTTTGATCTAGGTGCACAGCGTTTAGAACAGGGTTTACCATATGTTTGTACATTTGACACATCGGGAAATATGAAACATTGGAAATAGATGCTAGCTGCTTGCAAAAGATCTGTACTCATTGAACAATTCACGTCTGTGCAAGAAGCCAGAAAGAAATTTACATTGGTGAAAAATAAGCTCTGCCAGGCGCAAATTGACTATGCAATGATGCATCCGGTGCACCTTAGAATCACCCGTCAAGGGAAGCAACTTTTTTTCACCAATACACAACAGGTGGCGTATTTCCTGAAGCGTATCAAGAAACAATGGGCCAAAGGAGGTGCAAGCGGTCATAGGGACCGCTCGCTGTCTTCAATGTCAGAGGTCGAGTAACTTAATCCTATGGAGATTGATGGCGAGTACCTCAGAAGACATCATAAAGAATGCTGAGACAACTGCGGAGACTAGAGTGTTGGTAGGCAAGCGTTCTGCTGCGGACTTGAAGAATTCCCTCAATGTCATTGTGTATCTAATTATGATTTTTTGCATTTTAAGGAGTCTACAATTTATTAAGCCTGGGCACCTCCTTCCCTTGCTATTGGCACCAGTTGGGGGGAGGGGGTTGCGGTGCCCTCTGGTGACACCTCGTAAGGAGATCCATTATTACTCTTATTGTTACCTCCTCCCCTATGTTCCCAACTTACCTACCTTTTTTTCTCTTCTTCTCTCGTTCTCTTCTCCTTCATTACTCTCTCTCTTTTTCTCTCTCTCTCGTCCCCTTCCTTTCGCCACCAGCAGCAACTTCATTGGTTATCTATGACCAGAGAAAGTGAGTTGAGACCTTTGTTTACCTGACTGTTATTTGACGTTCTTGTCGGGAGGGGTGGGAAGCATGACTCTGACAAGTTTTGGTTGTAGTTGTGGGTGGGGGAGATAAGGGATGGGGTTTGTTTGAGCACTCAATGCACAGCAAAGTTAGAAATTCATCGATGTCACTAGAGCATATACATGTGGGGACGTATTATTGGGGCCAAGACCCAACTATTTATCCTCTCTTGATACTCCGATGAAAGATCGAAAGGAACTAGATATACAATCAATCAATCAAATCAATCAGGCGTTTGTTAAGCGTGACTACTCACCCGTAGGGGTCTCAAGGCGCTGGGGGGGGGAAGGTTAGCAGGTTCCAGTCCATCAAGGGGGGGGTCTGTCAAAGAGCCAGGTTTTGAGGTTTCTTGCAAAGATGGGGAGCGATGTTGTCTGTCTGAGGTGGAGCGGAAGGGCGTTCCAGGCTCTGGCTGCGAGGAAGGAGAAGGAGCGGCCTCCCGATCTGGTCTTTCTGGTGCGGGGGACCACGGCGTAGGAGAGTTGGGCTGATTTTAGGGTCCTCTGGGGTGCGTGGAATTTGAGTTGGCTGTTCAGGTATGCTGGTCCCGTGTCGTGGAGGGCCTTGTGAGCGTGGGTGAGCATCTTGAAGGTGACTCTAGCTTCGATGGGTAGCCAGTGGAGTGTGCGCAGGTGCTGGGAGATGTGGCAGTGTCTTGGCAGGTCGAGGACCAGTCTTGCTGCGGCGTTCTGGATGTTCTGTAGCTTGCGGGTGAGGTTTTTGTTTATTCCGGTGTAGAGTGCGTTGCCGTAGTCGAGTCTGCTGGTGACCAGGGTGTGAGTGACGGTCTTTCTGTGTTCGATGGGGATCCATTTGAAGGTCTTACGTAGGAGGCGGAGGGTGTGGAAGCAGGAGGACAAGACGGAGTTGATCTGGCGGTCCATTTTGAGCTCGGATTCCAGGATGATTCCCAGGTTGCGTGCGTGGTCTGTCGGGGTGGGCGGGCTTCCGAGGCGGGGGCCACCAGGTGTCGTTCCAGGCATCGGGGTTTGGGCCCATGATGAGTACTTCTGTTTTGTTGGTGTTTAGTTGTAGGAAGCTGTTTTTCATCCATTTGGCGACGGCTTCCATGCCTTCTCGAAAGTTGTGTCTGGCGGTATTGGGTTCGTTGGATAGGGAGAGGATGAGTTGGGTGTCGTCTGTGTATGACATAATGTTGAGTCCGTAGGTTCTGACGATGGGGGCGAGCGTAGCCATGTAGACGTTGAAAAGCGTAGGGCTGAGGGAGGACCCCTGGGGGACTCCGCAGGTGGTTGGTGTAGGGTCCGAGAGGAAAGGGGGAGTCTGACCCACTGCGTTTTGCCAGAGAGGAAGGAGCGGATCCAGTCGAGGGCCTTGTCTTGGATCCC
Source organism: Calotriton arnoldi (assembly GCA_963921515.1). Classification (NCBI taxonomy): domain Eukaryota; kingdom Metazoa; phylum Chordata; class Amphibia; order Caudata; family Salamandridae; genus Calotriton; species Calotriton arnoldi. Next base: position 664,085 of record CAWUFW010008307.1, read on the forward strand.
TGCGTCGTGGAGTCTGCGTATTAGGGTGCGGTGAGATACAGTGTCGAACGCCGCTGAGAGGTCGAGGAGGATGAGGGCTGCTGTTTCTCCTTTGTCCAGTAGGGTGTGGATGTCGTCTGTTGCGGCGAGGAGGGCGGTTTCCGTACTGTGGTTTTTTCTGAAGCCGGATTGGGAGGAGTTGAGGATGTTGTGCTCTTCGATGAATGTGGCGAGTTGGCTGTTGATGGCTTTCTCGATGACTTTCGCTGGGAACGGGAGCAGGGAGATGGGTCTGTAGTTTTTGAGGTCGGTGGGTTCCGCCGAGGGTTTCTTCAGGAGGGGGTTGACCTCGGCATGTTTCCAGTCGTCGGGGAACGAGGCGGTTGCCAGGGAGCGGTTGATGGTGTGGCAGAGCATGGGTGCTATGGTGTCGGCGGCTCTGTTGAAAATGTGTTGGGGGCAGGGGTCCGTGGGGGCCTCGGAGTGGATTGAATTCATTGTCTTCAGTGTGTCTTCGGTGGTGAGGGCTGTCCAGTTGTCGATCGCTGGCTTCAGGGTGTCGGGGGTGGTTGGTGAGGGTTCAGTGTGTTGGTTGTCTTCGTCGAAGTTGTCGTAGATGCTCTTGATTTTGTGGTGGAAAAAGGTGCTGAGTTTGTCGCAGAGGTCTTGTGAGGGAGGGATGTCGGTGGACTCGCTGGTGGGTTGGGAGAACTCCTTGATGATGTTGAAGAGTTCTTTGCTGTTGTGTGCGTGAGTGGAGATTCTGTCTTCAATCGCTTTTTTCCTCGTTTTTCTGATGAGTTGGTGGTAGGTGTTAGTGGCGGCTCTGAAGTTGTTGTGGGCTTCTGTGGATTTGGTGTTCCTCCAGGCCTTTTCGAGGCGGCGGCAAGTGCGTCTGAACTCTCGAAGTTCGGTGGTAAACCAACTGGCTTTCTTGGCACAGTGTTGTTGTTTTTTTTTGAGGGGGGCTATGGTGTTGGCGCTGTTGGAGATCCATCTGTGCAGTGTTCGGGCTGCGGTGTTGGGGTTGTCGTTTTCCGCGATGGTTGGGGTGGAGTTGCTGAGTGATGAGGTTAGCTGGTCATCGGTGATTCTGGTCCAGTTTCTTCATGGGAGCAGGTGCTGGTGTCTGTGGATGGTGGGTGTTCTGAAGGTGAAGTGGACGCATCGATGGTCAGTCCATGGGGTGGTGTGGCTGAAGGTGATGGAGTTTCCTGTTGTGAAGAGGGGGTCGAGGGTGTGTCCTGCTGAGTGCATGGGTTCGGTCACGATCTGGCGGAGTCCAATGTTGTGGAGGTTGTCCAGGAGGGATGTGGTGCTGGGGTCCAGTTGGTTGTCGAGGTGGAAGTTGAGGTCTCCCAGTAGGGTGCGGGGAGATGATGTCCGTGATGGAGTTGGCGAAAAGTCCGCGGGGTCCAGGGGGTCGGTAGATGAGGGTTCCTCAGAGGGTGGTGGTAGGGCTGGCCAGTATCTTGAAGTGAAGGTGTTCCATCAGGTCTGTGGGCTCGTCTGGGAGTGTGCTCAGGCGGAGGGTGGATTTGTGGACGATGGCAATTCCTCCTCCCGGGCGGGTGGGGCGGTCCTTCCTGAAGATCTTGCATCCTTGGGGAATGGCAATGGCGATGTCCGGTCCCGAGGTGGTGTTGGTCCATGTTGTGAAGAACGCTACGTCTGGGGTGATGCTGTCGAGGAGGTCCCAGATTTCGGTGGCGTGTTTGTGGAGGGATCGGACATTGAGGAGGATGCATTGCAGGGTCTTCGGTTCGGTTGTGGTCTTGCGGGCGGGTTGCGCTGGGTCTGTGGTCTTGGCGGTGCTGCAGGTGTGCCAGCAGTGGTGACAGCTGAAGGGTCTGTGGGTGTCGGCTGGTGATGCTAGCTTGCAGTTAGGTTGAGAGCGTGGAGTGCCGCTGGGTCGTAGTGTTGGCGTTGCGGAGGTCCAGGGTTCCTGGCGCTGTTCGCGTTCGGGTCGCGGACGGGCGCAGACGGGCTTGCCGCATAGCGGCCACCGTTAAGTAGGGGTCGGGGAGGGCTGGACAGCTGGGAGCGGGGAGGGGAGCTGGATTGGGCCGGTCGCGTTGGTCGTGCTGGGGGGGAGGGGCCGCGGGGGCAGCAGCGGCAGGGAACAACTGGCAGAAAATGGCAAAAAGAGAGGAAAGAGTGGAAATAAGGCAGTGAAAAGTGCAAGAAAAGTGGAGGAGAGACACAGAAGGAGAGTGAGAGGGGGAGATTAAATCAGTGAAAAAACGAGTGAAAACGGAGGAGAGACACAGAGGGAGAGTGAAAGGGGGATATTGAAATCAGTAAAAAAAACGAGTGAAAACGGAGGAAAGACAGAAGGAGAGTAAAAGGGGGAGATTGAAATCAGTAAAAAAACAAGTGAAAACGGAGGAAAGACACAGAAGGAGAGTAAAAGGGAAGATTGAAATCAGTAAAAAACGAGTGAAAACGGAGGAAAGACAGAAGGAGAGTAAAAGGGGGAGATTGAAATCAGTAAAAAATAGTGAAAACGGAGGAAAGACACAGAAGGAGAGTAAAAGGGGAGATTGAAATCAGTAAAAACGAGTGAAAACGGAGGAAAGACACAGAAGGAGAGTAAAAGGGGAGATTGAAATCAGTAAAAAACGAGTGAAAACAGAGGAAAGACACAGAAGGAGAGTAAAAGGGGGAGATTGAAATCAGTGAAAAAACGAGTGAAAACAGAGAGAAAGAGCAGAGCGAGAGAAAGGAGACAGAGGTCCACTGGACCACCAGGGATGAGGCGCAGGTAAAACCTGCGGGTGGAGGAGGGCCTCGAACACCAACACTCGAGAGTGCAGGGGCTCGGGGGAATGCCTCACTTGATGGTGGAGCTGCGAGGGAGGGAGAGCAATTTCACTGACAATGAGTCAGTGGTCTTGGTCAGTGGTATACGCTGTATGACCTGGAATGTACAGGGTTGGGAAATCCATGCAAATGTAGGCCTGTTTTTGCTTCTTTAGATAGACATGATATTCAAATAGCTACGTTGCAGGAGACACACCTCCACCCCATAACACCTCCCAAATTCGCTGCTAGATGGGCAGAACATAGATGCTTTTCATCTTATTCTACTTATTCCAGGAGCACAGCGATCCTGAACAAAAAGAATACACCGTACTTAGCCAATGGATCTCTACAAGATAAGCAGGGTCAGTATAGCCTTATGTGGGGAAAGCTAGTCTCCTATTCTGTTACATTAGATTGCTGTTATGGGTTCAATATGGACGACCTAGTCTTCTTTGCCAATTTATGGGGCAAAATAATGACCACTGGGTCTACGTATGTGATTTGGGAGGAGATTTCAATACAGCATTAATAGACACAGTTGATAGATCACATCCCCAACCGCATAACTATGCTACTACCCAACGTCAAGTACAAGAAATTATTACGACAAACTGTCTTTTAGATGCCTGGAGGCACCTACACCGGGGGCAAAAAGAAGGAACTCACTACTCTACAGTGCATTCTACATGGTTTCACCTTGACTACTGACTGGTGTCCAAAGGGCTGGGCCCCTGGCTGTCCCGAGTTGAACATCTTGCGCGTACACATTCAGACCACTCCCCAATGGAACTGAGATTAGCTCTTCCGGTCACGCATATCCTACACTTGACCTGGCGATTTAATCCAACAACATTATTGGACACTGTGTTCCGCACAGAACCGGGGCAAGAAGTACAGGACTTTTTTCAACGTAATATAGACTCTGTCGATCACTTGGCTACAGTGTGGGAAGCTTTTAAAGTCGCCATGAGAGGGATTTGCATTAGTAAGGGGGAGGAGTCTTGAGGGATCTACGCTCAACGCTCGCCCGGCTGGAAATATATATCAAGCAGCTAGAACAGGAGCTCGTCCACTCCCCAAATGCCACAACATAACTTAGACTTAGAGACAAAGTGTCTGAATATGGAGACGCTGCAGAATGCGAATGTCTGTTTCACATGAAATCCTTTAAAGCACACAGGTATGGCAAGGGGGACGTCCAGGGAAAGCAGCAGCTGATCAAGTGCGTAAACCCCAGTTTTCCAATTATATTTTGGAAATTTAAGAGCCAGGGGGAATGATCCTCAGAGACTTGACGCCTGATATAGTACAGTCATTCACAGCTTATTACTCTTCCCTTTATACCACGAAGAGGCTGCACCCGATCGTAATCTCACCTTATTTGGAGCAGGCAGCCCTGGACTGGCTGGGGGAGGTGCAAAGAGAGTTCCTTTCTGCTGAGATAGAGGAAGAGGGGGTCCGAGTTTTGATAATGCAGCTCGGATCAGGCTGAGCCTCAGGACCTGACGGCCTACCGGCCGAATTCTATAAAACATATGTAGAATATCTTGCCACCATTTTGAAGAGAGTATGTGAGGAGGCCAAAGAAACGGGAATACTTCCTCTAACCATAAGAGAAGCTACAATTATTTCAATATTGAAGCCTGGGAAACAGGCCAACAAGTGCGAGTCATATAGACCACTTTCTTTAATTAATTGTGACATTAAAATTTTAGCCAAAATACTGTCCAATAGATTAAGTCTCCTCATGGAATTGCTTGTGTTACCAGACCATGCTGGTTTTGTTCCTGGAAGCGCGACCTCACACAACCTTCACACTCTTTTTTCAGTAATGCGGGATTTAGACTCGTAGATGGAGGCTGTCGCAGTTTTCTTGGATGCATCAAAAGCATTTGATTCAGTAGAGTGGGATTATCTCTTTGGAATACTTCAGATGATGGGAATGCCACGTGGCTTCCTCTCATGGATACAGTTATTATACCAGCAACCCCAAGCTAGAGTATTAATAAATGGTGCGCACTTGACTTCCTTTCCCATCTCGCGTGGCACACGTCAAGGGTGCCCGCTCTCCCCTCTATTGTTTGCGCTGGCGGCCAAGCTGAGCCAACAGCACCAAGAGTGGGCCCATCGCTACCCCACTAGGCATATACTGGTGTCCCTTTATGCGGACAATGTCACATTATATGTCTAGAACCGCAAAATAGAAGAGGAGATCAATTTTCTACAAGAGAAGGGTTTTCAGAACCTTACTAAAATGGAACGAATAGCACTTGAGGGCCTGAAGAATAATACGGATCTGACTATTAAACCAGCGGACAAAGGAGGAGCCATTGTCCTGATGAATCAGACAATGTATCAAGAGGAGTGTAATCGGCTACTCTCCGAAATGACCAGCGACGAAACGTACCATGACGACCCAATGGCCCGCCTCTCCATAAAGATCAGGAGTATGGTGAACGAAGGACTAAATAACAACTGGATTACTAAGCAAGAAGCAGATTTCCTCATCAGTGAAAACCCTAGAACGCCGAGGTTCTATACTCTCCCCAAAATCCATAAGGGGAAAATGCCCCCCCCCCAGGAAGACCCATAGTCTCTGGCATTGGCTCTATCCTCGAGCCCTTATCACAGTTTTGCGACTGGTTCCTTAAACCTATTGTGCAAAAATCATCTTCCTACTTGAAGGACACAAAGGATGTGTTGTGCCTCTTCCATGATCTGGAGACCAATGTATCGGAGGACCTCTTTATTACTATGGACATAGAGGCGCTATACACTAGCATCCCACAGAGACGCACATTGGCAGTCGTGGAACAGATTCTACTCAACATGGAATGGGATTTTCTCACCCCCCAACACTTCATCATGGAATGTGCGGAGGTGGCCCTGACTGAGAATTATTTTGAATTTGAAGAAGTGATATACCATCAAATCAAGGGCACGTCCATGGGCAGCACCTTCGCCCCCAGTCTGGCGTGCCTATACGTACACCAATTCGAGGAGGACTATATCTTCAACCAGAGTAACCCATATATTGAACACCTGAAAACATGGAAACGCTATATCGACGACGTTTTTATTGTCTGGCGTGGGGATGAAGAGACAGCAACAGCCTTTGTACAGTGGGTCAACACAAAGGATCAACATCTAAGGTTCACCCACTCCATTAACAAAGAACATGCGATTTTCCTGGACCTAGATATCAGCATGACTACAGAAGGAATCAGCACAAAGGTACATAATAAACCCACGGATAAAAACAGCCTACTTCTGTATGAAAGCTATCATCCGAGGGCCCTGCGACAGAATCTACCTGTGGGTCAATTCCTCCGGGTGCGCAGAAACTGCTCAGAGATGGAAACTTTTACTGAACAAGCAGAACAACTAGAGAGGAAGCTACTCGATTGGCACTATCCAAAGAAAATGATAAAAAGAGCCAAAAAGAGAGCCAGAAATAATAATCGGGAGGCACTACTTGAAAACACCCCTAAAGAAAAAACAGACAGAATTGTGTGCGTAACCACATACACCCCAGTATCTAATACTGTGCAAAAAATCATACGGAATAACTGGCACATTCTAGATGGTGCGAAAAAACTGTGTGAACCCCCACTGTTTGCATTCAAGAGGAGCAAAAGTCTACGGGATGAGTTGGTCCATACGAAAACACCAACCAAGGAAAGGGAAGACCAAGTGACACTTTGGACTACACAGAGGCCCACAGGACACTACTCATGTGGGGGGGGTGTCGCATGCCCATTCACTATGGCCACTAAAGAAGTGGACATAGGCACTACAAATCCGTGGAAACTAAAAAACTTCAGTAACTGCAACACTGAAAACATGGTATACCTCCTTACTTGTCCTTGTGGCCTCATGTATGTGGGCATGACCACCAGGAAAATTAAGGTCCGCATAAATGAACACCGGAGTACCATAAGGTGTAAGAAAACAAACACAAAACTGACAAGGCACTTCCTGGACCACAATCATAAAGACACTGACTTGAAGTAGGTGGTCCTGGAAGTAATGAAAAAACATAAGCCGGACCTAACTAAACCCCTGCATATCAGAGAACAACGGTGGGTGTACCGGCTACGGACTTGGGAGAAGGGACTCAATGACGAGATCCCATGGCTACAACTGGGACGTTAGACATCTACCGTACCGGTCCGCTTTTTGTAGCTCTACGAATTGACCCTTCCACACAATATCACGACTCCATGGCCATGACTAGAACGCTTAGTATTTAACAACTGCAGGCATGTCGAGTCGAGCAATTGTTCCTTCTCATGATTCAACATAGTGTCATGTAACATTTATATTTCTTGAAAAAACAGTAACCGCCCAGTGGTAAGGTCTACCATGCAATGGCAATGTTTGTGCGCTTCTCCTAGATAGCCACCCCAACATTGACCCATATGGTATAACAAGGGAATTGCACTTAAAACCTGTCGATTCCGGTTTGCCCTTGGAGATAACTACCTTTTGGGAAGCCCCATCACTGGGCGGGCGATCATAACTCCTGGGCGTGTTACTAAACCCTATGGTAAAACCAAGGGACTGCACATAAAACCTTTCTGTTTCAGATTCCCTCTGTGAAAACTACCACATGAGAAGCCTTATTTTTCAGGCAGTTGTATGTAACACCTGATATTTTGACACTCGGCCCTGGCTGTCCACGGTGCAGCGTAAATCAGTGGAAGCCCCTCTATAGCGACGCTACTCCTATGCGCATGCCCCTCCTGCAGACAATACAATGCTCACATGACAACATACTCGGGTAGGCGAGACCACGCCCTTACCTACCGCGATCGGCAATCCTACAGGGTCACATAGAACACCAACACGGTCAGGCGGACGCCTGTTCCTTAAACTACGGCCCCGGCACGGACATCGGATGTCCAAAAAAGGCTCTCTAAACCTAATGGATCTCACTCCAGGCAGGTCAGGCGGCGCGAGGGCATTTTTAAGCGGCGTAACTAGAGACACCGGAACTCTGTACCTGGCAGCCACTCTCATTTAATTACGATGCTAATTAGCATCCACTGCCTTTGGTTAGCAATATAAATACCACGTACCCGCTCTTCGCATTTATCGACGAGGAGGTGAGGAGTACACACCTAGGTGCTGACACGGGAGATGCACCTTGAGGCAGTAAGAGAGTGATAGTATGATTGCGTGTGTGACAGACTATTAAGGTCTGAAGGGAGTACTTACAGGCTTCCATACTTTAAGTTCATAGATTCTTATGCTTGTACTGGTGCCAAAAGAAATGTTTTCCTCTTTTTTGGTTTTTCAAATATCCAGAGTTTGACTACAGGGGTCTTCCCCCCTCATCCTCCTATGGGGCTATTTGGTCCCTATTCTAGGGTAAGATTTGTGGATTAATGTTACCACAAGCAGATGCGTGCACAGATGAATGTCACGTTTTTCACATATAGCCACTCATTATACTAACCGTGCATGTGGCTGAATGAACTCTTTTATGTAAATATTGACCATGGTGGTTTTTTTTTTTTTTTCTTATCTACAAATGTTTGATTTGTTTTTCAGGCTTGAGCACACAGCCCATATCACAGTGGAGTGTGACATTGGTCACCCCACGCAGTGGAACCCTCTCACCAAATTCTGGTAAGAGTGGAGCCCGTTCGTTTTCCTTTTAGGTCCTGATGAATTCCATGGACCCTACTGGGCCAACTGGCAGAAACATGTCGACCACACTCACAACGGTGGGGGGACAATAAAATCCCCATCACACCGTTCACTTATTTTTAAATACCATATAGACGTCAGTTACATTAAAATTGATGTGGCATCTATAATGTCTTTTTAACCTCACTTATTTCTTACAAGGGCCCCCACTTAGCTTAGAAGTGCATCCCTGTCGTCAGGTGTATGCCCGCCCTCTACCAAACCAAGTTTCTAGAGGCCGAGGACTGGTCAATGATGAAGCATGACACCAGGTGGTGTGTGAGACCAGTCCTTCACTTTTAGTGAGATGCCTGCACTCACAAACTAACACTTTAGCGCCTTGGTCTCTAAACTCGGAGCGGCCCCATTTGTGCTAAACATTATATGTTGGAGGCTGCCTGCTCCTAGTAACCCCGCGCCTCTGGTTCCCCCCCCAAGACTTTCCCAGGGTAATCGTGGTTATATAACCGCAAAATAGTCACAACCCCATATTACGAGAATTTATAACCTTTGGTGCACCATCAGGAGTTAACATTAACTGGGAGAAATCCCATATATTTCCACTCACGGAGACTGTCCGCCCTTCTACGCTAGACTATTCCACTGTCTGGTGTACCACTGAAGTGAAATATCTAGGAATAATGATTACTAGAGACAAGGCAGAACTAATTAGGGCTAATTATGGGAAGGCTCTTGAAGCACAGACAACTTCAATCACTAGATGGATCGCTTTGCCTCTGTCCATGGCGGGGAGAATCTCCCTGATGAAAATGGTTATCCTTCCTAAACTGCTATATTTATTCCTCAATATACCCCACAACCCGGGTCGAAACTTTTTTAAAGCTCTGAAGTCCCAAATGATAAGACTTGCTTGGGGCGGTAAACAGGCCAGACTGAAATGGAAAACGTAGACGCTGCCCTTCTTGCATGGTGATTTTGAAGCACCAGATTTGAATTGTACTACCTATGTGCACAGGCATATTTTGCAGCGTACTGGTTCAATCCTCCCCCATACATGCCACACCTTGCAGTTGAGCAATGTTATATGGAACCAACACCACTGTCAGGATTTATAGCTACAAAACCCCGGGAAAGAGATGCCAATTCCACCACAGTAGCATGCACTGTGATTGCCTGGTAGAAAATCGCAAATAGATTTGGTATATCAATGTTATACTCGCCCCCACTCCCTCTTCCGCATTACCCCGATTTAGAAGTGACCCAGGAACTACGATGTTGTCAATTGCTATGTAACATCAACATTAAGACTTGGGGAGACCTTTATGCTGATGGGGCATTCCGACCGAGAGAGAATTTCTTTCAAAGTGTAGAACCCACGCCAATGGAGCTACTCATGCATATTAGATTAAGACAGAGTGTTAGGGCCACTACACCAACGTTCCCCCATGAACCACCAACGCTACCTCCATAACCCGGATTGTTACAAAACGCTACGCCTGCGCATGCGATGTCCCTCCTGTACCACAACAAACATATTTCACAATCCCAAGGCATAGCGAGTTCCCGCATACATTGGGAGGCTGAACTGGAGGAACCCCTAACCAACAAGCAATGGGAGTACTGCTGCAGCCAAACTGGGCGCATATCGGCTAGCAGTCGCCTCCGCATCATACACTATAAATTTCTGCACAGGCTGTACTGCACACCTGCCAAAATGCATACATTCCAGCTGCGTGACAATGACCCCTGTGACCGCTGTGGTCGGGAGGGAGCAGGCTTCCTACACCTAGCTTGGGACTGTGCACCCATTAACCAGTACTGGCATCAGATAGTCTAGGCATTAGGGCAGATGATTATGACCCCATTATTGGCATCACCCATCACAGCATTACTGGGCTACACAGACAAACTCCCATCTACATGTAGGAAGTATGTGGTGCTGGGATTGCTGCTCGCCAAGTGCTGAGTGGCGTGCAGATGGGGTAAGGGGAGAGCGCCAAAATGTATGGAGTGGATGCAGGACTTCCTGTTTTGGCAAGAACAAACATTAAACTATGCAGAGTTACTCCCCTTATCCTCTAGACCTAAAGACATATGGGACCCCTTACGTACCTACCTGTTGACCAATCCTGATATGACAAGGGAGCGACACGCGCCCACCGGGAAAGAAACATGAATGGTCTGTAATCACATTACTGAGGTGTAACTCTCTAGGCATAGCAGGGAAAACACACTCACCTTTTCAAAAGTAGTATAAAATGTCCCTTATCAGTGGAAGTGACCTGCTCTAACCTGGTTGAAAAGACTTGCTGAGAGTGTATTATGAACATATTTTATCTTCTAATTACACTGATGGAATACTGTCCCTTTACTGTGCATGCTATATGCAGAAATGTAAAATGTAACACGTGATTATAATGCTACATACTATGATGTTATTGTGCTCTTTGTGCTATGCCTGTATCTTGACTTGAAAAAAAAAGGTTTAAAAAAAACGTTTCTACTTCAAATGTATGATACACCTCCCAAATTTTATACATTTGGGTTGCAGGCTGATGTGCAGTGTGCAATGTGTGTACTGTGGGATGCCAACGGTGGACTTTGTTCACTTGGCCTTGCAATTTGCCTCCTTTAGAGGCTACTGGACTCAAGTAACTGACACACTAACTGAAATGGTCTTAGAACAAGTTGATTTTAACCCAAAAGTGTGTCTTCTGGGTTTGGTGAAACAACGAAAACCTGCCAATTGGAGGTTTGTATCAGTAGCTCTGTTGTTGGCAAAAAGACAAATAGCACTCCATTGGGGGCGCGGGTGAGCCCAACAACAATAAATTGCCTGCTGAGTTTGACTTATTGTAAACCCCAATTGGAACTTTATGTTGAAGAGCTGCCGAGAGCCTCACTGCCTAGAAACGTTTGCTTCAATATTATATTACTGTAATGTGCTGTCGCAGGATGATGTGACCCTGACCTGTAGAACTTGATGTATTGCTCACATGTGTGGGACTTGGTGGATGTCTTGTTGTTGTATTGTGTTCTGCACCTTTGATGCTTTTACCTTACTAAAAAGCTACAAATAAAATGATTTTTTTTAAAAAGCATCCCCTAAGATGGCACATTCACCTGTCAGTGGAGAGGTAAGGGTGTGGTTCTGGGCACTGACAGTAGCCTCTGCTGGGTGTTTGCTTTTATGGCAGCCCTATCAATAGCATGGAGGTCAACCCCCATTACAGGAAGCAAAGTAGCCCCCTGACCCTGTTGGTCATGGTGGGGTTTATCCAATGTTTGATGACCTCTTTGGGTAAGCTAAGTGTTTCCCTAGCCAAGGTTGGGTTAAGAGAGGAAGGTTCCTCCCTACCAAAAGTAAAAGATAAGGGTGGGAAAAACAGCGAGTTAGCTAAAGACCAGTTTAGGATGTGTTCTATCAATGTACAGGTAGATAAATTGTCCAGTAGGAATGATCCTGACAGAAGGATTTAAGGCAGAATAGACCCTGCAATAGAACAGCCAGTTTCCTACATCCTTCCTCGCTGAATTGTCAAGTAGGCTAGCCAAGACTGTGCTTGAGGACTCCCAGATGTATTAGCTGGGATGGGGGTTGTGTAAGGAAACAGGCTTATTGCAGGTTCCCCTCCACTTTTGCCCCCATTTAGACTACTAGCTGCTGGTTCCTGCTAACCAGGACTCAGTGTCAGTGCCAGTGTTCTTACCCCTACAAAGTGTATGTCGAATTGGCTATACCTAATTGGCAAGTGCTGTCTTACTTATATGCCCATAATATACGGTACCCAGGGCATGTAATGCAGAGTGTCCACCCAGGGCCTGCAGCACTGTTTGTGCCAACCTGAGTGTGACAAAGGACAAAATGGCTTCCAGCCTGTCAATGCAGACTTGAAGGGAAGTGTTTGGACTGCTAGTTCAACTTTGCCTTTTAAACAAATGGCAAAGCCACCACTCCCTTAATAATATATGTTTGACTCCCCTGATGAAGACCTAGAGAGCCATATGGCAGGAAGATGTATATTGTTAAGCAAGACACAGAAGTTTATAATGTCTTAGCAGCAAAACCCTTAAAGTTGTAGTTTTGCTGAGGAAAAGTTAGTAGCCTCATTGGCTAATACAGGGTTGCTGGCTGGCATCCCAACCTGACTAAATTCTAAATGGGACTACTTAACTGGGTACTGTAGGGTATGAAATTAATTGTGGCATTAAATTTGACTTGATGGGCATGTCGAAATTGATGTCACTATTAAAGTTAAGAAACTTTTAGAAAGTTGCCACTCTGTGGGCCAGCTGGTCCAGTGGTCCAGTGGCCTCACAGAACTTTCTGTGCACCTGAGGAGACGTGTGAATGACTCCCAGGCTTAGAAACAAAGGCAGTTGCCTCAGAGAGAGGTGTGACCTCCTCTCCCAGGAAGACCACTCAGGGTGTTAGCCCAAAAGGCAAGGTTCAATTGGGAAGGTGCCTTTGAAGGGCCGCTGGAGATAAAACTTCAGAGTAGGCTGCCTTTTGTTCATGTAGACAAGTTGGAGACAGGAACGAAGATGGAAAACCCGACCTCAAAATGTTTTTCCTATGGGCCTGTAGACCTTAGGTGTCCTACAAAGCTCCTCACAGTCGAGAGAAGGTCCTGGCATCTTGTGAGTTGCACAATGCACTCTGGAATTGCCAAATGCCACTCATCACAGGAAGTTTGTCACCAAAGAAGAGGGGACCCGCTAGCTCATTGGAGAGTTACCGTGTTGTCCCCCCGGGGCACTTTCCAGGGATAAAACTGGCACCCCTGGTACCCTGGACCTGAATACATGTTGAATTTTGAGAAAGGACTGAAGAAGGACTAACCTGCTGCCTTTGAAGCTGCATGAAGAGAGGCTGCACCGTCAGAAGAACTGCACCTGCTGCATTTGGGCTAGTAAAGTTTGGACTGTGACTGTGACTCCTGGCTCTGGTAAAAGGTGATTACTGGCCGTAGATCGAAGCAGTGACTCCAAGGTTCAGTTTGCGGATCCCCTAGAACTAGCTCCAGGGACGAAAGAGCTGAAGAAGCCAAAACCGGCAAGATTGTCGCCACCGCCGAAGTCTTGCCGTACCTGCTGCTGGACCCCCAAAGTGACCAATCCTGGACCTGGGAATGCTGTCAGGGAACAGATTCATCAACCAAGAGGGACACTAACCCCCACCAAGGATTTTTGCTGTGACTGCTGTGTCACAAGATAGGTAGCCCAGGCGAAGCTTGCCTTGTACTGTCACAAAGAAAGCATAATGGAATCCCAAGTTCTGCGGTCAAATTTGCCCCACCTCACTTTTGGACCAAGGACTCAACTGCAACTCACCCCTGTCAACTGCACATCAGCAGGAGCATCTTTGAACATCTTTTCCTCCTACATCACGCTACTCGGTAGCACTCCATTCTTAAAGACTGGAACAGGACTGGAACATGCTCTGCTTGCCAGGTAACGGTACAAAATAACCTCACTTGCCTCCTACATCTCCAACGTGTTGGATTTGGTTGCCCAAGTCAGGTCAGAGTCACCGAACAAAATCTTTCAAACTTTTCAAAAGTTTACAAACTTTTTGTTGACTTATGCTTGTTTGCGATTGATTTAAAAGTTATTTAATGATTAAAAAATCCATAACTCTGGAACCCTCCAGTGGATTTTGATGATCGAGGACTCTAAAAATTCATACAAATACGCTCTATTTGTATACATTGTTGTCTTGTCTCTTTCTTGTTATGTGACTTTCCTATTCTGATGTTTGGTGCTGTTAAATGCTTTACACTAAGTTCCTTTGTAAAGCATTGCTGCTAGAAGCCACAGTTACTCAGGGTTGAGCAAAGGTGATACAAATGAACCTGACTGAACCCATGACAGTTATTGCAAGTGTATTCCACAATAAGGCCCCACAGCCACATCATATAATATACACAAATCCTTACACTTGCTATTCATGTTTGTTTGTATTTAGCACTGTTTCTTAGCGCAAAATGCATCCTAGCATCCATTTTTGATGGAAGGGCGCATTTTTGCACTAAGAAATAGTACTTAATGCAGAATTACTTTTCTCATGTAATTTAAGATTAATCTTGCGGAATTCTTAGAAAATTACCCACCCCCCCAATTCTGTTCACTCTGAGAGATCTTGATGGCTAGGAAAGACTTGCAGTAGATGGACTAACCATTCAGCCATTGCATCAAGATCCGGTCTACGTTCCTGTGTTTTCTCACATGCAGCTGTTGACAATTATTGGTTGAGCCTCCCTGGTTAAAAAATATTTTCAAGTGATTTTGTCACGGAGTCTAAGAAGTGATCAGGTTGTGAGCCTGTGTTTAATTCTCTAAAACATATATTCAGCTTAGGACTATGCCATGGGATGGCTCAGTTGTTGTAGGAGGCTGGCTTAGTATATGGTGCACACTTATTTTAGTGATGCACCTTGCACTAATCCAGGCAACCCTTATGGTGATTTTAGTGGTCTTTAATAACCATCGAAAGCTCTTAAAGTGGTAGCTGTGGAGAGCAGCCTTCAGGCTTATCTTGAAGGAGTGTTAAGCAGGTTGCTTTACCAGTTTTAACCTTAGGATGAAAGTTAAATGAAAGAAAACCAAAAATTGTAGAGTGTATATATAAAAATACTTCTATTTTTTACAGAACACTCACTAGCACATTGGTATATCTCCTACCAGGAGATATCAACACAAATACACAATAGTACTTCAATTGCAATAAGGTAAGTAGCACAACAAAATACAGTGCCTGTCAGAGGGAGACCAAACCATATATTAAGAAAGTGGAATGTGAACTGCAGAAGAGGATGGGAATTGGAACAGAAGACCCAGAGGAACTGGGGACACAAGGAACCACCCTGAGTAAGTACCCAGAAACCCCACAGAGGCTGTGTGCAGAGTGGGCACACAGCCGCGTGACCATTGGAAGTCAATGGGGAAGTCGCGTTACAGTTTTGCAGAAAAAGGACCCTTTCCAGACTATCCCGAAGAATTCCCTTGGAGGACGGAAGGCTGGAGAGCCACCCCACCCATGGATACCCCGGCGACCAGGTTGCCTAAACCAGAGAAGCTAGGTACTTAGGGGTGAAGAGACGTCTGAAACCTCCGTTGACAACAATGGAAGGCTTGGAAAAAAGTGCCTCTGGAGAAGAAGGTGACGAAGTCCGGTGGAATCCGAGGGTGGATTCTGGAAGTGAAGAACCTACAACCAGAGGAGACAGAGTTTATGCCACTCAGGAGTGACCAGGAGGCACGGAAGAGCAATACTCACTAATATTGCATGGTTCAGACGAATAGGCGGTTTCCTTGTCACTGCAGCTGGGAGGACCAGGCAATGCTGAGGAAGACCAGGAGCCATGAAATACCAGTCCCACGTCGGATGTCGGTGACTAGGTAGTCGGTGTCTGGCGGGAGCACCAACAAGCCTTGGTAGCCGCAACTGGTTAGGAGAATGAAGAAGGAGCAAAGTTGGGATCAGCAAGGTCCAAGGGACTCACCAACAGAGGAGTCATAGCAGGCCCCAAGCAAGTAGGGAAGTGCACTGAAGCAGGGGAAGACCCTCAGGAGGACCCACAGGCCAAAGGCACAGGAGTCGCAAGAGGACCTCGAGCAGCTCACCAAGAAGGAAGGCCCGCGGAGCAGAGGATGCAGGGAGGATGCAGTACTTGGCAGGAAGAGATGCTAGAGGCTGGGGCTTCTAGTTGCCCAAAGATCTCTGGAGTGCAGATCAAACAAGCCTTGGCAATGGCAAGTCGATGCAGTGCACAGGGGTTCGGTTCCAGTGGTTCCGACGAGGGATACTGACCTCAAAATTGTAGAGAGGACATGTCAGGCCTCGAGGGAATTGCAGACTACCACCTGTGTTGCAGGGCCTCAGGAAGTCCGTGGGACCACAGGAGCAGCAGCCTGGTCAGCCTTGTGGATTAAAAATAGTGATTCTAGACACTTGACGGCAGATGGGAGACATTGATCCACTGCTGCGGCACACAATATTTTGTGCCTGAGAAAATATATGTGGACATCTATAGGAGTCCAGACAACTAACAGAGCAGGTCTTTGATTGTATTGAAGTCTGTGAGTGGGGGGCGACCTGTTCTGTTTTCTCCCCCTTGGCTCCTAGTTGTGATTAGCTTTGTTGCGGTGCCTGCAGATGAGGGGAGTGACTCCTTCACTCCAAGGGAGATGACTTCGGGTGTTCTTGATGCCCACAGGTCTGGTGAAGATCCTGGAAGAAGAACAGGCACAGATTATAAAGACGACTTGCAGAACTGTGAGACTAGGAGCAGCAGGATTCTTCCTTGATGCCGTCACGGTTCCATACGAATTCCAAGTTTCCAGACGGTCAAAGAGTGACATGGTTTCAGTCTTGAGTCTTGTCCCATGACGAATCTCAGGACTCACCCACAGGTAGGTCCTTAAGTACCCTAAGAGAATGGTTGGAACAACTCAAGGGTCCCTCCCAGATGAGGGGCTGGACAGAGGGGAAGATACTCCCATATCCTTCGTCCAGTTTCATTCAAAAGTGAGAGCCATGGGCTCCCTGAACTGGCTCAAACTGGAGTATGCAAGGAGGTCACCAAATGTGCCCCTCAAAGCAGTCTGGTGGTGCTGGAAGGCGCTCCAACCCCAGCCCAATACACTAAGACCTGTCTGGGAGGTGGTCACACCTCCCTGCGACAGGAAACCTATGATTCTTCCTTCCCCTGCACAAGTTGGCTCAGCAGCAGGAGGGCAGAATCATGTCTGTGGTCGGCAGCAGCACTAGCTTGCTGTCAGACCCTGAAAAGCTGTTACCATGAGTACAGGGGGTTCCCAAAGGGAGCCCCTGAGTACATGGGATCATTCTTCCAACACTGGAATCGGTGTTGGGGTGTGATTCCAACATGCTTGATACCAAACATGAGATTATTACACATCTTATAATGACTGATGTTCACTATATGTTTTAAAATAGCTGACTGCACTTACAAAGCCTGGAGAATCGGCTCCGGGGTTTGTAGGAGTGTCTCATGCAGGGGCAGCCTCACACTTATAACCAAGCACCCGGCCCTGAGGACTGAAGAGCCTGCCATTGGCACGACTTACAGGTCTTCCGATATAAGGAAACTTATATCTGTCATGAGAGGTGCAAGCACCAACTCACACAGGCTGCAATGGCAGGCCTGTTGTCACAGTTTGAATGGACTCCCATGGGTGGCACAATACATGCTGCAGCCCATCTGAAACCCCGCTTTACCTATGCCCTTGGTACTTTAGTACCATATACTAGGGACTTATAAGGGTACACCAGTAGCCAATTGTGAATGTACAAGAGTACTTTTCATGGTCAATTTAGGGAGAAAACACAGTGACTGGGGCCCTGATCAGCAGGATCCCAGTCAGACTAGGTCAAAAAAATTCCTGACATCAAGCAAAAAGTGGGTTAACCATGAAAGCAGATCCTACTTTCCTGCAGTTGCCTAAAACCATTCCACTGCAACAGAATGTCTTTCCCATAAGAGCATTTTTTCATTTGTTGACAGACCCATCTTATGACATAGTCTGTGTGGAGCAATGAACAGCATTGTTACTTTTACTTTTGTAGTGCTTTAAGGCAGTCTGCATCTTTTATCTGTGAACACTGTCCATGTGTACTTTCTCATTCCACAGAGTGTCACCTAGTCTAATCTCTTTAGTAATTTTCAAAGTGCACTCAGGGATGGTTTAACAGACTAATTACTACCACTGTGATTTTTAGACTAAGCTCCCCACGACATAATCTAACATACGAGGCCAACACGTATTTATGTATTATATTCTGACTACCTCAATGTTTTTCCCGCTGGCGCTTTACCATGGAGAGTATTTTTGTGCAGAGGTTCAATATTGCATTATTGTCCAGACATGGTTATAGTTATCTATTATATTAGGCATGAGATTCAGGTATCTACTATCTTGCACTAAGCTTGCCCTGATTTCTAGGCATCGGTCATTCACCATCTATCTACTATGTGAGGCACCCTCAACCGTGTAGGATAGGGCATACCATTTTGAAACTCACAGAAAGGGTCTGCCATGTGCCTGGCCATGGATGATTACAACCATCTGTAACCCTAGTTGAAGCCAAAAATGGTTTACACATCCCACTTGTCCTGATCCCCCCTAAAATAACGTGCAGTGTGTTTCATGTGAATCAATGCTCATGGCACTTTCTAGATTGCACCAGACTTAGCATATGCCATCTCCTGCACAAATCCTTACCACCCCATTTTCAAAGATGTTTGAGCCTGCTTTGCCACTGCACAAATTATCAGTTTATTAGATAATACAGCACTCAATCCATAAAGTGTAGCCATTAGGATAGAAACTGGATCACGGCGTCCCACTGTTTAGCAACCACCCACACTTAAGTCCTTCAAACTTTACATGAAACTTCTCTCCGCAGCCTAAACTGTCACCTTCAATAGGCCTGTGGTACCTCTAGCTCCTTTTACTCAGATCACCATTGCCTGACTAATCCAACCAGTCTTCTTCACTGTCTTCAACCTTACAGGAGCTGCTGTACCCATATATATGAAAGATACTTTCTGTGAAGTTAGAGACAGCTAGCATCGGACAACACATAACCATCAAGCAAACACTACTGTCAACACTTAGACCTCATATGCTCTTCAATGCTTATTCTAACCATTCCACCCACCCAATCCCCTGAACTGAAGAAACTACGGGCCCATCCAATGTGGCCATTGAATATCAGATATTTGCATCAGAGACAACAAAGTCAATTAGAAAGCCCCTTCAAATACATCTTTAGTCATTCCCTCCAGGAGTATCTGAAAACCTTCACCACAAACCCAGATCCATCTTCAGATAATAATTAGCTTGAACTACATGCTGTAAGCAATTATGGACCCCACTACTCTATTTAAATACCACTCATCAAAACCCAAGAACGCAGCCTGAGGCATGTAAGATTTTGCAGATAATATTCCCTTCATCTTAAAGCAAGAAGTAAACTGGCAATGCACATAGCTCCAGGATGGCCCTGTCACACTGAAAACACTCAACACAATATATAGTAGAATTAATATTGAAGCCAGGATAGACTACTTTACCAAATTACAAATGCAGCCTCTAACAGATGCAAGTTGTCTTAAAACCCATCAAACATTGCATCAGCCCTGGGCCTACACCAGAACTTCCCATTGCACATAAACTATACACACTGAGAAATGAGATAACAAACACATTTATACCGTACCAGGATCTATATTCGACTTTACTCTGCCCTACAGGCAAAAGCATGCCACTCACCATCTTGACAACTGAAAATCTGTCAAGATTCCTTAGCTCCGTGAAGGTGTCTTTTCTATGAAAAAGATGCTAACTTTTCTTCCAAAGTATAGACCCTCACTGGCCTCACTCTCTAACATATGCTCATCAACTCATCCCACACTCAAAGTATCTTAACTTATTCTTTTAAAACTAGATTGATCTACTCACTAGCCAAGAGGTTTAACCTCGACCCCGGTGGTCTACATGATTACAGTTCAATTACTCATTTTAGACAGCCGGCCAATCGTTCATGCGCACTGGCAGTGGGCTGACGTAATAGTGCAATTGCACTAATCGGCCCCGCCCCCTGCCCTCGCGCTGTAGCAGCGCGAGCCTGCCACACATGATAAAATTGTCTTTTTACCATTTTATGAATGTGTGTGCCTGCTGCGCTGGCAGCAGGCGGGGCGACTCTCCTCTGCCATAACGGTTAAACCACACCTTGTACCTAAGTGTGATCACTCAACAAGAGACTGTAGATATAAAATAGACAAACATGTCCCATGAGACAATTCTCCTACTTCATCTCTATTCTTAGACTGGAAAAATACCAACGTAATAGTAATCTCTTTCGCGACTGCACTGCAATCCCTTTCTGAAATTCTATGAATTTAAAGTCAGTGATGGATGCTTTGACTCATTTCAACTCTTCTATTCTAGAGGTTCTGAATAATGAACTTCCTCATACGGTTAGGAAATGCTGCAGGAACAGAGGGCCAGAAGTATCAAGGGTTTTACCGGTCGGCCCGTTTGCGAACGGTAAAAAGCCTTTTGGGATGTATCAACCCAAAAAGGCATTCGCAAAGTAAGTAATCACAATTTTTGCGATAACCTATTTTGTGAATGCAGTTAGGGAATCGCAATTTGCGATTCCCTAAATGCAATGCAAGAAGCATTCTCAGAATGTGACTTTGCTTTAAGGAATCGCAAATTACCACCAACTTCAAGTTGGTGGTAATTTGCAAATCCTTAGAAAAATTCACAAAATTGCATTTTTCTAAGTGCCATGTGGCTAATACACATGCCCTTAGGGCATGTGTGTGCGCCACATGTGCACACTTACCTTTTTTGGGGGTGCATCAGTGGGGCCTTCTGGCCCCCTGGCACCCTTGCAATTGCATTCGCAATTTGCAATTACCTATTTGGTAATCCCAAATTGCGAATGCCTTCCCATTCATTCTTATGGGCCTGTAGGCCCATAGGAATGAATGGAAATGCATTCCTTAATAGCGAATCACAATTTGCGATTCGCAATTACGGAATATGTGGGAATCGCAATTTTTTTTGCGAAACCTACATACATTGCATTTTGTGATTCTAAAATAGCGAATCGCTAAAATTCGCTATTTTAGAATCGCAAAATGCAATGTTGATATATCTGGCCCAAATCTTCTAATAAATGATTTTCTCTTATGCTCTGAGGAATCACTGTTTAGTTCTTAGACAGCGAGAGAGCAAATGACGAATCTCCGATTAGAGGATGATCTCTTTGATTTACAAGCAATATGTATATTTTAAGTAAAAAATTCTTATCAACGTTAAATTAACATTTCTCTGCAACCATAATCTCCAATTCAAATCAACCAAAACACTATTTAAAATATTAATCTCCTTTTCTAATTCTGTGCTGTTTCATCTTCTCCACCATCTTGTGTATTTTGAGGCAGCCTTGCTCAATTCATTGCACCAAAAATAGAAACAGTTTATACTATATCAAGAGCTCTCGATCTGTAATCTATTGCAGTTCACCAGCGCCACTATCCATTGTAACATTTTGCATCTGGGAAAGATTTGTTCCCACCAATCTAGAGAAGGTTACTTCCTCACTCCACCTCATTATATCTGAATCACATAACGATATCAGTCTGGTTTCATATATTCAATCAATTGTTCAAGTCATTTGCCCTCTTATCTCTTCTATTACAAATCTTTTTATCCTCATTTATGGTTGCCCCGTGGAATGAGGACTGGTGTTGTTACGTCCTTGCTAAAAAAGGACAACTTGGATAGAACTGTTCTTGACAACAAAAGATCTACAATGTTGTTGCCCTGCTCAGAAACAAACACCAAGCGTATTGTACACACCAAACAACTTTCGAATTAGTTGGAAGATAACAACCTACATGGCAAGTCTTCCATCAAAATCATTGTACCATAACTTTACTGGTCCTGGCTTTTGATGACTATTTGTGACTGAAGTGACTTAGCTGAACTCATTGAGCTTTTCCTCTCTTCAGCCTTTGATATAGTTGATCACTTATTTCTTTCAAATTGATTTGCTGATATCAGTATAAAGCTCAGTGACTGATTGGTTCTCCACCTTCCTCTTAGATCACACTCAGTCTTTTGCTCTCTATCCATTTCAGTACCCACTTCACGTCATTACTTGTGGGGTAACCCAGGGCTCCTCACTCACCAGTATGCTTTTTAATGTCTACAGCAGTCTTCTTGTTTCTTTGGCTTCGTCATTCGCCTGTACAGCCATCATTTATACCAATGACCTACAATTAACTGCCCAGCCGGTTTCTTCTTCTCCCTCCTCAGCAGCATGCCTCTCACCTTGTATGCAAAATGTTCTGAACTGATGTATTGCAATTATTCGAGGCTTCATTCCAACAGGTCACGAATACTACTTTGCTTGAACTACATCGATCATTGGCATCATTTTATTTGGCTCCTGTCACTGGTCTCTCCTCCTTCCCCTACAACAATAATGAAATATTTGGGTGTCCTATTTGATCAAAATGTTTCTCTTTCAGCTGTTTCTTCATCTTGTTTCTAAATACTGCAGTTGCTGAAAAAGATTCTTCCATTTTTACCTAGTACCTTGCATGCCCAAGTGGCCTCTGCATGCATCCTTTTTAGGTTAGACTACTTTAATATCTTCACCTGGTTTAATTCTACTGTCTAGACTTCATAGAATTCAAAACCTGGTGGGGCAAGTAATCTGCACAACGCTGAAAAGTAAAATAATGAGTTGTTTTAAAACGTCTGCTTTAATCACAGGATTTTTTATCCAACAGAGAAATCCCATTTGTCTCAATACTTTACCCACTGTGTCCCTGCCAAATGATTGAGATCTAGCATAGAACATCGTTTTCTCTGGCCTATCAAATTCTTCCGGTTCAGCAGTTGTTCTATGCATTCTCTTGTCCCCAACTTTTTATATCTTTCTACTTTTATTAGAGTAGAGATAGGCTCTGCTGTTTTTTTATTCTGTGTGTTTAAGTTCCTCAGCGCCAAGATGCATATATTGGTAATCATGTTCTTTGCATTTTTCTCAATAAGCCAATCATTGGATCATCTATCAATAAATAATTAAATATTTTCAGCATACTCTTGGAAATGATCTAACCAGGCCTAGGAGGTCAGGGTATCTCTACTCCTCCTTATATCTTTTTCTTGCATTTTTTTAAGGGGAGGGGTGCACAGCCCCTCCCCGAGCCTTTATGGGCCCTAGGGACCTCCTGCCCTAGGTATTTCCTTTGTTAAGAGGTGGGGGCAAGCTGTCTCCTTCCCCTATCCAATAGTGACCCTATGGAACCCATCCCCTGGGGCCAAAACATATATTTTAAGGGGAAGGGAGTGCACAACCCCCCCTCCTGAGTCAATTTTGGCCCCAGGGACAACATTCCCTGGTACCTTAGTTTGGTGCCCCGGTGCCTAACGGGCCACCCACAGCACACACCATCAGGGAATGTGGGGGGAGCACCAGGCCCCTCCCGGCACCACTGGCTCCCCACAAGCCCCCATCTCAGGTGCATCGGGTGCCATCTTTGCTCCCGCCTCAAGGGAGCAACTGTTTTTGCTTGTTCCCTCCAGGCAGAAGCAATTCAAGTTTCCTGCCAGCAAGAGCGCGAACAGGGAAACAAAAGTCTACACCCTCCTAACGGGACCATTTTTAAAGCTCCAGCCGGGTGGGAGCAGACATGCCTTCCCTATCCACGCTGCTGTGGGCACAGAAGTAAAGTCTGCTCCCACCTAGCAGGAGCTTTAAAAATGCTGCTGCCGGGTGGGAGCAGGCATATGTTTCCCTGCCTGCGTTCTTGCAGGTCGGGAAACTACTGAGGCCCACCCCCGGAACACAGTGATTGAGCCGGCCCCAGGGGATGGGTACCGGGGTCTTTACAGCCTCGGGGAGGGGAGCCACACCCCCTCCACTTTAATTTAAATTTGACTCTTGGGGATGAGTTCCTCGGGGTCGATTGATGATCAGGAAGGGAGGTCATGCACTCCCCTCCCCTTTCTATTGATGTCGCCACCGAGAATGGGGTCCCCAGGGCCTCCTAGACTTTAAGGTCTGTATTGCGCCATCCCCAATGCCTTGCCCACCCTGTGGGGGGGATATTTTAGTAGCATGGGAGTCCACACTTTGTTTTTCATTCTGTGGCAGATTCACGGATCCTCTGTGAATTTGTGACAACATTTAAATAAAATACGTTTTTTGCCCTTAAGCAGGGGTTTTCTACTCCCCCTTATATCTTTCTCTTGTGTTTTTTTTCTGGGACCCAGGACTGAGTACCAAGTCCTAAGATGGCTACCGCCACATTAGCAGCCACAAAAGATGTTGCCCTGTGAGTAAAGTTACACATGAAAATACTAGTTCAGTTCTTGTTGAAATACTGGAACACTGCAAAGTTGGACATGACAGTTCCGGTTTCAGTTTCAGCTCACTTAAGGCAACAAATGGAGTGGTGGTTTAAGGGAAGTCCTCTTATGTCAGGAGTGTCCCTTGAACTTCTCTGTTCCCAGTACTTATAATGTCAAATGCCAGCAAGTTGATTGGGGGGACAACAATGGCATATCACAGTGTTCAGGGGAAGTAATCTCATCAGTAAGCATATCAGTCTTTGAACTGGATGGAATTCTTTGTGGTTTGTGATTTCCTAGCATTAGTGTCAGATGTACGACCCTTTCATTTAGCGTCTCGCAATTTGTGACACGTTAAAGGAATTCGGGATGCATTTAAAAAAAAAAAATGAAACGTGTTAGTTTCATTTTTAAGGGCAGGCAGTGGTCCCTGGGACCACTGCCTGCCCTTAAAAATTATTTTGCATGCATTTGCAAAGGGGAAGGGGTCCCCTGGGGACCCCTTCCCATTTGCAAATGCATTACCACCTACTTGAAGTAGGTGGTAATTGCGAGTGTTTTGCGACCGCAATTGCAGTTGCAAAACATTAGTACATTGTTTTGAGACTCGCTATATGGAAGGGAACACCCCTTCCAAATAGCGAGTCGCAAAACCTATTTAGCGAGTCGCAAAAAAATTGTGACTCGCTAAATAGGCTATGTACATGGCCCAATATGTTTTTGCATGCGCAAACCCGTTTGCGCATGCAAAAACGGGTCGTACATCTGGCCCTAAATTCATTCCTGCAAATAATTCAAGGAAAAACAGTCTTACAATAAAGCAAGAGGCAAAATCAAATTTTACACATCATGGAGTTATAAGATCTCACATTCCATAAAATATTACACACTTCAAGTGCTTAAGTGCACAGAAAAATCTGGTGTCCTTAACAGCATCTTCTATAGCGGGCTCCCAAAATGTGCTGGCAGGCAGTATCAGTCAGATCTTCCATTCTTCAATCAATCTTTGTCAGAACTCAGAGGCATTTTAATCATTGACAACTTATCTAGGATGCCCCTAGGTGGACCTCCTTTCATCCAAGCAAGTAGTCCTGCTTCTGTTATCCTGTACAAGGAATCAGTGTGTGGAAGTAGGGAAAGTAGATACACTGCCTTTCACATGGTCAACAGATCTTCTGTATGTCTTCCCACCTATTCCTTGGCTTCCAAGGTATTCAAGTGAAGTGGGTATAAGTGCTCATAATAGCACCGTTTGGCACCTTTTTGGCCAAGGAGAACTTAGGGGTATATTCACAAGAACGTGCGCTAAACATCTCCCAAAAAAGTTAATGCAACTTTACACATCGCAGTGTATCGCGGGAAAATAACCCCGTGTTAACGTGGAATTCACAACACGGCGGTACCATGCGATAGTTTCCCGAAAACGCGGCCAATGTCCGCGATACAACCACCGCGATGGCGATAAAAACACAAACCCCAACGCGAAAAAACATGCGATGGGCCAAACCGCGATGAGGAAATCAGCGATAAGCAGCGCCAGGCCTGCAATACACACACAGCAGGTGGGAAAATCACTACAAAAGTAGAAAAAACCCACAAACACAAAATAACCAACACCGAAGCACCATGGAGGCAGCCGGAGCAGGCGCAGAGGACGAGCGGAACCCCACAAGCACCCCGGACGACCAGCCTGGGACCTCGGGGACAGGGAAGGGCAAGGACAAGAAGAAGAGGAAGAGGCGATTCGGTCCTCAGGAGAATAGGATCCTGGTCACGGAGGTAATGGAACACCATCAAGAACTGTTCGTCACCTCCAACGTGTCATTGGGCACCAAAAATGGAATATGGCGGTCCATCGTGGACAAGGTGAATGCCGTCGGAGAGCACAGGTCAATGGACGAGGTCAAGAGGCAATGGATTGACGGGGGGCGTGGCTTGGCCAGCAATGGCGATGGACGTGTAGCTGAGGAGCTCCGTCGGTGGCTCCCTTCCCTGGCCGCTATACTCCGCTAATTCGGGAGCTGATGGGGCCGCTGCCTGTTGTGGCTACTTCAGAGGAGGTCCGGTTGCCCTAACACCAGCATTTGAGAATTGGAGACGCTGAGGTCCAGCTGTAGACCTCCCCTTCCCGCACTGCTGCCGAGGACGGACCCAGGGCATCGAGCGACATAAGGTACGCGGTGCCGGGGACTGGCCCCACCCCCTGGGCACTGAGCTGCGCTGC
This sequence comes from Calotriton arnoldi, assembly GCA_963921515.1. Taxonomy (NCBI): domain Eukaryota; kingdom Metazoa; phylum Chordata; class Amphibia; order Caudata; family Salamandridae; genus Calotriton; species Calotriton arnoldi. The sequence goes on from CAWUFW010008307.1 coordinate 690,660, forward strand.
GGCCCCGCTCTGTCTACCGAGCCATCCGTGCGGCATCGGGGAGAATTGCGGCGACAATCCTGCTTCACCCCGGATTGGACACCCCGCCCTCGATGCACTTTTGAGCGGAGCGTTGCTGCCGGCCGGAGCCCTCCACGTGAGGTCGGGGTTTAGCTCCGCCCACTGGGCCCGGCCTGGAAGAGTGAAGCGGAGTGACGGCAGGCCGCGTCCTGCTGTGAGGACACAACAATTGCCTCTGAATTTCGGCTGTGTGCCTTGGCGGCGGAGGACCCGCTGTGGGGGGATCGGCCCGCTTAACGCGGATATCGAGTGGGGGGCCCCAATACAGGACATTCCGTCTGTGACGACACTTGTGTGGTGGCTGTTCCATCTCTACACGTCGATGTACAGGTGCCCTCCCCCTAACACGGCTTGCTGTCCGATTTGAGAGGCGACGCTGCTCCGCCGCTCCACAGCGCCAACGAGCCGCTTACCAGGCGCTACAGACAGTGGTCAGCGCTGCCCGAGTGCAGTGATCTGCGGTGCGCTGGAGGCCCCGGGGGGGGGGCTCCAGGTGAAGTCAAATTTTTTCTGCACGCCCCGCTTGGGACAGCTGCTGCACCGGGCGCCTCACCTTGAGCTGCTGCACTGGACTGGTCTGATATAGCTACAGTTGTGGTGAGGGTTGGCGAGCGACACTGCGTGGCATCTGCCGCGCCAGCTTTTCAGGAGTTAGGCTACTGAACCCCGGTGCAACGAGCTTCGCCTGGTTGTCTCTGCCTCGGCGATCACCGGCATAGTTGGGGACAGCATCGGTGTGTTTGCCCTCTTGGACTGCACCGGGACTTTGCGTGTTGTGGAGGGTGGATCCGGGCGCTGCTCTGCATATATCTGTGGTGTGATACATCCAGACAGATACTCGTCATAGTCTGCTACATGTCGCGTGGGGGCCGTACGAAGACTGGCACTGGGGGCGCGACGGGCCTTCACCCGCAGACTCGGGCGCAGTCCGACAGGAAGATGGAGGCGGAGACGACTGATCCTATGTCAAATAAGCTAGATGCGGTGCTGGCGGCGGTTGAGAAGCTTGGTGAGACGATGAATCAAATCCGTGCCTCCCTGGAAGGTAAAATTGACAAGGTGGCGCTTGATCTAACACTATTGCATGCTGACCACCGGAAGCTAGCGGATCGTACCACTGCCGTTGAGGGGGAAATAGCGGAGGTTTCCCCACGGACGTCCACAGCTGAAAAAAATATTCGTGATCTGCTCGACAGAGTTGAATTTTTGGAGGACAGGGCGGAGGACGCCGAAGGCAGGGCCCGCCGCAACAACGTACGAGTCGTGGGCCTTCCTGAGGGAACGGAAGGGAGGAACACAGTAAATTATGCGGAGGATTGGATCCGGTCACTACTACCAGGAGAGGCCTTATCCCCGCACTTTGTGGTTGAAAGAGCGCACAGAGTACCCGCCAAACCCCCGCCTCCGGGCTCGAACTCACGACCGTTTTTAATTCGCCTGTTAAACTACAGAGATAGGGATGCAATTCTCCAAGAAACCAGAAAATTACAAGACATACAAGTTGACAATCACAAAGTCATGATCTTCCCTGATTACACGTTCCAAGTTCAGAAGCAACGTCACTCCTATTTAGCGGTGAAAAGACGTCTGCGACAATGTGATCTTAAATATTCGCTGTTGTTCCCGCGAGGCTGAGGGTCGTTGCGGGAGAGAAGTCCCATTTCTTCACCACACCGGAGAGTGCGGAGGAATGGCTGGATTCTTTCAACCCCTCGAAATCCAGGCACAGAGAGCAACCGCCGGAGACTACTTTGCGACGCCGCAGACGGCGAAGGAGGAAGTCACAGTCTTCCGCCCCTCGGACGCCCAGCCTGACGCCGGAACTGATACTGAGTGGGCGGCTCGAGGCGGTGCAGGCAGTAGCAAACATTAGCGGATTCCCGGAGGGGGACTCTGACTCCGAACACCGAGGGCCGAATAGTGAAGAGGAACTATCGGACGCTCCCCTTGGTTCCCAGGGATCCTGTGAGCTGCCACATGTCACTCCACAGACTTCCGACAATATTTCTTGAATGTATACCTATTTTTTGCTCACCCTTTTCTCCCCCCTCCATCCTGAGCGGCTCACGAACTCATTGGACACGCAAGTATGCAAAAGCCAATTATGTTGTATCCGCATTAGAAGGATTGCATCTATTGTTTATGGATGGGACACTGCGGGGAGGGGCTTAGGATTTCTTCTTGCTCCTTGTCTTCCTTTTCATTAACTTTGAAATGTATGGGAATCTCATGTATAATACGCAGGCAGCGGTCCCGCCCAGATACGAGTCTGGCCGGGGATAGGTCTAGCTGTACGAGACGGAACCCCCTTTTACGATCTGTTAGATTTTTTACGTTGCTGCGCATAATAGCCCCCCCCAGGCGTTAGCTGTGTGCTATTGTGTTTTAAGTTTGGGCGATTGCTTGTTGCAAAATTGCTCTCATGGTATTATTAATTGTTCATTGGTATTTTGTTATTTCTGCCCACACTCTTAGACGCCGGTATGATTATAACATAGTCAGACTTCGCACAGTTGCACCCACCACACTGACCCATGTACGCACATTCCCACATCCCCCTCTCCTACGGCGGAGTCAGCTCAAATACACCTTTAACGCTCACTGGTCATGGCACCCATTAAAATAGGCACATGGAATGTGCGTGGCATCCATAGCCCAGAGCGACGATACCTTATATTTTCATACCTGAAACGCCATCATATACAAATAGCGCTTCTTCAGGAGACACATTTAGCTCAAGTGGAAGTTACGCGACTCCACCGACGCTGGAGGGGGCAACTATATGCAACAGGATACTCTGCATATGCGCGGGGAGTCCTAGTGTGGGTACGGCCGGGTACTCCATTTAAGGTACTGGATACATTGGTGGATGGGGAGGGCAGGTATGTCATAGTGAAAGGGGTGCTCGATGGGAAACCGGTAATACTGGCATCGCTTTATGCTCCTAACACGGAGCAAGCTGCCTACTTGGATCTTTTATCGCAAAAATTGTCTTTATGGCCTGACCTCCCTATGATTCTGGGAGGGGACTATAACTGTGTACTGGACGTTTCCCTGGACCGATCCTTTCCGCCCTTACTTGGCACCGCCACATACGCGGCTGCTAGAGCACTGGGACGCTGGGCATCGCAGTGGCGCTTCTCCGATGTTTGGCGACATAGCCACCCACTGGACAGGGTGTACTCCTATTATTCTGGGGCCCATAGACTACATGTCCGCTTGGACCGTTTTATGGTGTCCGACGACCTCTTACCCTGTATTACGGACTCCACTTACATGGGACGTACGCACTCTGACCATAACCCGCACACGATGGAGTTACAGTGGGAGGATGAGCCGCCACCGATCCCGATCTGGCGTCTTCAGCCGGACATCCTCCTGGATGCGCCCTTCCGGGATTCCTTGGCTACTGCGGTGGCTCAGTATTTTGAAGATAATGCAGGGACGGCCACGTCGCCGCTGGTGGAGTGGGATGCTCTTAAGGCGGTCGTCAGAGGGCACTGTCTGGGGACGCAAGCGGGCATGCGCGCACAGCTGGAAAGGGACCTCACCATTCTGGAGCGCAGACTTGCCGCCGCGGAACGGGCAGACACAGATGACGCTCAGGGGGGGCAGGGCTCTCTCAAAGAGGACCACACGCGGCTAATTGAGCGACTGCGATGCCTTAACTATGCGGCACATTCAGCGCGAACACATCATATGGGCGACAAGGCGGGCAAACTGCTCTACTGGCTTATCCGTCAGAATGAGTCATCGGCGCCCATAGTATCAGTAAAAACAGGGACCGGAGCCATAGCATATACACAGCGAGCCATTCACGAAGCGTTCGTGATACACTACCGAGATTTGTATAAATCGCGTGCACGAACCACAACCCTGGAGATACAGGCATACCTGGACGGACTTGATCTTCCGTGTCCAACGCGCGCGCAAAGTGATGATCTGAACGCCCCTATCCAATCAGAGGAGCTTCGGGACAGCATCTTTTCCCTGTCCAATGGAAAGTCGCCCGGACCGGACGGTCTACCGACTGAATTTTACAAAGCATACACGCACATCTTAGTACCACAACTGCTTAAAGTATATGAAGCAGCGCTCGACGATTCCACCCTTACTGCCACGCAGAACGAGGCGTTGTTGGTCTCCCTCCTCAAGCCAGATAAGAATCCTGACCTCTTAGGCTCCTATCGTCCCTTGGCGCTCCTTAACACGGATTATAAAATCTTTGCATCCTTATTAGCTAGGCGTCTCTCGCCACTAGTGAAAATGTTGGTGCACCCCGATCAAAATGGTTTTGTCCCGTCGCGCTGCACCTCTCTAAATATCCGCAGATTCTTTAGAATACAGCAATACGCCACGCAAACCTGGTCCTGTTCGGGCTGCCTGGTGCTTGACTTGGAGAAAGCCTTTGACTCCTTGGAGTGGCCTTATCTGGCATCCGTGCTGGGTAAATTCGAACTAGGGGAACATTACTTGACAATGGTTCGCTTATTATATCAACAGCCCACTGTCCGGGTTAGAACAGGTAGGCTGATCTCAGACGGTATCAGGGTGCGACGGGGAACGCGCCAGGGATGCCCGCTGTCTCCGTTGCTGTTTTCCCTAGCTATGGAACCCTTAGCAATGTTACTCCGAAGGGATGGTGAAAAATGGGGGATACGATTGGGAGACGGGTTGCATGCGGTTTCCCTATATGCAGACGATCTTTTATTATATCTTCGAGATATTACTGCGATCCCGACGTCCATAGCCGCTATACTCACATCCTTTGAGGAGAAATCAGGACTCCGGGTTAATTGGGCTAAATCGGGGGCCTATTCGTTTAGCGCCCACACTACAGAGGTAGATATCTCTCTGGGTGGCACACCCCTCACATGGTACCCCACTACGTTTAGATATCTCGGCATATTTATATATCGCACACCTGAAGATCTCATGGAGGGGAACCTGATGAGAGCGATCTCAGCCATACGTGCCCAAATACACTTTTGGAAGGTGCTTCCGCTGAATGTAATGAGCCGCATCACCCTGTTGAAAATGATCGTACTCCCTAAATTACTCTATTATTTTTCTAACCTCCCACTCTATGTTCCTCCTAAGATATTCCGAGACTTGGAGAAATTATCCCGGGACTTAATTTGGAATAAGGGAGAGCACGTATTGCACTGTGGAAAATGTATACTCCTACTAACCAAGGAGGGTTGTCGGTCCCCAATATGGAACTGTACTACTTAGCTGCTCAGCTCCAGTGGGTGACTAGGTGGTTGAATGACATGTGCCTGGAAGACACAGCAACAATGCACCAACCCTGGTCCTATTCCCAAATTTGTCCTTTATTCCATCCCCTCGCTAAACTCCCACGGCCACCGCAGATACATTTAGGATTGGCCCTTAAATGCTATAAAAGAAGCTTATATCTTACCCGCGCGCTGCTCCCATATGCCCCAATACTGCCACTGGTGGGGACACCACGGGGGAGGCTGGGCACCACAGAGGCGGCACTCGCGGCCTGGCGTGTGGCTGGGCTCGAGACATTGGGTGACTTATATAGAGATGGTGTATTACTAACATTTGGGACGTTAGCCGCAGATAATGAACTACCAGTAGGTCAATTCTTGTTGCACACCTCCCTCCTGAGAGCTCTGACGGCTGTCTGGGGGGATCTGGCTATTGAGCCATCGACGCACCTGTTGGTGCAATATTTACACGTGATGGGCACGGGGTCGCATGTGGTGCACTGGCTGGTGGAGGCACTTCTCACGCACACGATGAAGCCGATGACACGGCTCAAAGATAGGTGGGAGGCGGATAGAGGCCGGCCTTGGACGGACAGGGAATGGGACAGTATATTAGGGAGTGCTAGGAATATACCCAGAAACTCCAGGTTTAAGCTTATTCAAATATACATTACACAACGGGCATATCTCTCGCCTGACATGATCAACAGATACTTCCACGTCACCACTTCCGTATGTCCTCGTTGTCAGCATGCTGATGCAGATCTGCTCCACATGTTGTGGGCCTGTACCTCCCTTCAGCATTACTGGCAAGAGGTGGTCTCGACCCTAGCCTCATGTACACGCGCGGACAAGCCCCTGTCTTGGGAGGTGTGCCTTCTGGGGTTATATGCCAGATCAAAAAAGAATAGAGTTACTTCAAAATTTTGGGACCTCGGTCTCATCACTGCTAAACGCCTCATAACTAAGAAATGGAAAAACACAGTTCCCCCGGTGATATTGAGCTGGAGGCGTTCATTGGAGGTGTGGGCCCAGGCGGAAAGCTCAGCACTACATAGAGAGGAGATAGCCGGGCTTCGAAAGCTCCCCATTGCACAAGATTGGGATGCGATACTAGTCGCCTTCCGGACTGGCTATTTGGCGGTGACTGATGCCGCCCCGTTGGCCACTCAATGATAGATTTGCCGCCCCCACCCCCCCCCCGCTGCTCAGCTAGGAAAAGTTGCGCACCACAGAGTTTATAAAGCAGATCTTTGTCACTTCCTCTGGTTTATCATGCATGGTCTCTAACCCCCCCCCCCCCTCGGCCACAGAGATCCTCCTCATTGATGGCTGCTCTGCCCAGTTATATGTAACGAGATAATTATCCATCGGATGTGTGGACACGCGGAAATGTTCTGATCATATGTATTTCTATATAGTCACGTATGGTAAATATCTATGGTGTTCAGTGGATGGCAGATTTTCTTTTGATATTTTCAGTTTTAGTTATGTTTAGAATATTTTGGACAAACATGCTTTATTGGTACTCACCAGTGTTCGATAACTGTGATCTGTTATTATTTCCGCCCTATCTTCTATTATACAGTGATCTGTTGATAAGTACGGGCTGGCTATGCACTAGATGTACCTGGTGTGCACACACGAGTTTCTGTTCGGACTGTTTCGCTAAGATGTGTTATTAGTATGCAATGGATAACAATGACCTTAATTGGGTAATTTCTGTTGTAGCCTGACTGTGAGCAATAGCATACTGCGGTGCTTGTACATATGTTCCAGTATGATGTATATGTCAGTACTAGGAAATAACATGACTGTGCTGTCTCTCTATTACAACGATGGGTAAAGCTATTTTGTGCACAGGATATACATTTCTGATACTCACATCCAAGCGTTCTTGTACCGATTCGCGATGTCAGTTATGTTTCAAAAGTAAAATGCCAATAAAGATATTTAAAAAAAAAAAAAAGAGGCAATGGATTGACATCAAGCGCCTAACCAAGGAGAAACTCGCAGGCAACCAGAAGGCAGCAATGCAGACTGGAGGTGGGAGTCCAGCGCCACAGCTGGAGCTGGATGACATGGAGGAGCTGGTGTCGACAGTCATCAGCGTGGAGACCGTGGCAGGAGTCGGGGGAGCGGACACTGCTCGACATGACACAACACAACAGCAACAGGGTGAGTAACCACCAGGTACTGGGGGGACGGGGGGAGATGGCCAAAATGGCACACATGCACATTCAAGCAGAGCATAGTGCACACCCACAATGACTCTGGATCATGGCCCTGATCTACAAACTGTCACAATGTACATTGCCATGCTGTCTGAATGTGAACATGTACCATGCGGCTACATACATGTGGACACATTGTAATACAGCATCTCCCCTTCACATTGCAGAGGCACCGTCAACCCCTCCTGCAGAGCAGTTCCAGCCACTCTTCACTGATGACGAGGAGGACACCCCCAGCATCGACACCCAAGCCCTCCAAGACATCATTGACATCATCCGCAACTCACCTCCAGGATCAGGGCAGCCCAGCTGCATCGAGGAGACCCCAACCACTCCACAAACCACCCAGCAGGAGGCACCCACAACCCCGGCTGTCTCCCAGGACCCCCACGAACAACACATGGCCTTCCAACGCCGTGTGTCGGAGGGCCGGAGGGAGATGGCTGAGCAGGTGCGGGTGGGGTTCGACCTCATGGCTACCAAACTTGACGCCATCCATGGGTGTCTAAGTCCCATCAGGGACCACCTCCAGTCCCTAACGGACACCCAAAGGCCGCTCCATGGTCTCCAACGAGCCCTGGCTGACATCGCTGGGGTCATGACTCGGAGACAAGAACACTTGTCCGCTCAGAGTGGCTCCAGCGATCTCAGCCGTGAGCTGGCACACATGCGGAGGCACATGGAGGACATGGTGTGGATGGAGGCAGAAAGGATGGCAGCCACCGCTGCACATCAGCAAAATGTAGCTGGGATCTACCATGCCCTGCAGATCCTCATCATGGCATTGCTGCCACAATGCGTGGCGCAGATGAATGCTGCTGCTCCTACACCATCCACATCTCCGCCCCCTGGTGTGTCAGTGCCTCACAGTGTGGCAGACATTTCCACTCCGGCACCTGATGTGTCACTGCCACACAGTGGGGCCGACAATCCACCTCCGGCCCCTGATGTGTCAGTGGCACACAGTGCTGCAGCCGGAACTGCACCACCCACAGGTGAGGCAGAGCACACATCCGAGGACGAGGACGTGGATGGGATTGAGATCAGAAGGAGGCACTAGCATTCATTTCCGCCACCTGGCCTGTTGCTGCTTGGTGCTGCACATGGCCCCATGACCTTCCACTGACCCCCGATACACTCTGCTGCACTCACCTTGGACCGCGACATGGACTGCCATATCCTGTTTGGTGACCAATGACACGGCGACCAGACTGCGGACTGTACTCTTCCTCTTCTGCTGTACTTGTCATTCCCGGATGGACTCTGGCTGGCCCTCCACGGGCCCATATTGTGAAGTGGGGTTGGCAGGGCTCTGTACTGCTCGAGCTGCAAAACTCCACTGGATGTGCATTAAACATTTAGAAACACACTGCTGTGTCATGTCTATCATCATTCAAGTATGAATGTGTGGATGAATGTAGGGTCAGTGATTCCCCCTAACATCAATGATGCTCATCTAGTGGGATTCCAGTCACAGTGTGCTACATTGCCGATTGCGTTCCGGGTGCCGTAGACACTACAACAGGGACACACGCATCAGTCACTTCCTTGTCCGGACATGGACTGAACCATGCCCAGAGCCCCAGAGTCATTGATGCAAGCCCTGCGCTGGTCCGGCGTACGCCAGGCAGGACCACTCCGCTTACGCTCCGAGGGGGGGCCACATAGCTACATGTCGCAGGTTTACACGCTAGTGGTCTGCAGGTCACTGGTCTAGTTGTCAGCATGTCACGGCCACTCCCTGAGGGCAGGTTTGCACACACACCACACCCATCCGGCACAGGCGTCACAGGCCATGTGACCCCGCCAATATAAGGGGCCGACAACGTCACATTCCCCACTGCCGGAGGTGACTGGATGACGGACGTTCCACGATTCTCAATCATAAAGGGCCCATGAGATGTTGCGCACAGGGTTAGTGGCACCCGAAGCCATGCGGCCGTCATGGGCCTACCACCACGTGGCGCTGACTAGGGTTGCACAGGGTTAGTGGCACCCGAAGCCATTCGGCCGTCACGGGCCTACCACCACGTGGCGCTGACTGGGGTTGCACAGGGTTAGTGGCACCCAAAGCCATGCAGCCGTCACGGGCCTACCACCACGTGGCGCTGACTGGGGTTGCACAGGGTTAGTGGCACACGAAGCCATGCGGCAGTCACGGGCCTACCACCACGTGGCGCTGACTGGGGTTGCACAGGGTTAGGCGCACCGAAATTGCTGAGCGGGTGTGCAGCCTGCGATGATGATGTGTGCACTGATGTGGTCTCTGCCATTGATGCCTCAGAACTCAGCGTCATGTGTGGGACCTGCTGGGCCGCGGTGCGGGTCCGCATGATGTGGAGCATGCCATGGTCACGGGACCGGGGCCTGGAGCTTGCATGGGCAAGTGGTGTGCCCACTGGGGGACACACCGTTGGTGGCAGGTGAGCAGTGGGGCCTGGGTGCGCAAGGGCGGACAGCCAGCGCTGGCCAGCGGGAGGGGCTAGGGTGCGGCTGCATGTGTGCGCAGGGGCGGACAGGCATTGTTGCCGTGTGCAGTGAGATGGACTCTGCCATGATTGACTCTGGCCTCGACTACAGATTGCAGACCTGGTGGCTTGCAGTGTATACCGGCACGTGGTTGGAGACACACCGGTGGCAGCAGGTGAGCAGTGGTGCCTGGGTGCGCAGGGGCGGCAGTGTCCCTCCCTCTCTCTCTCTCTCTCTCTCTCTCTCTCTCCCTTTCTTCCTTTCTCTCTCTCCTTCTCCCTCTCCCTTTCTTTCTTTCTTTCTCTCTCTCTCTCTCTGCCTTCCTTTCCTTTTCTCTCTCTCTCTCTCTCTCTCTCTCTTCCTTTCTCTCTCTCCTTCTCCCTCTCCCTCTCCCTTTCTTTCTTTCTCTCTCTCTCTCTTTCTCTCTCTGCCTTTCTTTCCTTCTCTCTTTCTCTGTGTCTCGCTCCTTTGATGTGCGCATGACACACATTCAGATTTTGTGCTTTATTTTCCAGGCTGTGACATCAAGATTGTCCCGGACGGACCCGACAGGAGTCTTCCGCATTGGTGTTTTGTGTTGTATTTCAATAAAGTTTTTGGTTGTTACTTCAATGATGAGTGACTGTTTCTCGTTCTTCTGACCACACATGTGTGTTTCTTGTTGTCATTGTGCGACATCATGCGCTTTTTGTGGCTCTTGTGTCGTGCACGGTATGTGTTTGTCAGGGGGGGGGCTGGGAGTGGTGGCGGTGGGTGTTGTGGCCCTCTTGGGTCTCTGAGCTGCATGATCATTGGCTCCATGGCATCTGTGGGTCTTCAGATGTGGCTCTGGGCTGGGCTCCCTTTCATACTGCAGGTAGTTGTCCTGCTTAACACCAGCAGAAGGCAGGTGTTAAATCCCTGGTGCTACCGCGGCTTATCGCCTGTTTTTGGTTCGCATCGCATATCTGGCAGTTCGTTGTGAAAGTGGTGTAGTGGTGTTCTCGTGAGTTTTTGCATGGGAACGCCTACTCTGCATCTCATTAGGGTTAGTTGGTGGTGTCACCCGTGGAGTTAAATTTTGCAGCAGTTATCGCGGGAATACTGGCGATGTCTGCAGTTTGCACCCACTTGTGAATGGGGCGATAAATCTTTCTCCACTTTTGCTGCGCTAAAGTGCAGATAACTCGGCGATAAGTCCTTGTGAATATGCCCCTTAGTTTTTTCTGCTGTTTCACCAACCAGTTCACCTACCCTTGTCCATGAGTTCATTTATGTGGCTCCTTTTTCCATATCAAGCTCTCCTATGCTGCATGCTAACAGCATGGATTCTGAAAGATTTATATTAAGGGAGATCAGGTGGTCAGAGGAAAGAAACCGGCAGCAATCTACAAGGTATTCTTATGAGAAAAATTCGAAATCAAAACGGTTTAGAGAATAGAGTTTAGACCGTCTATAATGTGCGATATGTTTAGACCATATATATTGTAATATTGGTAGCATATTAGAGTTTCTGATTGTTCGAAATGGCCCTTTCGGCAAAGTCACTCCAAACTTTTTGCCTCCCTCCTCCTCTTTTTCTGACCTCGATTTTGCTGGCTTTTGGACTGTGAGCACTTTACCACTGCTAACCAGTGTTAAAATGCATGTGCTCTCTACTTAAAACAACATGGTTACATTGGCTTATCCACAATTGGCATTTTTTATTTACTTATAAGCCCCATGTAAAATGCACTACATGTGCCCAGGGCCTGTAAATCAAATGCTACTAGTGAGCCCCACCCACTGAAGTAACACTTTAAACATGTCTCATGCCTGCCACTGCAGAGTCTGTATGTGCAGTTTTAAACTGGCATTTCGTCCTGGCAAGTTAACCTACTTGCCAATCCCAAACCTTCCTTTTTATTACACATAGATCACCCCTAAGGTAGGCCCTGGACGGCCCATTGGAAGGGTGCAGTGTATTTAAAAAATAGGACATGTATTTTTAAGTTTTACCTGTCCTAATAGTGGTATACTCTCAAATTCGTTTTTCGCTACTGAAAAGCCTATCTCTCTCAGAGTTTAACATCAGGATTACCTTGTGGCACTTTATAAGTGTAATTTCCATTTAGGAAAATATAGACTTTTCAGGTTTGGTGTCTCTGGACTCACAATTTTAAATCACAACTTATGTTAAAGTTGGATTTTAAGATGCGATTCTGAAAATGCCACTTTTAGAAACTTGGCATTTTCCTACTTTAGCCATTCTGTGCCTTCTACCTATCTCCGGAATTCACATCTGGGGTGGGTGACAGCTGGCTTCATGCATTCCCTCTCTCTTGACAGCCACACACAAAGGAAGGATAGGTGTGACTCAATGGCCATCTCCATGCTGATGGGTCATCCTGAACAGGATAGGAGAGAGGAGCTGATGCCTACACCCGAAAGGGCTGTGTCCTGTCCCCATAAAAAGGGTTGCACAATCCCTCTGTAGTGAGTGTGGAGCCAAGGCAGGAAAGGCAGGGTCTTGAGCATTTCATTTTAAAAAATAAATAATTTTATTGTCATTTTGAAAATACAAACACGTGAAATATAAACAGAGCATCGAGGTTCGAGGTCCCCCTCCCCCACCCCTCCACCCAAGCCCACCCGGTCCTACACAATCCGACCATGAAAGTCGGCGATCAGATAACAATCCATTTTGCTTAAAATGATCCATCATGTTGAAACCATCAAATTCATATAAAGCAGTAATGGAGCTTGTTTCCTAATGCATTTCATCAAGCCCCGAAAGGCCTAAAAAGTGCAAAGTGTGAATAATCGGCTACATAGATACATTCATAGATATAAAGTGACCCATGCAAAAGCGCAAAGTGCAAACAAAGTGCAAAAGGTGCGAGGAGGCATCTTAATGAAGCATGACAGTCTACAGATCTCGAGCGGGGGGCCCGTCCATGATACACAGATAAATAAAGTCAATTACACATTTATAAATTCCTCATGGATTTGCCAGCCAAAGCTCGAAGATGAATAAAGTTGCCCCCCCCGCTTGTTTATTGTAAATTTGTCTGGCAAAGCCAACTGGACAATGGTTCCCAGATTATCTAACCCTTCCTTTTAGCGCGGATGCCCTTCTTGGCGTAAATAGCTTTTTTAAGATTATGCGTTGAAAATAGACGAGCCATTCACTGCTGAAATGAAGGGGGGTTGTGGTCCAACCAAGCTGAAGCGATACATAGTCTGAATATAGCCATAGCGATAAAGATAAGGGCCCCTCCGCTTTTTCTGTCTATGGTTTCTTGTACTCCCAATAAAATGGTGGAAGGAGTTAGCAGAACATCTCGGGATAAAACTGCCTTAAGGAAGCCTTGAAACTCCTCCAACAGATGGTCAAGCTTCTCACAAGTTGCAAACATATGTATAGAGTCTGCGCTCCATTCAGAACACTGGGGGCATTTAGTGCCTTTGCCGGTTCCCCATTTCTCAATTTTACTTGGGGTATGATACAGAAAAAAGCACGTTTTATAAAACTGGGCTTGCAAATTGGCCGATAGTAGATCGCTTTGAGCATACTGGAGAACTGACTGGAAAACATTGTCGATAATGTCTAATTTCAATTGCCATTTCCCAGAGATCCTAGCCAAATCATCTGGCATTAAGCTGTTAAGAATGCCATAGATACTCCCGATTCGAGGGGTATTTGGTTCTGTCAGTCTTTCTATAAGGTCGTATTTAACAAACCCCGAGGGCCCGCATGCCTTCCGTGATGAAAAGTTCCTTATCGATAGGTATTTAAAAAAGTCTTTATGGCTTAGATCAAATTGTGTTTTAAGATCTTCAAATGCCAAGACCCCTTCTAAGGAATACAAAACCCCCAATTTGTTGACTCCAGCGTTGAGCCAAGTTGAAAAGTAAGAGCCCCCAAATATATCCGGCAGATTCTTATTGCTACTTGTGGGCATATAGTGATTCATTCTCCCAATCCCTAATAGTTTACAGACAGCAGTGAAGGCCTTGTAGGTTCCCATAAGGGTCTTGAACCTTACTTTCTTATAGTATCCGTATTCGAGTTGACGATACAGGCATCCCCAAGCTTCTGGGCCAAGTACCAGCTCGAACAGGGAGGGGAGATCCGTCGTTCGTGCATGGGCCGATCTTGTAGCAATACAGGACATGTCTGCAAGATGGTGGCCCAATAGTATATTTTTAAGGTTTGGGAATGCCAAGCCGCCTCTCTCCCTGGGGAGACCTTCTTGGCTGCGAATAAGCCCATATAAACTGTGAAAAGAGACTATCACATTTTTTAGCATTGAATTAGTAAATTTGAGAGGGATAGCTCTGAGGAAGTATACAATTTTAGGGAAAAAAATCATTTTGAGTACATTGCACCGGCCAACTAAGGACAGATGTAAATTATTTAGCCAATGCAATGCCTTCTTCGTCTCTGAGGCTAGCCGGACCAGGTTTTCTTCAACTATCAAATCAGTATTAGCCACGATGTTCACCCCAAGATATCTAGCTTTGGTGACGACTCTATGATCTGTCCAATTAATTTTGTCATTCACAATAATCTGGGTTTTTCCCTTATTTAATGCATAACCAGAAACCTCCCCAAAATTCGGGCCTCAAGTTCTATTGCTTCTATTGCCTTACCAGGGTCCGAGGTCACGAATGCCAAATCATCGGCGTAAGCCATAATTTTAGTTTCAAATCCGTGTCTGAGTACTGCGGGGATCCCCTGGTTGTTTTCAAGCTTCTTAATAATAGGGTCAATGTACATTGCAAGGAGCAATGGGGAACAGGGACAACCCTGACGTGTCCCCGTGTTATTACTAATTGCTCCGACAATATCCCATTGATCATAACCCTAGCCATAGGATTTATATACCGGGCTTTAATAGCCTGAATAAACCCGGGCCCTAGTCCCATTCTCTGCATGATGCTCCACAGAAACAGCCAGGAGACCCGATCGAAGGCTTTTTCAGCATCAATAAGTATTAGATCCATCGGGTCTCCTGTGGACTGTGCCACATCAAACAGAATGATGGATCTCCTTATATGATCGGTGGTGCTTTTTTTGGGAATAAATCCGTGTTGCCATCTTGAGACGAGTTTTTCAATGACAGCCGATAATCGAGAAGCAAGGATCTTAGAATACATTTTGGAGTCTCCATTGATTTGCGCTACTGGGCAATAGGAGCCCATTTCCAGGGGAGGTTTGTCTTTTTTAGGAAAAATGATAATTTTAGCTGACGACCAGGAAGAAGGAGGAGTCGTGCCATTAAAGATTTGTTCCAGAAGGGATTTAAAAATAAAAATATCTTTAATCTGATTAGAAAAAACTGTATAAAATTCTACTGGGATAAGATCGATGCCCAATGCCTTTCCGTCTGGCAAGCTAGTTATCGCCATGGCGATCTCCTCCCAAGAGGGGGAGTCTTCCAGATATTGACGATCCTCCGAGCTAAGACTAGATATCAAAATCTGTAAGATATTATCTATGGCTTTTTGTCTAGCAGCTAGAGAACCAACACCTTCCTCGGTATACAGATCTTGGTAGAACTGATGGAAGGCTGTTCGAATTTTTCCGGCTCGGCAGTTATCCCGGCAGACGGGACCCGGATGGCATGTATGCCGTTATTCGTGAGATGTTCCCTAGTTCTCAGGGCTAGCTGGTGGCCAATTTGTTCACTAAATTTAAAAACTTTTTCCCGGGCAGCGGCCCACTTAGCAGCGGCTTTTTCAGCCAAAATTGCACCGATTTCTGCTCTTGCCGTGCAACCTCTAGTTGTACCGGCTTGATTTCCTCCCCCTTCTGGACGGCCCCAATGAGTTTTTCCTCAGCTCTTGCTAATTATTTTTGGAGCTCCAGGATCTGCTGTTTTTCCTTTTTGTACTTTCTCAGTGAAAATTGTAAGGTCTCTCCCCGTATAGAAGCCTTTAGGGCGTCCCAGACCACCCCGGTTGGAGCGGAACCGATGTTTCTTTCAAGGAATTCCTGAATCCAGCCTTTCATGTGTTCTTGATATTCCTTATTAAACAACAGGGACCTCCCGAAGCTCCAGGTCGAGACTTTTTTGCTAAAGGATATTCCCTTGACCCCTAAAATTAGGGGGTTATGATCTGACATAAATCGAGGAATAAGATCAATGCTAACATCCTGGATCAAAGATGAAGAAACAAGGAAATAATCTAGTCGGGCAGGTGATTGATGGGGTGCAGAATAGTATGTATACCCCAAATGATTCGGTCTTAGACGGGACCAAACATCGATCAGCCCATGTACGTGGAATAGATTCCTCAGGGCCTGTAGGACTTTGGGTTTTTGACCTGAATGATACCTTTGGATGTCCATGTCCCAGTCACAAGGTAAATTAATGTTCAGGTCCCCACATATTATCACGGGGAGAGGCCAATGAACCAACTCCCCGGTGAGCCAATTAATTACCCCAGGGTCATCTGCTGTGCTCCCATATATCGAGCATAAGGAGAAGGATGGCTTAGATCAGAGGTCTTCAAACTTTGTTGCACCGAGCCCCCCTAAGCTAAATATTTTGAAGTCGGGCCCCCCTACAAAACTTTATGGCAACGACTGGAAGAGCTGGAGGGGCAGGGCTGAGCACAGAGGTTTGGACTTGTGAGACCATTTCAGGGGTACTTTTTCTGTAGCTCATAACCCACAGTAATGTCAGACTTATAAAGGAGTAAATGCTTGAAACAAAAACAGAAATTGATCAACAAACACTGCTCCCCAAAATTGGGGGGAGTTGTGAGCCCCTCACACTCCTGGGCCCCAATACAACACCAAATGCTTCACTAATGATATATGCATTCCTGAGTAGCAGGCGGTCACGTGTACCTCTTTCACCCCTTCCCCTCCATGCCAGGCCGTCACTCCAGTCTTGACACAGGCTCACTATACCTTTCAGAAAAAATAGCTCCCACTCGGTGTCCCTGCTACAGCAAGGGTTCCCTCTGCTCTAATGCTAGCAAAGAATATCAGCCCTAATGTCCTATTTGCAAATACACCCATGAGCTACCCATGAAACGCACCCTTGATGCAAAGTAATGCATGGCAGCATGTAGCAAAACTTTGTGGTACTTTGGGAAACTATCCAATGCAAATCCTGACTTGCTTTGGATAGTAAATCCCAGTATAACACTTTGCATCGGGTTTGCATTAGTAAATCTGGTCCATACAGTGGCGCTGCGGAGCCTTGTATTACATTTGGGTACAATCCAGTGCAAATTGTGATTAATACCAATACACTTTGTGTCAGGTTTGTTTAAAAAAAAGTAACACAAACCTGAGACAGTCTTTGTAAATCTGGGCCTATATTATGTTGCTGCAGCCTGTCTTATGATGTGTGTAACAGATTTTTAAAATAATGACACATATACAGTGCTTTCTGCCAAAGACAGGGACCTTGCAGCACTATAAAAACAAAAGTCACTATTCCCCACTGCACCAAGCAGGATTCCATTCTCTGACTCTCACACACACAGACATCTGCAGCGATTGCATTAACTATCTGAGATTTCATCCTTTATGAGTGCCTTTCCCACTGAATAATTTGTGTGTGCATTATTTTATATGCAGTTAACTTAAAGTTGAAAAAAAAACCACTTAAAACCAGCTACTGAATATTTGTTTGTTCTTTGTAGGCCAGTAATTGACCTGGCACCACACCGACTGACCTCTGCCCCATGACACTTGAAATCGCAGTTCCCATGTTTTTTTTAATGCACTTTGGCTGCATGTAAATGAAGATAGACTGGAAACTGTCAAATAAATACGTTCGCGCTTCCAGCCATCTTCATTTACACTTCTTTTCTGAGACATTTGCGCCCCCCTGAGAATGCCGCCACGGACCCCCAGGGGGGCGCGCCCCACAGTTTGAAGACGTCTGGCTTAGATGATGGCTTACATTCTGCTAGGACCCATCCCCCGTGGGGATCAACTTTAGCTCAAATTGTTTGAAACAGGCTGCTGCGCCGGGTCAAAATAGCTACCCCTCTAACACACACACCCTGTGCTGTCCCTCCGATCAGGGTATATCCCAATGTGTTTAGGAGACTAGTCTGTGAGCCTTCTATGTGTGTTTCTTGGAGGCAGACAAGATCTGCCCCCAACAAGCGTAAGCCCTGAGAGACCTTCTGCCTTTCCGGCCATCATTTAGCCTGCAAACATTAAGAGAAGCAATTCTGAAAATGCATTAAATTTGACATACTAATTCGACATCAAAACCATTCCACTGTAGCAATATGAGTATCGGTAGGAAAGCATAAGCAATGGAAAAAAGGCAAAAGAATGCAAAAGAGACCATAGGTCTAAGGAACAACAGCAGCAAATTCCTGCACCTGTTAAGCCGACAAGACATTAGCACATTCTCACAATGACATCCAAAAAAAGCGTGTAGGACCCGGCGTAGCCCTCCCAACCCTCCCACACCTCCAGGCCCCCCTCGACCCTGTAACACCCCCACCCCTCACCCCCGTCCCCCCCGAAAAATAGAGCAATCAGGACTAGCCTGAATGATGACCGCCAGAGATAGATCCATGCCACCCAACCATACTGTGTAATCTTGCAAACATTATTTTTTATTTATTTATAAAGTTTTATATAGCGCAAACTTGACCCAAGAGGGTATCAGAGCGCTTTACATTAAGGATCGTTGCGTTAAAAGTTACATCAGTTACAAGAGCATAGTAAGGTACAGTATACAAAAACAATGTTGCGAGAATTCGTAGGAGGGAGGGGAGGAAGGAGTCATAGCAGGGAGACGGGGAGGAACTGTGCCCAATGTCCGGCTGGGTAGGTGACGGTCGAGGGGGAAACCAGAGCCAATCTCCTCAATAGCTGTCTAGCAGCTCCACCGGGCATCAGCCATGTTGCTCAGGTCTCAGCGTTCAGGAAAACCAGTTTTGAGTTGATTTGATTTGAGAAGTTTATATAGCGCTGGCTAGACCCGGAGGTATCAGAGCGCTTTACCAGAGGATCGTTGCATTACAAGGTACATCTAAAAAGTTTTAAATAGCGCTGGCTAGACCCGGAGGTATCAGAGCGCTTTACCAGAGGTTCATTGCGTTACAAATTACATCAGTTACAATAGCATAGTAAGGTACAGTAAACAAAAACGAAGTTAAGAGAGTTCGTAGGAAATGAATACATTAATACACCATAGGCCAAGGAAAAAGAAGATAAAAACAAAACCCATCCTGCATTGGTACCAGCTAAAGCCATGACCCCAACTCATTCCCCCTCTCCGCCCTCTTGGAGAACACCATTTAATAACTTCCGAAAAAAAAGAAAAGATTTAGAGAAGCCCAATTCTGACTTAGGTTTCTTTAAGGTATTCTTTAGCTGTGCCCTTTCTTAGCCTTGATTTCGTTAAGATATTCCTGGGCCTTAATTTCAGAAGTAAAACTTTGGGAAGAGCCATTTAAATTGATTTTAAGTTTAGCAGGATTCATAAGAAAAATTTGTGCTCCCACCCGCTGAAAAGGGGCAAACAGTTGGCAAAGACGCCATCTGCATTCAATCGTTGCATGACAGAAATCAGGCTTAGCGAAAAAAGAGACCCCCTCAAACATTTTCTGTGAGTTCGGCCGAGCAAGTTCATAGACCGATTGTCTGAGCAAAAAATTGCTGAAGAACACCAAAAAGGCTCTGGGTTCCTCTCTGCTATTAGAATGCTGCTTCTTTAGCGTGAAGGGGAAGCGATGAGCCCTCTGTATCTCCTGATCCCAGTTCCAGTCAGAATGTTCAGGGAAGGCACCTTTCAGCAGCTTCACGATGTATCGACGGGGATCCTCTCCTTCTACTCCTTCGGGGATCCCCAGCAGGCGGAGATTGTTTCGGCGCTGCCTGTTCTCCAGATCCTCCAATTACCACATGACATCCATCATGCAAGTGCCTTGAGTTGAACTCTGCTCTTTCAGGGAGGTAACTTCAGTTTCCAGGCATTCGGCGTGGCTTTCGATCATCGTGACGCGTTCCACAATGTCTGAGCAAGACTTGTTCAGCTTTCTTAGACCACCTTGAAGCTTTTTGGCTGCCCCTTTTGCTTACCTGTTATCTATTCATAATTCCTCTTGAAATTGCTTAATGGATAGCAGGATGGCCGCCAAGGAGGGTTCTTCAGCTGACTCTGTTGTTGCCCTGGTTCTTTCTGATCCAGAAGCCCTGCGATATTCTTCGCCATAGGGAGAGGTAAACTGTGAGCGAGAGTAATCCCATTTCAGCTAGCTATGGCTTCTGTGTCGTTTCCCTTTCCGTTTGTTAGATGTAGTCTTCTGGCGCTGCGAGGTGCCTGCTTTATTAGTAAAATGGCCGCAGTTTGAGTCTGACTGGTCCTCAACGCTAGAGGAGGGGGAATTCCCCCCAACAGAAGAGTCTGAGCCGTCGGTAACCGAGAAGAAGTGCTCCCTGCCAGCTCGGGGGACAGAATCAGATGAGAAGGCTGTCCTCCAGAGATCGTGCCCTTTTCGGTGATGGTGACATTAGGGGTATGTTCTCCATGCTCTATCAAATCCAGGGGCATCCCATCCTGAATATTAGAGTCTGTTGCAGCGACATTCAAGGGAATCATAGAGTTTAGGGCTACCTCCAGGTTACCTGAGGCCAAAAAATTGCAATGTCACCAGGAGGAGCCCCCTGACTTTCTCGCTCCATGGTTGGGGGCAGACTTTGACGGTCCTCCCTGTCGGACTGTTGCTCTGGGCCAGCAAGCTTGGGATTGTCTCCGGTGGTTTCAGGGGGCTCAGTAGCTAACCCCGCTCCGTCAAGGTTAGTCATTCTCCTCCCTTTAGGGCCCTGGGAGCTAGAGGTGGGAAACATGTTCGCTAATGAGGGTTGAGAGCCCGTACCCTCATTTGGTGTGACCCCCCCGCAGCCTTCAGAATCACTTTCTTGCTGCCACCACCAACATCTCTTTTACCTCTTGCGCTGAGATCCGGGTCAGGAGCCGATGCATCCGTGCCTGTTGCTCCAGAGTTCGTTGGAGCAATTCTTGCCTTGGACCCCCTCACACCACGGGCTGCCATGTTAAGCCCTTGCGCTGAGCCTTTCCCCCTCGAAAGAGCAAGCGGGGGGTGAAAGAGAGCCACAAAATGCAAAAGGGAAAGTGCGGCGGCAGACAAGAGGCAGTCCAGTGAAAGCGTGCGGTAAACGCTCGAGGCGATTCCGGAACTGTGGGGCAGCGATGGCATCTTCCTGACGCGCGGAGCAGCAGTTTGCTGAGCAGCGGGTGGAATCCAGTGCGCATAGCCTATGGCGGAGAAATCAACACCCGGTGCGAGTAGCGGTGGTGCGGACAACCACTTGGGTGCCATCTTGTTCAAAGCCCCCAACTGTTCTTTTTGCATTTGTCACCCCGAGTGGGACGGGTATGCCCAGACGTGGGTTCCGTGCTCTCCACACCACTGGAGTCAAGCTATCCTGGCTGAAGAGGGGTGAAACCCTGAAACCGGTCCTAGGATGCTTGTTTCCAGTCCAGGGAGAACCTGGCCTGGCAGTTTGGGCTGGACTGTTCCCATTGGGCGCAGGATCAAGACTGATTTGCATATGGCTGGGTTCAATCTGGAATGGCATGGGGAGCAAAAAAACAATGGATTTAGGCCCAGATCTCTGTACTGGGGTGAATGTATGACATTATTCTGCATTCTGTCCATCAACTGTTCTTTTTGCATTTGTCACCCCGAGTGGGACAGGTATGCCCAGACGTGGGTCCTGTGCTCTCCACGCCACTGGAGTCAAGCTATCCTGGCTGAAGAGGGGTGAAACCCCAAAACCGGTCCTAGGATGCTTGTTTTCAGTCCAAGGAGAACCTGGCCTGGCAGTTTGGGCTGGACTGTTCCCATTGGGCACAGGATCAAGACTGATTTGCATATGGCTGGGTTCAAACTGGAATGGCATGGGGAGCAAAAAAACGATGGATTTAGGCCCAGATCTCTGTACTGGGGTGAATGTATGACATTGTTCTGCATTCTGTCCATCAACTGTTCTTTTTGCTCACATCACCTACAGCCCAGCAGTTCGATGACAATGCATCTCATCTTGACTCTTGGCGCTTCTTCAACCTTGCGCAGTTCGGAACCGACACATCGGCTAAATCTGCAGGTTGACAGCGACGCATCGGCTTCTTTGCTCCACACATTGCCCTCGTCGTCGACGCACCCAAGGTACTGTTCAAGGCTGGTACCTGTATCTGACCTGTGCTCCATTACAGTTGGCCTGAACTTTTGGTTTTGCTTAGTCAAGCATGACCAGATTGCCCGGTTGGTGCTATTTGTTTCTAAGCACTACAAAACAGTTTTTTCTTAAACAATTCATATCTTGACTTTTACTTACTAGATGTTTGTTGTTTTGGTCTTGTTTTACACATAAAAGTATTGCCTGTTTTTCTAAAATGGTGTGGAGTCCTTTTGTGGTGTTTTCACTGTGTTGCTGTGTGTTGTGTGCACAAATACTTTACACATTACCTCTTAGTTAAGCCTCAGTGCTCTGTGCTAAGCTACCAGATGGTGAGCATAGGTTAATGTAGAGTGTGTTATTGATTTATTCTGACTAGGATTGTTGTTTCTGCTTAGACAGGGTGCATACCTTTGCCAAACAGAAACCCAATTTCTTTTTTTTTTAAGTTCTGTTTAATCGCATTTTAAACTGTTACAAATTACAGCATTGTACCATAAATTAACAGACTGTCCAAAGAGCAATAAAGACTTATCTTCATAAATACACAATCTACTCCAGTCTTATCTGCCATAACAGTAAATCCACATGGTGGCTACTCACAGGACATATCCCCTTGCTTTTCCAAAGGGGGGTCACTAAGCAGTACAATGCAAGGAGATATGTTGCGATCAAAGAGATAGCCAATGGTATAACAAAAGAGGGGGGGAAAGAAAAAGCAGTGATACAAATAAACAAACCATACAAGCACAAGTGAGGGACCCAACTGACACAGCGCTGCTGGCCATTTGTACAGGTGAGTAGTAAACACTGTTTATCAAGTGGGCGGGTGAATCGGGATCCCACCTCCGGGTAGCTCCCCTTGGGTCAGCAACTGATGACCACACCAGCCAGGACCTCATCTCCAATCCTGCACAAAAGGCGAAAGAATCTGCACTCCCCTGTTTGCAGCGCCAGGACAGGGAACCAGGGCAAGGTCTGCAAGGGCTCCTCCCAGTTCAATGCTCATCCGTCTCTCCCATTTGGTCTCCTGGTGTATCCACTTACCATCCCTGAGGTGAACCATCACTAGCGTCTCGGTCTCCCCCAAGTCATATTCTGGGTGTTCACAGGCCACCAGCACCTTACTCCATAAGTTTTCTAAAGGGCATCCTCCTCCCTGACCAATGCCTGCTCCTCTGCTCTTGCCCACTGGGTCACATCAGATCCTCAGGTTCCAACATCTGGTCCAACCATAGATTTCCAGGTCATGGTTATACACTTTTAGCCAATGCAAGGGCCAGATCTACAAACGTGTGCCCACCTTTAGTGTGCTTGGTCTCGGGAATAGCCCTATAATACAAGTCTTCAAGGAACAGGGGAGGGTGCACCCAAGCACAGAGTTCAGGGCGGCAATCACCTCATCCCAGAAAGGACACAACTGGGGGCAATACCAAAACATATGAACAAAATCAGCAACCAATTGTCTGCATCTTGGATAGGGACGATGTTCACCGCCATAGACTACCTGGATGTTGTGCAACTTCATATATGTGAACATAGTTAAATTGGAATTATTTTAACCTCGTGTTCCTAGAAATGTTTCTAGGGGAAGACAATATTTTACACCATTCTGGGTCTGTTAAATCACACTGTAAGAACCTTTGCCATCTTTTCCGTAGAGTGGATAAAGAACCTTAAACCATTGCTGAGAGGGTTTGGCAAAACCAGGTCACCCGGTCTCTGATGGTGTCCATTGAGAACAACAACTTCAGGACTGCATGATTCACGGGTTCTTCTGCTCACCAGCCCACAGGTCCCAGAACACCGAGTTAGTGCTTCATACATAAGGAATTGGCCCGATGGTGAGTTATAATGCGCCATCAGGTCTTCCAGTGGCAATAGTGTGCCCTGCTGATAACAGTCCCCAGCCATCACCAGCCTGGCATCAGTCCAGGCTGACAGCTGACCAACAGTAAAATAGGAGAGAGGTTCACCATGGGGAAGTCCCACTAAGAGCAGCACCGTTGCATACAGAGGTGTTCCAGCAGTTCTCAGGACACATTAGCGCCAACATTTCAGCACCACAAATAGCAGTACTCCCGGGTGCAGTATTCCCACTGCTGGGCAAAGCAATTTTGCCAGTAGGGTTTCCATGTGGTCCGGCAGTCCCACCACTCCCAGCTTGCCATGATTAGCCCCATCTAGCTACGGTGTAAACCACTGAAGTTGAGAAGCCAGAAATATACTTCACAATCCGGGACACCCAAGCCTCTCTCCTCAGGGGGGCGTTGGAGGACAGCCAGGGACATCTGATGATGGCCTCAGTCCCATATCAAGTCACGCACAGAGTGTCCAGTTGATTAAACCACGAGACCAGGACTGCTACTAGTAAAGTTAGCAAAAAAATAGAGGAGCCGCAGGAGCATGACCACTTTAGATACCGAAATCCAAGCCATAATGGGCAGTTAAGAGAGCTCCAAAAGGGAACACAGGACCTCAGAACCAGAGAGTCTTCCCCAAATTGCCAGAGGTCCATCAGCAAATGGAAGATCTGGATCCCTAGGTATCAGAACGAGGAGGGCGATCATGTCAAGTCCGGAGGAAGGCCCAATGGCCTTATTGAGCCAGTGGGCACAGGAAATACATGTGTCTTGGCTTTATTGACAAGGAGGCCAGACACCCCCCTCAGAACTTCCAACGCTTTCACAATGCCCGTGGTTCCATCTCTCAGGTAGAGGAGGATATCATCCGCATAGAGGAAAATGATTTGTTCCCCTCCCCAACCACCACAACGGAGCTCCTGCCCACCTGTCTAAAGAGTTCAGTGAGAGGCTCAGTGGCCAGAGTGAACAGCAGTAGAGACAGCAGACACCTCTGCCTCGTACCTCTATATACCCTGTATTATGGAGAGAGCGTGGCACCAGTTTTTCCCGAGCCATTGTGGCGGTATACAACATTTTGATTCATTTAACCCAGTTCTCCCCTAAGCCTATCCCATCCATGACATCACCTCGAACAGAAAGCCCAATTGCTCTGTGTTAGATGCTTTTTTGAGGTCTACATTAGCACGGCATCCTTGCAGGGGCGAGCCTCAGAATGGTACATTACATGATACAACCTTTTAAGGTTTCAGGGAAGTGCTGTGAGTGGGGATGAAGCCGCTCTGGTCCCCAGGAATCAATGCCAGCAGGTGTGGGAGCAATCAGAGAGCCTTGCTAAGGACCTTGAAGTTTATATTCAGCATGGAGAGGGGGCAGAATTCAGTGACCCGGGCTCCCTGTGTGTTGGGAAGAGGAATAACCCCTGCATCGTTGGTGGGTTCGGGAAGTGTGCTGAGTCGCCAGGAGTCTGCATATAGCTTTTCTAGCTGTAGGACAAATGTCCGAGCATGCGCTGCATAAACCTCGATTGTGTGGCCATTGGGACCTAGTGTTGTGCCCCTCACCATCTCCTTGATAGCTACCCGAATCTCCTGCACAGACACAGGACCCCCCCAGGCTCTTGCGTTGTTCCTAGGGTATCCCATTCAACGGTATATTAACCAAGAAGGCAGATCATGCCTCCATGGGAAGGGGCTCAGGGACAGCATACAGAGTTGTATAATATTCGCAGAACTCAGCAGTAATGGAGGCGAGGGAGTACAGGGACTGGCCATCTCTCTGCTGGATGTGTGTGGTTGGGGCCCCTCTGGATTTGGGTCTAATAAGCCACACATTTAATCTGCCAGATTTCCCCTTTTGCTCATGCGCCCTAGCAATATGCTGTTTGTGATCATGACTGCACAGCCTCACCAGAGTAGCAGTATATCTTTCTCTTGTTTCTTGGGTCTCATCCAGGACTTCTGAACTGGTACCAAGAGCATTTTCCAAGGCGTGCAGTTTGCCATCCAAGGCCTGGACTTCCCCATTCAACTCCTTCTGGGTGCCCACTCTCTGACCAATACAACGGCCCACGATCTTAAAGGCCTCCCATTCCATTATGCTTGAGGATGCAGAGCCCTGGTTATGAGCGAAATAATCCGAGATTACCCCTGCCAAAGAGTCATGGTAGCATGCGTCCTCCAGAGAGGACGGGTTAAGACGCCATGTGGGGATAGGCGGTCGGTCCTCCATCAGTTGGAACCCCAACAGGACAGGGCTGTGATTGGACAATGTGCACCCTAAGCATTCAGAATGAGTAATACATTTGTGAAGCCTATGAGAACATACAATCTATCTATCCAGGTGTGAAGCATACAGGTATGGGAGAAATACGAGTAATCTCGATCTTCCCCATGCTGGGTCCTCCAGACATCTGCCATCCCCCAATGCTCCAGCCAGTCCTTCAAACCCTCTGCCAGACTGTAAGCTGGAGCTCCCAGCAGCGTGGGGGTAAAGCGATCCACTAGCACATCGAGTACACAGTTAAAATACCCACCAAGTAGTAGACTATCGGTAAGGAGAACCGCCATATGAACTGAGAGGGACTGAAGGAAGGCCACCTGGTCCTGGTTCGAAGCATAAACACTCCCCAATGTTATTTCCTTCCCAAACAATCAACCCTCAAGAAAGACATATCTACCCTCCTTGTCTATGACAGAGCGGGTAAGCATAATGGTGGTCCCAGCCCTGATCCATATCAGGGTTCCCTTGCCATAGGCCGACCAGGAGGTGGCGTACAGCTGGCCTCGCCATCTACATCGCAACTGGTCAATCTCGTCCCCAGCCAGGTGCTTCTCCTGAAGCATAGCAACCCCTGCAGTCTTAGGTATTTATGAATGTTGTGTCTCTTGGAGGCCGCTCCCATCCCTCTAAAGTTCCAGGACATAAAGGATAATGACTGCAGGCGATCAGCCATATAAAGTCACAAAATACCTGAACCTCTGTAGCCATCCAGGGCCCCGCATATCCACCCTTTCACCCGGTGATGTGCAGCACACTCCTTGTGCAGACAAAATAAAAAAAAGAAGAAAAGCATGTACAACCCACAACCATAAACTCCCCAACCCATGGGCAGCACAGCAACGGCTGGCTGGCTGGCTAAACTGAATGTTTTGAAATATAATCTGAATCAATACCTCCCCCAGTCAGCCAGCAATGGCTTTTCTGTAGGGGGCAGATCAAGCTGAGCTTGCCAGATCCCTGCAGTGCCGGTCCAGCGCATGGTGGGCAGATCAAGGATCTCCCCAGCGATCAACCATACCCACCCACATTTTAATCATGAGTCTTATAAGGATGTGGAACTTAGTTCAGAAGCCCCCACCCTCCCCCTACTTCCCTCAAACAACCCTCCTTCCCGCAAAAAAGAAATCAATCATAGGCTACATGCCACTACCTTGATACATTACCACAAGGCAAAAAGAATTCCATGAGGCCTACGCATTGCCCTAAAACTCATGTTATGTAAAACCAATAAATCTTTTATGGAAAAATGGTATTTAATACTCAATAAGTGCTCTTTAGATCTGATTTTGTTAATCATAGAAGAATTGTCAAACATTCTAAAGACACTAGAGGAGGAGATTCAGATTACTAAAAGTGAACTATCGAAACACACAGAGAATTGGGACAGCTTGCTGGAGGATATGAACCAAAGATTGGACAAATATGTGAAAGAAATTCATGATCGAAAAATCAAGAAATTACGCAGAGACACCATCGATTATAAATTAGACGAGGTGTACACTTGGGCAGAAGTGTACAGCCAGCGAAAATGGCAATGACAGCCCAATGAGGGCTCCTCTCAGGAAAGTGTGGTTTCAGATTCAGAAGTTGCTCAGAACAGACCACCTCTGGTTAGCACTGAAAGAACATCAACACAGCCATCCACCAGCATGAGTGGTCCAAAACCATCGAAGGCATCTTTTTTATCCACCAGCCCGGCAGCAAACAACCAGCCAAACAAAAGGATAGAAAAACCCAGAGGAGCCAAAGAAACAGACATGGACATGGAGAAAAGAACCCTGCGCAGCAAAACGAAAACAACTTAGTGATCAACATTTCTAGAATTTCCTTGACTAAAGCGAAAACAGCCTTATTGAATAAGGGAACTTCCTTCGTTCCATCCTATCATAGTAATATTGCTGAAATGGAGATTTCCATTTTCAAATTCTTAAGGTTAATGAGACTTAAATAATTTTTCAGCATCATGCAACCATCAATTAATCCACCAGTAGAAACTGAATACAAGGAATTCAAAGTAAAGAGTACCTTTTGTTCTCCTTCTTCTCCCAAAACTATCCATGCTTTTGAACGGCTTGTTAAAATGGAGGTAAATAAAATTGAATTTCGTGAAGGCAAAACCACAAATTTATCCACCAAAGAATGGAGTACTTTGTCTTCTTTGGCTAACAACAATCAATTGAACTTTCAGAAAGCGGATAAAGGTGGAGCGCTTGTGGTAATGGATACTGAATTCTATGAATCCAGTGTGGCCGCACATGTGCAAGACATCAATATCTATTTGAGGTTGGAACATGATCCCACCAAGGAGTATCAAACAATCTTGAGGCAAATATTGGAAAGAGCACGAGACATGGAATGGATCAGCGAGAGCACCTTCAAACTTTTATTCACAGAATATCCCCGTCGACCGCAATTTTATATGTTGCCTAAGGTACACAAAAACCTGTTGAATCCCCTTTTAGACCAATTGTATCCTCAATGTGGGTCTATATCAGAACCCATAGGTCAATACTTGGATTTTTTTCTCCAACCCATAGTACAACAATGGGAAACACACATCAAAGATACAACTGCATTTCTAAACATGTTGACCTCATTGAGTAAAGAGGGCATAGAGAATTGGTGGTTATGCACTGTTGATGTCACAGCACTATACACTTCTATCCCCCACAATGAAGGGTTGGAGGCAATGGAATGGGCTCTTCTAGAACAAGACACTATCGGAGCAAATAAAATGTTCTTACTTGAGATTACATTTTGCGTTATATCACAGTTATTTTCAATGGAATGATAATTTTTTTGCAGAATGCAACGGAACATCCATGGGCTTTGCTGGAGCTCCATCTTATGCGAATATATTAATGTCAAAATTCGAACATGACCACATTCTTCAAAAGGTCACATGGCAGGAACATCTGGTAGCCTATAAAAGATACATTGATGATATTTTCATAATTTGGAAAGGAGATCTCAAACAGCTACAGGATAACATTTTTTAATTGAATCTGTCTCATGATCATATCAAAATCACATATCAAATTGACAGACACAAAATTGCATTTCTAGATGTTTTGGTACAAAAAGATTCACATGGGATCAAAACAAATGTACACATCAAAGAAACGGACAGGAATAATTGTCTGCATTACAAAAGTTTTCATCAGC
This sequence comes from Calotriton arnoldi, assembly GCA_963921515.1. Lineage (NCBI taxonomy): Eukaryota > Metazoa > Chordata > Amphibia > Caudata > Salamandridae > Calotriton > Calotriton arnoldi. Next base: position 720,124 of record CAWUFW010008307.1, read on the forward strand.
ATTCATTGAAACGTCATTTACCATTTTCCCAATTTATCAGATTGAAAAGAATAACATCAGATTCCTCAGAAGCATTGGACACTATTAACTGTTACGCAACAAGATTCAAACAGCGTGGATACCCACACAATATCATAAAAAAATTCATTGATCAAGTGTCAGTATTGGATAGGCAGTCATTGTTAAAGAAAAAGGAATCTACCAAAAACAACGCAATGATTTGCGTACTCAAATATTCTACCAAAGCTCATCAAATTAAAACCATCATTATGAAACATTGGGCTGTGATTCAAACCGAACTTGATCTTCAACTGTTATTCAATTTTAAACCCCTTTTTGCATTTCAACAATCTAGAAATCTTAAAGAATTTTTGTCAAGCAAAAAGAAAATGGAGATAACTGTGCAAAAGGAATGCAAAGATGTGCAAACTGTGTACATTGTAATAATGTAATCGTTGGGAATCAATTCACACACCCCACAAAAGGATCAGCTATAACGTTACAACACTCCAGCACGTGTGACACGTCCAATGTCATTTTTGCTTTGAAATGTCCTTGCGGAAAACTATATGTGGGCAGAACTGAACGCAAGATAAAGATTCGAATATCAGAACACAAAAGCAACATTAGAACTCAGAACGTTAAGTCTACTGTGGCAATGCACTGGCAACAAGCAGGACATAATGTGGCACAATTGCACTTCACCATTCTGGAAGCGGTAAAAACAAGACAGGATGTAGATCCACAGAAACAATTGGCAAGATCAGAGTTTCATTGGACTAAAAAACTGAATACAATGCAGCCGCATGGGATGAATGATCGACTGGAATTCCAATGTTTTTTGTAACTATTTGCATTATACAGGAAAACATATTATTTTTATGCATTATGGGAATGGGAGATTATGATGTGGTTATGTATCAAGGAAGAGTGTAATGAGGAAGAGCATCATGGCAATTGCAACTTTTGTAACCGACTTTTGTATAATCTCCTTTATGTTACACACTGGACAGGGTTGCAAGTACTAAAGTGACAGCATTTTATTTTCACGATCGTTAAAAATCAGTAAATTTCTACAATTCAAACTTTATTGCACCCACGGGGTTTTACATGGTTCTGTTATTGGTGACCTTCTACTTTAAGAACGTCTTGGCTTTCTCACGTCGGAACGTCAACACGTGACACGCACTGTGGTGTTAAGAGGTTGGCTGTACACGGGGTTAACGGTCGTGGTTCTCAAGCGGGAACGCAGACTTTTCTTGTTATCGGGTAAGCGCCACAATTTTGTGATACTTTGCATGCGAGGCACATAGACAACGAGCGCCATAAATCTTGGATACTCTTGCATGCGAGGCACATAGATAACGAGCACTAACAGATGGGCTGATTCCGGCACATAGTGTTTCCGACTTTATGGAAAAACTTTAATTTAGTTATATTTTGGCGCACATATGAGCAACAGCGCCTGTTTTTTTTTACTTCTGGTTTTTCTTTAGAGCATGGATTCTGGTGTAACATTGTTTCCTCCGTTACGAAAAAACTTTCACTCAGAGCATGTTGTTGTGCACATTGGGCAACACCGTTTTCGTTTTAGAACGTGACACGAATCATAGTACGTCTATGAAGGAGTCATTTGTTTTTACTGGCACACTTTATTTTTGTCTAATACTGGCTGGATGAGCAGGTAGGTTTCCTTTGTGAAATGGCTGTCTATCACACAAACTAATGGCTAACATTCATGTTTGAGATTTGCGGTTCATTTGCAATTCTGGTTCTGTATATAAGTGGTGTTTAAGCACATGGGGGAGTTATTAACTTTTGTGAATACTTTTGGTTTTGAATTTAAGGGCCTGGATTGAGCTGAAGTTTGTTTATATTTCGTTTTCAGAGACCTCTGTTGAAGGGTCCATAGCTGCCAAGGTTTCAGATTGCTAGGAGTGACATTTTCATAATTTCAGTGAAATTATGAGTGACATTTCAACGACTACGAGTGACACTTTCTCGCAAGCAAAATCAAGCAATGAAGACACGGGAAACCTATAAATATCATAAGTTATATCACTCATATGAGCAACGAGAAACTCTAATAGCTTAAAACTGCTGCAAAGCACCAGAAATGGAATGGCATTAACCGTGACTGCAGCCTTTAGTAACAGAGGGCATGCAGGCACTACAGCTGCGCAGAACTGCCAAGCCTTTTGTGTGTTAAATGAAAAAGATGCCACCTTGGTTTGGGCCATACAAACATACCTCTATGCTGGACTTTTAAGCTCTCCCACATCTGCTTCTGACGAGTCTTCCTGTAGCCTTATAACTTCACCATGACGTGGCCCAAGACACTGTGCCTGCAGAGGTGCCCCTGAAATGCAGAGTGGAGAAATTCGGCACTAGCAGTTTTGGCCGTGGCAAGAGGCTAAAGACAGTTAATGACACTGTGAGGTGCGGAGGATTAGAATATTGGAGGCATGGGGCAACCATGAGCCTGCAGTGGACTCTGGGAGGAAGGCTCAGGCCACGAGCCACCGCGGCGAACGCCTCCTTTGTTCAGTGCGTCCCGCGGCTGTCTGAGGCTGTCATCTTCTCCAAGCACATCTTGGCCTTTCTTAAGTAGGAGCAGGTGCGGGTATCTCTACAACTACTGAGCTTCAGTGAGACAAAACCGTGCAAGGATCACGGATTCCTGACCCGGGAGTCACAAAATGTACACAAATGGCAGGTCTTTTTTTCTAAACAACGTAGCAACCCTATCAGCAGGTGTAATATTTTTTTTCTACTGCTAGTGAGAACTCAACCCGACCTGTAAACTTACTGGTGTCTCACTCTATGAGTGAGGCCCGAGGTCTCCGGTTTCTTCCAGGCATGTCGTAACTTTTTGCGACTCCCCTTCTGAATTAATCCTACTCTCGTCTATATGGGAAGGTGAAACTGAAACAAGAGGTCGATTGTGGGCGCCCGGAACATTCTCTAGCCTTAGGAGACATGTTCATTTGAAGCAGAGAGTGGGAAGCCTAAGCCAGTTGCCAGCCTGCCTCCGAGTGGCCTTCTTCGTGATCGCTGGAACTGAAAACATGAGTCTGCTGTCCATCCAGTGACAGAAGTCTGTCCTGAGCGACCGCTGAAAACGCGGTCACTGGCTCCGTGACGTGATGCCCGGCAATGATTGAATGCCATGCGGGTGATTTTTGACGGCCCGGGACGAGCAGAACTTAAGGCAGTTCTGCGAGCACCATGATCTGCGACCCCCACAGATGAGATGAGAGAGCTCAGCCCTCCTGAGTCCTGGCAAAACGAAAACACCACCAATGACCACGGGCACACCGGCGCCGTGCACCGTAATCACACACGACACTGACTGAGTCTCAGACACACACCTGGCAGGCCGCAGTACTGAGCTGCGACGTGATGACTGTGAGTAAGCAGGCTGCCTCTCAGACACTACAGAATCATGTCAAGATGACAGTGTGATGAGCGTTAGAACAGAAGTACTTAAGTGTACTTACTGTGAGAACTTGTGTGCTGGCTGCCTCGGCCTGCCTCTCGGGCCCGCGCCGCACGACATGATGCCTGCAGCAGCGCCAGTCTCCCCGCACACGCTGCGCAGCTGCGTGCCCGATGATGAATGCACTTCATCATCTCGACATGACTCGCACTCTGTCAATGTGGTCAGCGCCGCGGCCGGGCGGGACTGCAGTTTTGCAACATTGTATTGATTATTTCCGGCAAGCACGGGCTCAGCAGCATGATCCGATGGACCAATTACTGCCCCTGGAGTCCTGGCACCATACCACAGCCAGGCAGCGCGCGCTAGCAGCAGGGTTAATTTAGCCAACTTTCAGAGCGTCAGCAGAGAGTGGGCAAATGCGTGACAATGCATTTCAGTGCGGTGATGCGGAACACCACACTGAAATGCGTTGGCGTCACGCCTGATGCGTGACACTTGGCAGGACTGAGGGTCGTGTATGACCCGAAATGCATTGGAGTGGTTTTTGTGTGAAATATAACGTGATTAATGAAGCACCCTGAAGAAAGATGATGAATCATTAAAAAAATGATGATAAAGGAATACGAGCGTTTCGATTTATGCTAATTATTGAATGAAAGAATGGAAATTGGATGAAAAACTTTTAAGTTTTAAAGTTTGCCCGTCAGCCAGGTAGCGGTTTTTCCATACCTGGCACTCTTGAAATTCACTCCTGGAGCTGCCATATAAAGTCCTGCACGGTGCGCTTTCATTCTCTCCACCTGGGTGCCTCGCGTCTGAAACATGTCTTTGGGTGTATTCCCTACCTTATATGCCTCCAGCCAGGCCCATGTCGACTCCGCGTCTTCGCTTAAATGTGTGGTTCCATCAAGGGTAAGCCAGAGTATGGAGGGACACATCTGAGATTAGTTTACGCCATTATCACGGAGAGCTTTCTTAACTTCCAGAAAGAAGGTCCTCTTGCTCTGTATCACTGCCATAAAGTCAGGGAATAACGAGACCTTGCCACTGTCCACTGTTCAAGTGGGCGCTCCACACATGCCCTCTGCAGTATTATATCTCTATCCTGGTAGTGTAGTAGCCTGGCAAGAACTGGTCTGGGAGGCCTGCCCAGGGTCGGCGGGCTTGCCAGACTCCGGTGAGCTTGTTCCAGTGCAAAGAAGGGCATAAGTAAACCCTGGGCCACCTCCGACCTCAGCCAGTTCTCCAGGTAGGCTACCATATTGACATTTTACACTCTAAGGAAGGCCCACCACTCAGATGTTGTTGCATAGATTGCATCCTCTGTGCGATGTTCAAATAGTTGGACCCTGTCCCGCAGTTTGGATACCTGGCCCGTGAGCGTAGTGCATTCAGGACAGAGTTCTTTTATGGAAGTCTTCACTTCCTTGACTCTATCCACTAGCTTGTGGTGTTCTGCTAGCAACAGGCCAAGGCCCACCGATACAGTGCCAATGTCCTGCTGAAGGGTGGCCTTGGTGTCTGCTACGGCTGCCAGTATTTTCAAGCTGTAGGCGTATGGGGTCTACGGCTTGGGTGGCGTCACTATCATCCACAGAGATTGCACGGGTGGTCAGTAGTTTCAGTCGGGCCCCATCAGCATGGTTCTTAGTTTTCCCATCAGTACAGCATTAGATGAAAAACAGGCTGGTCTGACCTATATGGAGGTCCAGCGCAGTTCATCCACTGTGTTACAGGCAGGCCCTTACCTGGGAGCCAAGGGTGGGTTGTGTGGCCAATCATGTCCCACAGCCTACCAGGTGTCTTCTTGGGAGTATGGAAGAGCTGTCAAGCAGAGTCAAACAGCTCAAAGGGCATGAGCAGCGTAGAATGAGGGCCCAGTTGGTTCAGCACAGAGCATTCTGATCTGTAGTGAAGCATGATGTGTGGGCGTCAGTCAGGGAGGCATTATTCCCGGGGTGTGGGTCTAGTCTCAATGGTGATACACCGCAGGAGAAACCCTACTCTGCAGAGCGTGTGGGATGCCTCAGTCATAAGGGAGATAGAGGGAAGGCAAGGGGCAACCCACCACCGCTCCACTCACTGCAGTATTCGGGCTGTATGTAGTGGCACCAGTAGTTGCCCGGTATCCCCGGTACCCACAGGATCATAGGAGGCCAAAGCAGGACGATGCTGGTACGTTAACCGGTCGCAATCACAGTTCCTGATGCAACTGCAATGCACCAGCAGTCTGTCGCAGGCTCCACTCCCCAGCAGCACCCCCAGGTGCCCTCCAGTACCTTCACAGCCGTATCGCCAACCTCCAGTGTACTCTGCAAATGGGAAGACAGGCCCTTCCCTGGCCTCTGGGCCGTAGCCCCACATGAAAGCCACTGGGCCCGCCTCCCACTGCCAGGCATTTTTAGGGCAACCAAGGTCTGCGGTCCCACTGCAGTCTCTGAGGGCACCGGGGGTTTAAACAGCCCTGCTCCGTCAGTGTAGCTCAGCTGTGCCAGTGCAATACTCTCTAGCCTCATTCAGCGATGAGTGGATCATCCCTTTCAGGTAGGCCACAGCCACAGAGAGCCTCCCAGGTCACTGCACCGCAGTCTGGCGTATCCAGGCAGTCCTGGAAACAGTGCAGATTTGGCAGAGTGATGCCTCTGCCAGCCAACTGCCCGGGGGCTACATCCAGTCTGAGAGCGGGCAGAGATCCGTGCCACTCCTCTACCTTCATTGTCCTGGCCCTCTGTTGAACACTCCACAGCTGGCAAGGCCCCCGTCTGAAGGAGCAATGTTGAGCAGCAGCCCGGCCTTGCTGTAGTTGCACATCGGTCTCCGCACACTATGCTGCAGAGCTGCTTTGACTCCATCCGGTTGTTTGCTTCGGGCAAGTGAGACGCAGACCATTCACATCCACACCTCTGATCTTCCGTCTCCAAGGTGCTCTCCAGGGATGGACGGCAGGTCCACACTGCTGGGGCATTCACTGGAGTATGGGTGACCCAGGGTGGGGTTGTTGGTGGGCAGATATCGCCGGTGTACAGGACCTTAGCCGGGCCCAGCACCGAGCTCATTTAGGAAGCACCCAAGGCGGCCGCCATCTTGGCCATGCCCCCAACAGAAACCCAATTTCTAACACTGAGGTATGGTTTTCATGGGAGGATGTCCATCTTGACCCTTGGGTTACATGGCCTGCTATTAAGCCATTAGAGAACTATTGATTTCTTTGTCATTTGCTAAAGTGTTGACCTCCAAGCTCCTTAAGAGTTTCACTCACGAAATGCCCCTTTTTACCAATATCGGATCTACATTTGTTTTTAAAGGGTTTGTGTCTAACTCTTTGGAATTCAAAATTTCACTTTTTATTGACAGTTATATTGGCTAGAAGGTTAGCAGAATTATGGGCTCTGATTGAACTCTCCTTATCATAAATTTCTACTGGATAGGGTCTGGCTTTATCCCGAAGGTGAACTCTAGGGGCAGATTTAGTAGTTTTGGCACAATGCTGTGCAGCAATCAAAGTTGCTGTGATGCAATGTGCAAGAGGGAGAGAGTCTGCACACAGCCATCTACGTTACAAATACCCTGCTGCCACTCTCAGCCTCTGAACTGGTGCTTAAATGCAGCCTATCACTGTGCACAACCTTTGAACCATGGTGCAAAAGCATGTATTTGTTGTCTAGCATGGGCTGCGTACTGAGAGCATATGCTCCCAGTGCAAAGTCCTCTGGTTAGAGAAATTTGTAAATGTTTCACACATTATATGTTTGATGTACATTGCAGCACACAAAGAATTTATGGAATATTTGAAGAAATAAAAGCACTTCTGCTGTTTTTTCTTCGAGGCAGTGTCATTTTTGACAGAAAGCCTGATTTGGATATTTTAGTTTAGATCACGCTTTCTGTCCTAAACAAAGGGTGCTTGTACTGATCCTCCCAAGTAACACACAAGTTACACCACTTTGACGCAAAGTGGTGCAAAGCAGAGGAAGGTTGTATTTAAGCTGAGAAGAGCACACCTTTCCAGCACAAAATATCCTTTGTTTACAATGCTTTGAATTACTTTACCCTGACACAAAGACTTTTTAAATCTAGCTGCTAAGTTTAATAGAGGAGCAGATCATTCTTCAAGAATATTCCATATCTTAAATGAACTGAGGGCCTGATTTAGAATTTTGTGGATGTAGCGGTAAGTCAAAAACTGTATGTTTGTCCATTCATCGGTATTGCGGTCTGCCTGCCAGATTTAGAGGTTGGCAATTTGACGGACGAAAGTCCTTCAATGATACGCCTTCCCTGCTGAATTTTTCTTGCTTCTTCGATGGCGATATACCATAAACACAACAGAGGGAGCAATAGAAAATTGCTCGCAATATTTATAGTTTAATTTCTGTCAACTGAAACATGGTGGATCATCCTCCACACATGTGTTTGGGGAAAAGAGCATAAACAGCTAAACCCTGCCTACAACAATCACAAACTCTACTCTATAAATTTGTCTCTGCTACTCCAAACCTTGGGACTCAATCTGGCACATGTAGAGAGACAACAAGACAATGAATAACATAATAAAAGGTAAGTACAAATTGTTGGAAATTCCTTTCTTTTGCATGGTATCACCCGAGTTGTTTGCCTTGAATGGTTTTGCAGGCTATAGAACTTTGTGCACTTTATCTCCACTAACCAGTGGTAATGCGCCTGTGCCTCCCACTTTCTACATGATTAAAATGGCACACCATTATTGGCATTGTTAACTTACCTGTAACTCCCTAGTTTACAGTAAAAAAGTGTACCCAAGGCCTGTAATTTGTGGACTTTAGCAGCAATTGAGCAATGCACTACAGAGACAGTGTAAACATGACTGCATGCCTGCGATGTGTTCACTGACTGTGCAGCTTTATACTTCAAACTTGGCCTGAAAAAATCATCCCTTTTGGCAGGTCAAAACCTTTCTTTTTAATATTAATAAGTCACACCTCCAGTAGACCTTACTGCCTATAAGCAGAATGCATGAAACCTAAAAGTAGGACGCCCAAACGTTCAATGGTAATCATGTCCTACAGTGAAAACTCTCTAGGAGCATTTTCACTGTAGCAGGGTTGGAAGCTTCATAGGAAAGCAGTGGAATCCAATATTAAATTTAACAATGGTCTCTCTGGCTAGGAAACTGCAACAAATTTCATTCTTGACTTTTGGACATTTTTATCACAAGCCCAATACACTAGTAAAATTGAATTTGTAATAAATATTTTGGAAAAGGAACTTTTAGAAAGTTACATTTTTCATGCCTAAAGCCTCTGGATGCCCATTTGCATGAGCCCCAACTATCAGCTGGCAGCTGAATAGCTCCATTGATGAGGTATTAACTTGCTTTCAGAACTGAGACAAGAGCCTAGGGTCTGGGGAAGTGTTCTGTCCATCTGGTAGGGTTCATTTCTCAGAGACCTACCCTGTCTGTATTCCCCCAGCCAGACAGACACCCATCCCAGTGATAGGGGAGCTGCTTTCAGAACCAGTTTTAAGTGTCTACTGAGAGGTTGCTCATTTCCCTGCCCACATCTCTGGGGTAGGCACTTAGTTTATGCATGTGGGGAGAAGGGTTTCTCGGTCTTGGATTTAGGTAAAGAGTAGGATATTCTGCAGGAGGGCACAAAGGAAGTCAGTGCTGAAATGTGGACAGAGGTGCCACGGGAACTCTCACCCCTTTGGTTAGGGAGGGGCCAGGGGTTTCCTGTCCACAGGCTAGTGCCAGGCATAAATGTGGCAACCACAGCACCCTCCTCAGAACACTTTCTAGAATTGTAGAGAAACAGAAAAGAACTTGACCTGCTGTTTGTGACCTCAGATGGTTTTATACCTAGGATAAAGAACTGGACTACAAGGGTCATGAAACTGAACTCCTTTTTCTGCCATTGCCCAGCTGACTAGTTCCAACTGGACCTGCCCTGGAACATGTTGCTGGCCTCTGCTAAAGTGAGTCTTGACCTTCAAGTACTGTCGCCAAGGTCTTGGACTCTTGCCTTATGTCAAAGTGTACTTCTAACTTAGAAACATTTAGCTAAAAAGACCTCTAAGGACAGGGACCAACCTGCAAAACTGATCCAATAGCTGCTGGGCCACAGGGACCTTCCCTGGGTGTGAATTCAAGTTTCTCTCACTTGGAACATTCCCCCAAAAAATCAATGGTTTCACTGAGACAACCTATGCTTGTCTGACAAAGAAGAACCCTATTTACCCACTTCTTGCCACGATGAGGATATTGAACTTCCATTTCAGTGACTAAGTCTGATGGTAAAACTTCCACCGAGGTTGAACATGGTTTCTGTATCTGACTCGCGCTCCATTACAGTTGACCTTAACTTGTACTTTTTTTTTTTAGAACTATTTTAAACCTTAATTATTAAAAATCAGAGCGCTTGTTCCACCTATTGGATTTCTGTCATTTTATTTATTAGAATGTTTCCAATTTTTCTAATATGGTTTGGGATTTTTCTTATAGTGTGCTTTGACTTTATTACAGTTTTGGTACTGCATAAGTAATTTACACATTGCTCTAAATTAAGCCTGTTCTGTGCTATAGCTACAAGGCGTTCAAGCTCAGTTTAATTTAGTGACTTTGAGGGTTCAACTGACAAAGATTATGGTTATTACTTGAGATGGGTACTAACTCCCCTCAACTAATTTCCATATTTCTTACAAAACTCTGTCTCTAAATGTAACATTCCATCAGACACCACTATTTTTACATGGGCACCTTCAGGTCACGAAAGATCCTTAGTACCTGAGGAGCCCCCCAGGGTTCCATACTGTCTCCTAATATCGTCAAGGTTCACATGGAGTTGCTAAGTGCTCTGCTCAAAGAAAACAGAATCAAAATTCACCAACTTGCCCATGATACTCAACTCTACTTGAAAGTCTCCTCTGCTTCAAACATTCAATGGGTCAGACACTGCTGGCACATCATCCAGACCTGCAGTTTCAGCTCCTACCCCAACCAATACAAAAACTCTATTGCCAAGAACAATAAACATGATCAACCTTGATGATTTTGACCCCCAGCTTTCTCTAAAAGCTAAGTCATGTGGATTTACTCTCAACCTCAAGGAACACATTGCCAATAAAACAAAGAAAGGCTGATAAAATGTCTCTCTCTTCTAATGAAATTCAAACCATTTCTCCCAAAACTACAGAACTGCTGTTTAAGCCATCAAACATTTGCATCTCGATGCAGGTAATGCACTATTCCATGGCTTCTCAGACTCCACAGTTGCTCCCCTGAGGGGCATCCTACATGCCACAGGATATCTCATTCAGGGCCTGAAGAAATATGATCACTTCACCCCCATCCTGATGGAAATCCATTGACTTCCCTTGTCGGTCTATACCATCTTCAAAACGAGCTGCCTCATTTCAAAGCCATCACAAAAGGTTCCCTCACTCATCATGCAGACAGGCTCACAATCTCTGATGGTTCTTATCATGCTCACAGCCAGGACACGATCAGACTTAAGACTAAGAAGTGTAAAAAAATAAAAACAAGACAACAAGCATTTTCCTTCTATACACCCAGGATTTAGAACAACATCCCTGTATCCATCAGGACCATCTCACCTCTGCTCTAATTTAGGAAAGACTTGAAGACTCAATAATTGTCCGCAACTCAGCCTCCTCTCCATTTTCTAGTTAACTTTATGCTTGTCTTTGACCATGTACTGCACTCTGCTGCTTTTTGGCTAGGTTTGCATTATAGAAATACCATAAACGTACTTACTTATTATACCCTTACATATGTTCAACAAATGATGTCTAACAGCACTTTACCCTGTCTTGCTATCTGGCCACATGTTCCACATTACATATCAATATCCAATATTCACTTAATATGTTTTACTGCCCCCTACATCACAATACAGTAAGGGATGTATATTTTGATTAAAACTACATTGTCAGAGAAACATAACAGCAACTCTCTAGCGAAACCTTTATATATATATATTTTTTTTTACAATCGAAGTGTAAGCTAACAAGGTTTCCTAATTGTAGTGTTTTAAGAAGTAGTAGTAGTAAAATCTTTAATCGGCTTGTAAAAACCATAAGAGAAAGCACAACATAAAATCCGCCCAATGAGTAAAAATTATGGATCAGCATTTTAAAACCATAAAACAAATAAAATAATAATGTTTAGTATTCCAGGCAATAGGTGTAACATTCTCCATTCCTGCATCGAAAGAAAGTTGGCTTTTAGACATGCTTTGGATAGAACAGTGATATCACGTGGACTATCAAAGCATTAAGGCATCCCACGCAGGGCGAATTGTTCCTTAATAAACCTCAACCATGGTATGCAGTGTGCATAATCAAGCTGTAGACAGTCAGTGATTATATGCTGATTCAGGAAAGTTTCTTCCTTATACTAGATAGAATGCCACAGCATAAATGGTGCTAACTTAACGTAGTCCTCTAAATATGATAAGTCAAGTTCAGCATGGCAGGCATAAGTAGATGCATTGGTGAGAACAGATAATATTCTCCTCAAAAACGCATTCTTGCTGGTCTACAGGAGCAAGGTGTTAGTATACAACACATTCCTGAGTCATAAGTACAGACAGAACAACACGCCTTATAGATATTAACCATCCCAGTGAGGGGCTTCAAACTTAACCTCCCCGTGAACCTAAAAGTTCCTTCAGTCGTCCTCTCAAACTGAGTTTTCCTGACCTTCATAAGATGTGTCCAGGTACCTTTACAGTCAAAATGTAGCCCCAGGTATGCAAAGGGCGGAACACAGAAAACTTTAGTGCCACTAATAAAATAAGGTTTTAAGTTGTTCGGGGTGCACTCTCAGACTATAGTGTGTGACTTGGCAATATTTATCAATAGACCAAGGTCACTCATTAATGAGAGAACTTTATTGAACAACCTATGGAGACCTGTGCATGTTCTCGAAATTAGGACAGTCATCCACATATAGCAGTGCAGGAATTCTTCTAGACCTCATCCTGGGCACATGTGCCTCCACAAGTGATAAAGTCCTATCCAAATCATTAATATATAGGCAAAAGAGAAAGGAGGCCAATTACCACCCCTGTCTCACTCCACGTTTAATCCTGATTGGGGGGAGGTACATTCACCATTAGTCCAATACCTAATACAAACCATCACATCAACTGAACCAATAGGGCCTCCAATCCCATATTTAGCATTTTCCCCCAGAGAAACACTCTGATAACACAATCAAAAGATCAACGTAGGTCCATAAATGCTAGGTGCAAACAGCTGGTCTTTGCCACTGTGTATTTGCTGATTATTAAATGCAATCTCAGGCACTGATCAACAGTTCCAAGATCTTTCCTGAAATCATACTGTAGTACAGAAAGGATCCCTTATTCAGAGACCCAGGCCTCCAGCCAATCCAACATCACCATACCAAGTATTTTAGCTGTTGAGTTTCTTAATGAGATGGGACGATAACATTTGGAATTGGCTCTGTCACCCTTCTTAAAAATTGGTACTATGTTGGAGTACAACTCAGTCGCAGCCACTGCAGGTAAGAGTGGTGGGGCCGGCTGGGGAGGGGGGATTTCGAGAGACGACCACAAGGGAAAATTAAATAAATAATTAATTTTCCCATGTGGTCGTCTCTCGAAATCCCCCCCCAGCCGGCCCTACCGCTCTTACCGGCAGCGGCCACGGCTGGTTCAACTATATCTTAGGTGGACCTGCAATAATTGCACTCCTTGGTACAATAACAAAGGTGCCCATAATTCAACGCTGTTTGGAAAAGGTCAATTGGTACCCCATCTGGGCAAGGTACCTTATTACTTGCACTCCATTTTATTGCAGATATAACCTCCCCTAAGGTGATTGGTACCAGCTGTGTGGTGCCCTGTTGAGAGATGTCCACCGTAAAATCAGGCTAATTGTCTGGGGCAGAGCTACTGCTATACACATTGGAATAATGGTCCACCCACTTACATTGAAGGATAGCGACATCCAAAGTTGAATTGTGGCTATGTCCAAAAAAAAGGGGCATTTACCGTTTCCTAAAAAAAGCGGGCATCATTCTTAATGCCAACCTCGTTGAACTGTTCCCATGCATCCTGTCTTATAGCTAACTTCCTTTTAATTATAGCCTGTTTTTAATTCCATCTACAAAACTTCACTTTCCACACCCTCCTGGGCACTCACTTAAGGGCAAGAATAAGATTTTTATGAGCCAATGAGCAGGTGCCATCAAACCACTTCTGAGGGGGATCCCTAGATGTATTCATGGACGTTAGCAGTTCAGTTTCCATACTGCAAATCTCACTGTATGCCTTCAGAGTACAAAATGGGTGTAATTCATCTTCCTAATACCCCATCATCTATTTCCTTTTTTTGACTAATAAGTTGGCTAGGAAGAGCAATGGATCCACAGTTATCCATTTACGATGAATGGCTTTATTACAGTTGGCCTCAATTGGTAAAATAGAGAATCCAGGGGAGTACTGAACCTTACCCATAGACAATGAAAAAGCCATTGGGTTGTGGCCACTGAAACAGTGTTTTAAATAAATCTCACAATGCTTCTGAATCTACCTTTGATTCCCACTAGACCTACTTACCACACACACCATAATCATATTACTCAACCGTGTACCCCAAATAAATATGTTCACATCCCAATCATTGATATGTGATGTCTTTAAATCTGGCACATAATGTCAATCGAAGAAACACCCACTCTAATGCCCGACATTAAATTTGTAGGCAAAGATAATGTATGGCATGCTCTGTATATGAAGCTCAAAATCTGACAGAAAGAAAAGGAGATCACACCTTAAAATATGGTATAATTGGTCTACAACTGACACATTTAATTTACTTATACGTCACTAGTAAATTGGTACCACATGTACCTAGGACCTGTAAATTAAATGCTACTAGTGGACCTGAAGCACTCATCATACCACACACTAAATAGCCTTTAAAATGTTTCAGGTCTGCCATTGCAGCCTTTAGTGTTGTTTTAAACTACCAAATCCACCTGATCAAATTAATTCTTTTGCTTGGCCTAAACCTTTGTAATATATTTGTCACCCCCTAAGGTAGGCCCTAAACAGCCTATAGGGCAGGGTGCATTAAAGTTAAAAGTGGGACATGTGTTTAGGTCTTACATGTACTGATACTGGAAAAACTCCTAACTTTATTTTTCTCTACTGTAAGGCCAACCTTTCCCATATGATAACATTTAATAAGTGCTACCTATTGATTGGGAACGGGTAGAAAAGTTATGTTTGGTCTATAATGAATTGTAATTTAAAGTCCTCTTCAATAGTAATGTTGGATTTTAAGTCACAATTCTGAAAATGCAACTTTTAGAAAGTTTGCATTTTCTTGTCCTAACCATTTGGTGCCAACTGCCAGTGTCTTGGGTCACGTTAGGCTTTGTGTATTCCTTCCAGACAGTGTGACAATGGGCCTTAGGTGTGGGGAAAAATGGGCCATCCTGACAGGATGGGTGGGGGCGGGGCTGTTCTCTGCCCCACTTGCATTTAAATAGGGGCTGCCTCCAGCACACACAAAGAACCTGACACTAGTATTTTGTCACCCTAGACTCTTTGCAGCCTTGGCAGGGGAAGGAAATAATTTTCCAGAACCAGCTGTGGGGGTAGCATGGAGGTTCCCCAACTTCAAAGACTGGCACCAGGTATGAATATTGAACTCTTAGACCAACTCTTCAGTGTATTCCTGTACTTGCGGAGGAAACTAGAAGGACTGCCTTGTACTCCAGAGGACTTCCCTGATGCTTGAGGTGTGCTTTGTACTGCAGAGGACTGCCCTGCTGCTACCAGAGGACTGTCCTGCTACTTGAAACCTGCCTTGCTGCTTAAACCCAGGACTACCAGAGTGAATGCAAGAGCTAGCTGGCTGGCCTCCTGTGTGAGCTATAGGGACATAAAAACCTCCAAAGACCTTGAACCCTGCACCTGGCCTCTGCTGGAGTGAGCTCTGCCCCCCCCCCACCCCTCCAACTGGTGCCCCTTCAATCCTGGACCTAGGTGGTGGTGCTAAAGGTGCTGCTCCAGATTATCCCCAAAAGTTGGGACTTAGAAACTTTTTCCCCAAAAAGTTTTCTGAGAACCAACAGAAGACAGAAACCTACCTGCCTGCCTGCAGATCCGCCTAAGGTGCATCGCTGGTTGGCGTGACTCTGCAGTAGGGCCCGCTAAGTATTCCTTCCAACAAAGTTTGAAGGCAGAAATCTTTACCGCCACTCTGTCCAGGGGCTCCCCGACTATGACTCCTACTCCTTGGACACCGCCTGCTGTGTTGCCCCGCTGAACTTTACCTTCTCAGGAACTTTTCTTCAAAGTTTCTTCTAAGTCCGAAGGTAAGCCAAGACTGGGCCCAATCCACCTTGTGTATCCAAACCACGCTTTATTGCTGTTGGCCTTAACTTTTGACTTTGCTCCAGTCTCGTGCAACTAGATACACGCTGTTGGCACTTTGATCTTTTAGACACTATTTTTCACTTAAAAATTCAAAACTCTGGTTCTACTAAATGGATTTAGGTGTCATTTTATTTATCACATTTTCTCTTGTGCGTTTTCACTTTATTATTGTTTGTCTGCTGTAAAAATAATTAACACAGTTCCTCTAAGTTAAGCCTGACTGCTTACGTGCCAACTACCAGAGGGTTAAACACAGGTTAATTTAGTGAATTTTGTGGTTCACCCTGACCAGGATTGTGGTTGTTGCTTGAGAAGTATTTACACCCCCCTCAACCAATAACCCATTTCTTGCAGTCAGTTCTCAAAAAAACAAATCTTAGTGGTTCACAATTTAACCTACCTAATTAATATGTCAGAAGTAGGTTGCAGATTGTTACCCACTAAGACTGACCACAATCATAGGGATAATGGCATTCTGGGGTTTGCAGAACACCATGTATGTGACTGATTTTACATAAAGCCATCTTTTTTAAATGTTTCCCTTTTTACTTGAAAAATCAGATGCATTTAAAATAAAATGAGAAGTCACACATACCTTTTTAGGTCGAGCCTAGAGTAGCACGCATGCGCTGCTCTGCGAGACTTTATGTAGGTGGTTTTAAAAGCTGACCACACGCTCGTGCACAATGGCCTTTTCCGTGCGGTTACCCGCAGGGCCGCCATCTGTTTCAGGCACAATGCACGAGCGTGTGGTCAGCTCAGCACGCTGCCGCGCTCGCTCGCCCCTGCTCCTCTCTGATCCACGGGTCAGTGCCACGCTGTGCTGCGTGTACAAAGGCTGCTTGTCTGCCACTGCAATCGCCGTGAATGATGCGCGATTAACCCAGTCCTTCGCCGATTTGTGTTTTAAAGTCACAGGACGGGAAGTGAACGCCGTTTCATATTACTGCAATTAGGACAATGCCGCTTACACGAACGGTTTCCTTTTTCATCCACACCCCGCAGAAAAGCCATACAACACCTTGTTTTACATAGTTCCTGAAAACGGGTGGGTGTTTAGGGGCTTGTGGTAGGACATGGCATCTATATCACGGCTTCTTTGGTAGCAGCGCAAATGCCTCTAAACTCCATATACGTATGGATAGCACTGATGTAAGAAATCACAGCACCATTAGGAAATGGTCCAGCTTGCAAAGCGCCGGCGGTTCAACCCATTATATCTGGTGGCTTAGCAACAAGGAATAGATTCGTACAAGCGGACAGGCACTCATGAGCGCTCCTCCCACACCACAGACTGGAGGACGCTGCCTGCCTATTAACAATCACACCGCTGACAGGAATGAGGGAGATATACAATTGATAGTTCAAACCTTTCTACAATCGAGAAGAGGTATGAAACGTCCCACTTTCACGAATGCTGCGGGTCACTTCTTTGCTCATTCCTGCTGCTGGTGTGCGGGTGTTTTTAAAAGATGATCCTTCCCTACCAGACCCAATACAAATTTTCAGGATATCCATTGGGGACAAGTTTTCATACAATTAATTTATATCTCGATCATTTACATGGTCTTTGCTAGCCTGAAAATCAGGCTAGATATGATTGACACCTGTGGACCAATGCTGGCCACCCATGCACTAATGAATGAAAGACCATTTGTAAAGAGTACGGTGGCCTAAACACAGGTGTCCGGACGCTATGTATACAACATGGGGTAGGTGCCAATGCCTGTGCATCATCCAGGCGTGTGTCTGGCTTAAGGCTGTCGGTGATCAGTAAGGGCAGGGAATGGCAGGTGAGTAAATCTGCAAGGTGCAGGGGGTTAAAAACTGAGTCGGAGCTCTAAAGCAAAAGCGTGGAGGTGCGTGCCTCTTGTGCATATATGACAGTGTGAGGGTTACCAGATGCCTTCAGTCACTGGGTTTCTAGTCCTGGGCTCCCCTTTAGCACACCATGGCACTCTCTTACTTTAGTCCAACTGGATTAATCGCGCTGAATCAAAATTAGAAGTTTTACAACATATTACAATGGTGGAAGTTAGACGGGAAACACAACGTGCTAGAACCATGGAAAGTTGTTGGCTGATAACACAGCTATTAATTAGGCTAGAACAAGCAATTAAGTTATGGCACGTGCCAATGAACATTATTCTGGCCATGTGAATGACCCATACACGTGTTTTTCAAATTGCTTTTGTAATTGGACAGCAATTGCTCTAGTTTGCTCACTTCATTTATACAAGTGATAAATCAATGTTTACCTCTACAAACTACACATGTTGGTCCACTGTATGGACTAAAGATGTAATGCAGCTTGAGTGAGGCCTTTGGCACTCTGAACCCAGAAAGGATGTCTCAGCCTACATGTCATAAATTTTTTTTGCACTGTCCCAATCTGCACCGTGGGCATCCTTAGTATACAAAGTTTTCCTTAGGACTTCTGCTCCTCCCCTCCCCTGCTGGTGCTGCCTCATTCAGTAGTGAACTAATATCAAAGCTGACTTGTCTTCATTCTATCTCAAACCACTGCCTCCCAACACACATTTCCAGTCTCTTTATCTCACTCTTGCAGGTTCTTTTTCATTCCCACCTTCTCGCTTTGTCTCGGTTTTCTTATAGCTCTCTTCTTTCATTTTGCTATTTCTGCCTCTTTCTCCATACATTAGGTCAACATCCGATGTTGAAAAATTGCACAAATTCAGCACTAGAATGCACTTCAAATCCTACCCAGTCAGCCAATTTTTGCGTCGGAATTATTTTACCGAGTAAATTACCACCCGCCTTATAAATAGTAACGCTATGGAATTTTTCCCCAGGTCCTGTAGTGTTATAAATTCTTTTGGTCTGCCCACTTATGTAACTATATCAAAGGTGTCTAATGTAGGACTTTGAGGGTTGTCTTCAAGACAGACTTTCAGGAAATTCTCATAAGATACATTTACATGCAACAAATCCAACAAGCATTGGCATAGCCAATAGGTCTCGCTTTTGGGACGTTATAAGTATTTGGTTATGCAGCACAATATCCTTGGTGCAACAACATCAACTGTTGCATGACTAAACATAAGGTTCCAAAGGCGAGACCTATTGGCTATGCCAATGCTTGTTTAGGAGTTGGCAGTAGTCACATGGACCACTGCATATTCCTAAAAATCTTTTTGTCAAGCATTCACAAAAGGGAAGGATCCCCTTGCGAATGGCTTACCTCCTCCTTTAAGTTTGTTTTAAAATATTAGCATTTTGTTACTGGATTTAGATCTCAAAACATTAATACATGCCATAAAGAGTTGGTGCTTTGAAGAAACTCCCTCAACATGCCCGTTCCAAATACTGATTAGGTAGGGGTTCCTAAAACCAATTTAATAAATTAAAAATCTTTTCTAAATCGTTAAGTAGGATTAGTACATTCCCAAAAATGTTATAGCACTCGTAAACCCGCAGATTTACAGAATATGTGGTATTGTGACTGTATAACCCTGATCAAGCAATAACCACAAACCTAGTCAGGGAAAGGCACAAGCACATCCTAAATTTACCTGTGCTCACCCTCTGGCGCTTGACACAGGGCAGTCAGGCTTAACTTGAGAGGAAATGTGTAAAGTATTTGTGCAACACTTCATACAGTTAAATAGTGAAAACGCCACACAAATAAATTCCATGCCAGGTTAAAAAAATAGAGTTTAAGGTCATAAATAAAACAAGATCAAAATGTTATAAATTGAGGAAGTAGAACTTGTTATGAATTTGTCAAGTTTATAGTGAAAAATAGCGCCTAGAAGCACAAAGAGCTATTTGAGATATCTGTGCGCGCCAGACCAGGACAAAATCAAAAGTTAAGGCTTACTGCAATGGTGTGCGGGCCGGCTACAAGTTAGGCCCTCTGAACCAAAGTACCTTAATCCTGGTTGCGGAGCGATGCGTGGATCCGCGTCAAAGATGCATCAGTTCCGAGATGTGACGAGGCTGTAGTGTGAGGTCCCGCTGTGTCGGCATCAAGAATCCTGTTGACGAGGTTTGCGATGTGACGGCTGATGTCGAGGATACGAGGCGCAGTGGAGATGTGTGGGTTCAGGTGAGCGGTGAATCTGCAATGTGGAGGTTTGGCATCGGCATTGCAGCTGCTGTTGATGAGGGATGCAAGAAACTTATGCCAGGAAAAACATTGCGCAGTGGCAGTTCCAGAGGTGATGCGTCAGTCCCAAGATGCAGGATAAAGCGGCGATGTGAGTTTTTTGCAAATGTGTTCAATCCACACAACACTGGTGACGTGTCAGTTCTGGTCAAAGATGCACCTTTCAGCCGCAGAGATGGGTTGTTTCTGCTCGGGGATGCGTTGCTCAGCATAGGATGCATTGGTTCTATTAGAGAAACACCTTTGGCCCACTTCCAAGGGCCCAGGACTAGGGTGGAATCACTTGGTTGGGTAGACTCACAGATGGCAGAGTCTAGGTACAGAATCTGGTTGATTGGAAGTCTTCATGTCCCTTAGATGTCAGATCAGGAGGCCAGTCAGCTAGCCCTTGGAGTCACTCTGGGTTCAAATTATAGAGGTCCAGTCCCCTCACCCAGGCAAGAGGGCAGCAGGTCAGCACAGCAAGGCAGGAGTTCAGGAAAACAGCAGTCCAGCAGAGTTGCAAGCCTTTCAGCAGCACAGCTGTCCATCTTTCTGGCAGTCTTCACAGGTCCAGAAGTGTACTGAAGTGGTGGTGTCAGAGGTCCAGAACGTATACCCAGTTGTGCCTTTGAGGTGGGGGAGATTTCGAAGACGAGCCTTTGAAGTGCATTGAGGTCCTCCCTTCCTGCCCTGGCTCCAGACTCACTCACTACAAGGGGGTATACAGCCTTTGTGTGGGGACAGGATAAAGCCTATTCAGGTGTAAGTGAGGCTGGGTACAGCTTCTCCCTCCCAATCGGTCAGGATGGCCCATTAGGTTCCACCTAAGCTCCCATTGTGTGTGGTTCTCTAGGAAGAATGCACAAATCCCATCTATCACTCACCCCAGACATGTGATCAGAGACAAGCAACAGGCACCAAATGGCTAAAGTAAGAAAAGTAATTTAAAATCTGATTTCACTGTAAGTTAGAATTTTCAATTTAGATTCCAGAGACACCAGACTTGGGGGTCTTATCTCTTACCAATTGGAAATTGCACTTACAAAATACAATAAGGTAATCCCAGTGCTATCCTATGTTAGAGATAGGCCTTGCAGTTGTGAAAAATGACTTTGGGAGTTTTTCACTACCAGGACATGTAGGGCCCCAGTCACAAAAGTAATCTGAGACAAAATCCTAACTTTACGACTTTCGGTATGCACAAAAGGCATTTAAGAGTAGTGAAGTTAGGATTCCTAACTTTACTACTCCTAAACTGAGAAAAATCCTAACTTTATGACTTTCGGTATTCACAAAAGGCATTCAAGAGTAGTAAAGTTGGGATTCCTAACTTTACTACTCTTAACTGAGAAAAATCCTAACTTTACGACTTTCGGTATTCACAAAAGGCATTTAGAAGTAGCAAAGTTAGGATTCCTAACTTTACTACTCCTAAATGCCTTTCGTGCATACCGAAAGTCATAAAGTTAGGATTTTGTCTGATTACTTTTGTGAATTAGGCCCTTAAAACTTAAGAGTACATGTCCTGCCTTTTAAATACATTCCACACTGCCCACTGGGTTGTCCAGGACCTACCTGAGGGATAACTTATATGCATAAAAAAGGAAGTTTTGGGACTGGCCAAAGGTTTATTTTACCAGGACGGCATGTGAGCGTAAACTGCACACAGGCTCTGCAATGACAGGCCTGAGACATGGTTAAAGGACTATTTAAGTGGGTGGCACAATCAGTGCTGCACGCCCACTTGTAACATTTAATTTGCAGGCCCTGGGTACAGGGAGCACCGCTTTACTATGGACGTGTAAGTAAATTGAATATGCCTATTGGGGATGAACAAATGTTACCATGTTTAGGGGACAGAGCATAAGCACTTTAGCATTAGTCAGCAGTGGTAAAGTGTACAGAGTCCTCCTAATACTCGCAAAAATGAGGCCAAGCTAAAAGTTGGGGAAGAGACGACACTAAGGCTGTCAGGTCCCCCACCAAAAGTAGCAGCCTCTTTGGCAAAAACTAAGCACATATTATTGATAATCTTTAGGGTGGAAACATAGTTCCCACATATATTTTTAAATCACTGCTGCTTGCTGGTACAATGCATGATTGTAGATGCTTATCATAAGGTGTGTTGTCATGTTTTTATCCTTGAAATGAAAGATAATATTTAGTTTTTTTTCTATTCTGTACACAAGAATGTCTAATGTTTCTTTCATTTCTTAAATCCACTATAATAATTAATGAAATTTTAAGTATAAACTGCATAATTGGCAGCATTATTGTTTATTAATTCTGTGCACATCTGCATATGATAAGGACTGCAACGAGGAAGACGGGATGTGGAGGTAATCTTGAGTTTGCTTACTTCCTCTCCCTAAGTAAAGTTATTTTAGGGGTTATTTTAGGTTTGGGAGTAACTTGTGTTTTTCTATGTAGCGTAAACATGCAGAATGCAAAGAGATGATTGATGGAGCACTCAAACTTTTCAGACACTCACCCCCAGTCACAGATCTGGGTTGAATCCATTATCATTCTTTAGCTCACTTCGCCACCCCAGTTCAGACACAGCCATATGCAAATCAGTCTTGACCCTGTTCCTCATGGGAACAGTCCAGCCCGAACTGCTAAGCCTGGTGGTCCCTGGACCGGAAACTAGCATCCTGGGACCGGTTTCGGGGTAAAACCCCTCATCAGTCAGGCTAGCTTGAATCCAGTGACAAAGTAGGCAAGGGTCCCACGTTTGGGCATACCCTGCCAACTTGGGGCAAACAAAGCAAACACAAAGAGATGAACAGAGCGCAGAAACGTTGCAGACACTCGCCCCCAGTCACAGATCTGGGTTGGGTCCATCATCGTTCTTTAGCTCTCTTCGCAACCCTAGTTCAGACACAGCCATATGCAAATCAGTCTTGACCCTGTCCCTCATGGGAACAGTCCAGCCCGAACTGCCAAGCCAGGTCTTCCCTGGACCGTAAACAAGCATCCTGGACCGGTTTCGGGGTAACGCCCCTCATCAGCCAGGCTAGCTAGAATCCAGTGGCAAAGTGAGCAAGGGACCACGCAGAGTTATGCCAGAAGAGCAATTCTGCATTTAGCCGTATTTCTTAGCAATAAAAATGCCCACTTGCATCGATTTTGAATGCGAGTGGTAATTTTTGTGCTACGAAATAGTGCTAAATGCCACAGAGCATTTAGCACTATTATCTTAGTGCAAAATGCATCTTTGCATCTATAATGGAAGTGGGGATGCATTTTTTGCTAAGAAATAGCACTAAATGCAGCAGAAAATGAATAGCCGAGAGTTATTGGCTGCTCACGCTAGCTAAATGTGCTTTTGCAGTAGGATTTTCCCCCCCAAGTTACGCGAGGAGTCATCATCATGTAAAAATGAATTACTAAAATTATTCCAATTAATACTGCATAATTGAAATTCCGCACATGCCTAGGTTATTTTTAAAGTGCATGTACAGCGTGGTCTTGTGGTGCTGAAATAACCAGTCTGAAGCAAATGCTGGTGAGGTGCTAACTCGGTAAACAAAAAGGTCTAATTTGTGAGGAATTGGATAGAAGAGATGATGGTAAAGAGTTCTACCTTTTGGCTGCTGAGACAGAAAAGGAACAATCACTAAAGGACACAGTTTTAGTTATGGAAACTGTGAGCAGATGTTTATCTTAGCTCATGCATGGACTTTTGCCAACTGTATTTAGATACCATAAAATCAGAGAAAGTTTGATGCACAGCTTTGTGGATGATGACCATAGACTTGAATGTAATTCAGTTACGGGCATGTAGCCAGTGAAGTGTCTTTATGAGAGGAGAGATGCGCTGGTGTCTGCAACATCACAAATTATTATATTTTTTTAAAGTTTTCTATAGCGCAAACATGTCTTATGAGGATATCGGAACACTTTACATTAGGGTACATACGAGATAAGTGGGAGACAAGAGAAACAGTCACAAATATGAGAGAGATGCAAGCAAAGAAAAATATTAGGTTGATATATTTGATCTCCATAGCAAGTCGGCTATACAGTGGTCATGGTAAGCAAATGAGTCATAGTCACCGAAAAAGATCATGAAACAACAGGAGTGATCTTGGGGTAAAAACATTATTCATCATGAGTGTTTTCACTTCTTTTTTGAAGGTGGCGGTAGACAGATTAAATCGAATTTGTGGCAGAAGAGAGTTCCAGATTTTCAGGCAGATGCCCGAGAAGGATTTGTTGCACGTTTTCTTTTTATGGAAAATCTGTGGTTTCAGCAGCAGGTACTTGAACTTTGCGATGATCTCCAGCCACCTGATATCTCTAGCTTTTGTGCCATATACCTAGGTGTATTGAAAAGTAAGGCTTCATGAGTCATGCACGCAATTTTTTGTTGCATTCTTGCCTCATAAGGGAGCCAGTTCAGGGATTTTAGATCAGGGGAGATGTGCTTATTTCTTTTTGCTCCGGTGACGAATCCTGCAGCAGAGTTTAGGGAGACCCTTAGAGGGGCCAGCTTGAATCTAGGCAAGCCCACGCATGTAGCACTTCTATAGTCCAATTTGGGCAAGACGAGAGATTGGACCGCAGAGTTAAAGTCATCCTTAAAATGCTCTATAATTTGCTCCTTTTGTGGCAGAACTAATGTGATTCTGCATGTTCAGGTATTTGTCTAAGGTAATTCCCAAGGTTCTCGCAGTGTCTATAATGTGAGGAGAGCAGTTAAGGGCCGTTAGATGCTTCATCCTTTAATCGATCTTGAGATTATGGTTGGGTTGGGTAATGAGGAGGAATTCTGTTTTGGCACCAATCTTTTGTATCAGCTGATAAGTGATCAATTTAGAGAAGAAAGATAAATCATAGTTCAATAGTTTTATTGGGATGATTGTACAAGTAAATTCATGACAGTAACATAAAATCTCTTTTCAAAGAATGGGAGGATATTACCAAGTGTCTTAGGAAGGAAAAAACAGTAACTTGCCATTTTAGTGACATGACGACCAAGTGATGTTTTGGAATTCAGATAAATACCCAAGTTACGAACCTCTGGAGAAGAGGCAGGGCAAAGGCCCATGCCAGTGGGTGAAAAGAAGTGACATGGGTCCAGCAGTTCACAGAGAATGTTAAAAAAAAATTGTTTTAGTGGTATTCAGCTTTATAAAACTTCTAGCCATCTACCACTTGCCAGATGGAGTCCAGGGGACCTTGTAGAAGATGATGAAAGCCGCCGTGAAATCTAAAGATCTTTTAGGTGTCGTCAGTGTACATATAAAATCTTGCTCCCATTGAATTCAGTAGTTTGTCAAGCATTCGCATATAGATATTGAAAAAAAGGGGTGTCAATATAGAGCCCTGAGGGGCCTTGTACATCAGAGCTTTGAGTTTGGACCGATGTAGTAGTAGTGCATTTACCTGTTAACAGCCTATCGGGTACAACATTATCAAGTGTTTTACCATGTCTGAGATTTCCGCTGACTCAAGTCTGGAAAATTCTTGTGTAGTGAAGCATGTAAAAGAAGTGAATGGCTCAAAGAAGACTGGGGCACCCATATCGTCCAGTCTGTCCAAGTCATCCAAGAAAGCGACTAAATCCGTATTTGTAAAGCGCGAACTACTCACCCTTGCGGGTCTCAAGGCGCTGGGGCCGTCATGGAAATTAAGTGAGCTATTGCCCAGAGTCACATGGTGCTGAGCTGCAGCCGGAGCCGGGGATCGAACCGTGAACCCTGTGCGCCGAAATCAGCTGCCCTGGCCACTGCACCACACCTCTAACATGATGACTGTACTTCCTACTGGTCTAACGCCTGACTGATAGAATCTAAGATGCCAATGCCTTCCATATAATTTTGAATAAGATGAATTCTTAGCTTCTTGAGTACTTTAGACTAGGGGTATATGAAATTATGCTTAATTACAAGAGGATGCATTTTGCACTGAAAACAGGTGCAAAAACTAAAAAAGCACCACAAACAACAGTTGTTTGCATTCTATTGTTCCAATGTGTGTGCTGTAATTATTTTTACCATGAATGACAGCTAATTACATGAAGTGGAGTAATGGTGTAATTTGAGGGATTTTGTGTAACAAGCATAACGTGAAATTACAAAAAATATGCAGTTGTAATTTAAATTTCGCCTAGGCCTACCTTTTAGACCAGAGGAGCAGCAGTGAGATGGTTCTAAAACTATTGAGGTCCGTGGGATCAACAGAAGGTTTTTCTACAGCAGTTTTACTAGAGCCATTTTTTAGCTCCCTGGGAAAATGCCAAAGCGCCAAAAACATTAAAGATAGAATGTGATCTGCCTTTAATGTACTAAGGGAACCGAGCTATTTGGCTGGTCAGGGATCAAGTGGAGAACCACAAGAACAGCTATTTTTGAATGATTCCTTCAAGACTTCTTAAGAGCTTAGCAGAACTGATCATGAGAAAGTCATGGACTGATGATTACAGAATAGCTTCTGCTGTAATACCTACTGTAGTATTAGCTATCTTATTGTGAAAGACTTCAAAGAGACGGAGGAAGGAATTTATCAACCTTTTTTCACTACTGGAAATACAGTTAGATGGGTTGGATCTAACCGTGTGCGACAAAAAAAGAGGCAGACAGGAGGGAAAGGAAAAGGGAGAGAAAGGAGAGAAATTTTTACAATTGGCTGGATGCCTTCGGAATAATGGCATGCATTATTGTAGAGAAGTTTCCACATTGTGCAGCGCACCTCTGGCTGCATGAGGCCAACATCCATGGGCTGTTCCCTCGGGATGCCTGGTTGGAATACAATAAAGGTTTTAGATTAAAAATGCAGACACACCCTGAAATGGAATGAGGAGGATGTTCCAGGGTTCAGTCGCAAGATGTTGGTAGCAAAGAAGGTCAGGACCTGGGCAGCGTAGGGCGTGGAGTCCTTTTGGAACACACCCTTTCAGGGGAGGCACAAGGCTTATTGCAAATCTATATGACACAGCAGCTGGGAATCCCCAACTCCCAGCAGGCCAGCAGTTATTTGTTGGAAGTACGAAGCCAATGAATGCACATGGGACGCATCTTGCAAATTTAAGCACTTATGCTCAGTATGCATGAGGGTTCCCCCATCATCAGGATGCAGGTGTAGCAAACAGCATGGGTATAAGAAAGAAAAGGAGAAGCACTAGCAGGGACATAGAGCTGGGGGAAGCAAATATGATGCAGAGGTTTTCAGCTCGACAGATTCCCCCATCAACACCCACCAGCTCAGGAGGCAAGCCAACAGATATCACATCAAGAAAGACGTAGCCCTATTGGTTAAGGACTTTGAGGAAGGATTTGTAATTCCATTTGAAGCCCGCTTTCCCAGGGGCAGGGTAAAGAACCTGAAATGTGCCCTGGAACACCCTGAAGTGGTGCGGCAAAAAATTGAAAAGGAGAGGAAGCCCAGAAGGATCGAGGGCTCTTACCTTCCCCACTGCCGGGTTGGTGACCTCGCCTCTGGGGTTGGTGTCTAAGAAGGAGATAGGCCGGTTCAGGCTCATCCACCACATTTCTTTCCCTGAAGGCACATCAGTAAATGATGGTAACCGTACCGAGGAATGCTCAGTGAGATATGCACGGTGAACGATGCCGTTGACCTAGGTAAGGGCTACGGGAAGAGGAGACCTCACGGCAAAAGTGGATATCGAGCCTGCATAATGCCTCCTCCCGGTTCACCCGGCAAGCTTTCATTTGCTAGGTTTCCACAGGGAAGGGGCAACCTACTTTGACACAACAATGCCAATGGGCTGCTCAGTGTACTGTTCCTACTTTGAGCAATTCAGCATGTTCTTACAATGGGCCCTGCACGATAGGCACCCTCAAGGAGGCAATATGCACTACCTTGATGACTTCTTGTTTGTGGGACGGACAGGGTCCAGGGAGTGCGGAGACACACTTGCAGTGTTCCAAGGCATAGCCAGGGATTTGGGAGTACCTTGAGCAAGGGAAAAAACAATTGGTCCTGCACCCAAGCTCACATTCCTAGGAATAGAACTAGACTCGGAACCAGGAACGTCCAGGCTGCCAGAAGACAAATTGAAGGAGTTCTGAGAAGAGATGAGGGCAATGTACAGCAGGGAGAAAGCAACACTTTGAAAACTGCAAAGGCTGAATGGAAAGCTCAACTTTTCCGCCAGAGTCATCCCGGCATGGCGGGTCTTTGTCAGATGCAGCTAACGGCAGGGCTCAGTGAAAAGCACCACAACGTCAGGCTAGGTGCAGGAGTAAAAAGGTACCTCCTCAGATTCATTTCTCGCATACTTCCATAGGCTACTAATATGGAGAGAAGGCTGGGTAACAGCCAGACAGATAGCCCTATTCACTGATGCAGCCTACAGCGTAGGTTTTGGGGCAATACTAGGGAGAAAGTGGTGCGTGGGGCAGTGGCCCAAGAGATGGCAGGAGTTTGGTACCACCAACAATATCACATTCCTGGAGCTATTCCCCATAGTAGTCACACTGTCAGTCTGGAAAAGGAATCTGAGGGACAGGAAGCTGACGCTCTGATCAGACAACAACGCTGTAGTCCAGGCAATCAACAAAGGTACTGCCAGGTGCCCCGACATACCTAGATTAATGCGTTGCATGGTTAAATTACAGCTGGAGGGAAACCTAGAGCTGAAGGCACTGCACGTTCCAGGGGTGGAGAATTCAGTAGAGGATGCACTCTCCCGAGCGCAGATGGACAAATTCAGAGACTTGGCACCAGAGGTACTATTGAGGATGACCCCTTTCCCAGAAGATTTATGGGGGCTGGCAGAACGGACTTGTTAGTCCTAGTTCAACAGGCGCTCACCCCTGGCACGGCAAAGCATTACAGGAAATACACAGATACAGTAATGCAGGGCGGGGGCTTAAGACACTGGGAGACCCAGGAGGCACAACCAAGGCAGTGGAGTGCTTCATCCAGTGGGCATACACAGAGAAAACCCGGATGCATACATGGTCGTTATTCAGCGGTCACAGGCAGAAGGGCAGGCCGGTAGACACATGAGTCAGGTGGTGGGACCGCTCGGGGATGAAATGGAACCAGCTTTCGGCGAACCTAAAGGGGGTTACAGGTGGCAGCCACCTGGCACTTCGACGTCTTGGTGATACACCTGGGAGGTAACGACCTCGCGCAGCTGGAGAGGAAGGACCTCCTCCATGTGATCCAGACAGGCTCACAGAGGCGATCAAGCTATTTGGCAGCACCACTATTATATGCTCTGAAATAATAACCAGCCTGGCATGGCGAGACATCAAATAGTGCACTTGATAACTCAAGGAGGAAACTGAACATTTCAGTCAGCAGATTTTGCAGGATCAATGGCCTGGAGAGCACCAAGCACAGTCTGATCAACCCAGGACACCCAGAGCCTTACGCCCACAATGGGGTGCATGTGTCGGAAGAAGTAGTGAAAGTTTTCCGGGCCAACCTATGGGGAGCCATGGCACTGACGGGCTGCATCAAAAACAAAAACAAGAAATAAAAGGCAAGTAGGACGAGGGAGCCGCCAGGAGACGGAAGCCTCCCTTCTGGCGGATAAGAAGGGGTATGTGTAGTATCCTCAGGTTATGTCTTTATGTTCCCTTTCATCTTCCAACTAGCTGCTCAGTCAGTGTGAGTGTTCCGTTTAGAATGTTAGTGTGATTGACATGAGTGGAATGTTTGGGTGCCTGGTGTGAGTGTTGTCAGTTGGGAGATGGGCTGAGCAGCTAGTGGGCTGCTCCTGGTGGGGCTTGCTGTAACTTCTGCTTATGGACTTAATAAACTACATCAAACTCAACTCGGCTACGTCTTCTATGTCACCTGAACACGTGGGGCCAGCCCACTACATCTTGGCGACGATCTTGATGGGATTTATCCTCGCTCAACGTGCCAACCAAGAGGAGTTAAGCTAAAAATGATGGGCCTATGAAGTAAGGAATGTGGAACAAGAAACAAGAAACTCAAGATAAAGAATCTGGTCAAGCACGCCTCGCAGCCCCATCAGTGTCAACTACACCGGACAGCCCCAGCCCAGGCGTGCTGTGCTTTGATCCAGTGCTTTCAACACCTGGTAATACGTTATCAAGGCTGCCTACGTTTTCAGAAGATCCTACGCCATAACAAACGTCTACAGTGCCACAGCAAACGGCTACAGTGCCTCAAGAAGCAAGTGATCTACGGCTTTTTAAATGTCAGTCAGCTGTTTGTGACTTGAAAATTGCCTGGTATTTCTGATTGCCGCAATTGGGAGCCAACTGGGTGAGAAAAATTCAGTTTACAATGTATTTCATGTGTATACTGTTTTCTCTACAATGTGGCCTCTCGAGAAACAGTTAAGCTATGGTTTAAAATTTCAAATACGGCTCGCGCACCTTACCTGGTCCACGGTGTCGCGCGGAGCAGCTGTAGAGCCTATTCATCACGTCTTCGATTCTTGCCGGCCTTCTATGCTGCCTTTGGACGCTTTGCAGCACGAGCGTGCCGGAAGCCACTCGGCATGCGTCTCCTGTGCGTGCCGCCATCTTTTGGTTGGAGGTTCCAGCCACTCTTTGCAGCTTCTGATTGTCCCAGGGAGTTGCGTTGCCATCCACGTTCTACTTTTGTCAATAAAGTTGATTCGAGTTCTGGAGGACCGCGATCTTTGCAACGCCTTGATCGTTTCTTTTCCCTCATGGCCTCTACTGCAGCGCACAGTAAGCGCAACAGATGACAGTTACAACGCATGGTGGTGAGTTCGAGTACTCTTTTTGTTGGCTTCTCTCCCCTCATGGCTTCGAATGCAACGCACAGCAATCTCAACACACCACAGCTACAACATTTGGTGGTGAGTTTGTGTTCTCTTTTGTTCATGGACTCTGAACTCTGCTGGCAGATCATGTGGTATGTTCTGATCTCATAACAAGACCTATTGACCTTCAGTCTTCAGTGGGCATCTTCTCTGCAGCTTGGTTCTTCTCTTTTGCAAGTGTCATCTGCCACGTTTTTCCTTCGAAGTGTTTTTGGTTTTCTAGGAACGCCTGTCCCTCATCATTGTGGTGACAGGCACACCAGTGACATTCTAGTAATATAAACTTTACTGTGCAAATCTTTGTGTTTTCATCACTAGTTCAAAGGAAAAACGAAGTGCGTGTTTTGTATGACATGTTATATGCACATCGCTATGCTGATTTTTTTTTTTTTTTGATTTTTTTTTTTTTGTTGGGGCCACTCACCCTCAGCACTGTACTACTTTGGAGGTTTTTGCATGTTCTCTTTTCAGATGTTGTATCCCTGCCTAGGGATGGGAGTGGGTCTTAGTCCCATGTCTCTTCTTCACGTTATTGTTACTGATTATTTAAGCCTTTGTACCTTGACTCTAGGGGTTGGCTTAAGGGGTGTTTTCCCTTGCTACGTTTGGTATGGGTGTTAGCCCCATTTCCAGGTCATTTGTCTCTTCATATCTTTACTGTTAACCCTCTTGCTGTTTGGGTTATGGGGTGTTTTTTCCCATTTACGTATGTTGGACAGGACACTTCTTTGCTTTTTGGGTGTGTTTTGGGGTTTCAGTCCCTCCACCTCGTTTTGTGTCATGTTGTGTGTAAGTCACCCTGCGCCTCACGTCGTCATGTTGTGTGTAAGTCGCCCTGTGCTTCACGTTCACATTTTGTGTGTAAGTCGCCCCGCGCCTCACCCTTTATTTTTACGTCGTCAAGTTGTGTGTGTAAGTCAACTTGTGCTTCACGTCGATGTAATGTGTGCGTTTGCCACACTGTGCTGCACTTAAGTTGTTTTCTCATGCTGCACATGTTAATGGGTGCTAGTCCCATGCAACATTAGTCTTTACACTGCTTAGCTTATGGGTTAGTCCCATCTTAGCATGGTCCCTTACATGAGGGGTGGCGTTTTTGCCACAGTCTCCTTAGTTGAGGAGTACTTCTTTGGGTGCCGTCCATCCATTGTGTGGAGTCTTGGGGTACGTTTTCCCCTTTACTCCTTTTACGTGCGTCTTGCTCACTTGGTGTTTGTGAGCTGTTCTTACACTACTTACCTTTTCACTTTTTGTTCACTTTTAAAGGAGGAGGATGGTGTTAGTGTATGTTTATATCCTTTCATCTTTCTTTCCTTCTTTGTTTGTCTGTTTTCCCTTAAGAGATGTGGTTTCACCATTCATCACTGGGTTCATGGACAGTTTTCTGCATTTGTATATTCCTGTGTATAGTTTCATTTTGTTGTTTTCATTGTTATTATGGCCTTATTTGTTTTTCATTTCGAGAGGAAGAGGATAATGTAGTATCCTCAGGTTATGTCTTTATGTTCCCTTTCATCTTCCAACTAGCTGCTCAGCCAGTGTGAGTGTTCCGTTTAGAATGTTAGTGTGATTGACATGAGTGGAATGTTTGGGTGCCTGGTGTGAGTGTTGTCAGTTGGGAGATGGGCTGAGCAGCTAGTGGGCTGCTCCTGGTGGGGCTTGCTGTAACTTCTTCTTATGGACTTAATAAACTACATCAAACTCAACTTGGCTACGTCTTCTATGTCACCTGAACATGTGGGGCCAGCCCACTACAGTATGTTTGTTGGTTATGGAGGTGCACCGGCAGGGCGGTGTTCAGAAGGAAGGCCACTCACCTGGGGATGCCTTATGGCAGGGTAAGTAATCTGGAAAGGGGGAGCAAATGGAGACGGCACTTACAGCCCAGACCCGCCGGATGGCAGGGCACCAAATGGACAAACAAGGTAGCAAGTTGGGGCCTAACTCCAGGGAGAGACTACCCCCCCCCCCCCCCCCACGCAATCGGCGTGAAAACCAACAGGGAGTTTATTACCCCCATAAAACGGCTTTTATGATGGCCTGAACAAACTAAGAGGTGTCACAAGTAGGGCAAGCAGATAACAAAACGTGATTGGAGATGTTAGAAATTATTTATATGTCAGACATTGGGAGTATAAACTCTCACATATTTTATGAGCCTGGCAAAAAATATTTGACTACACAATGTACTAATTAACGAACTGTCATGTTGATTATTTATGAGCTTGTAAGATGAGCAGAATGATTTATGAGGGTGATTTATGACAGCCTGTGACGTAGATTTATGGCCTGGTCAGATCGGATATGACCACAGCACTGTATTGTAAGAAGTATTTCATACATGTTATGCAAATAAACTGCGGCCAACATCGACCACAAAGTAACAAGACACAACATGTGCTGGTAAACTTTACTGAATGTATGTAAGGAATTGCATGTATAGCAGTTTGGAGTGGGCCTGGTGCTGGGTTATAGCAAAGGCTGACCCCAAAAGGGGCCTCACAGACTGGCACCATAACGACCACCAGGGACCCGGAAAAAATGGTTTGGGCTGCCATAGCATGCACAACGACAAAGGGGTGGGGGGGATCCTCCCCCACACCCTCTCCCTGGGCAAAAATGTGCACCAAAGGTGGCGCGAAAATACCTGGCCAATGGGGGGGGCCAGGTAATATTTTGAACCCCCAAATAGGTGACGCCGCTGCCGGCCTGAAGGGACAATGAGGGGGTTATAAGTGCACTGCTACCCCAGCAAGGGTTACTTTTTGGAGCTGGTGGCTGTTGCGCAGAGCAATTTTGAGACGTAACCACCCACGCCTAACAGCATTGTTGCAGTGCTGGACGGCAGGCGAGGCGGATAAGAAGGGGTACATTTGTTGGTTATGGAGGCACACAAGCAGGGCGGTGTGCAGGAGGAAGGCCACTCAACTGGGGATGCATTGAGGCAGGGTGAGTAGGCCAGAAGGGGGGAGCAAACGGAGACGGAATTCGCAGCCCAGCCCGCAGGATGGCAGGGCACAAAATGGACAAACAAGGTAGTGAATTGGGGCCTAACTCCAGGGAGAGGCTACCCCCCCAAGGCAATCAACATAAAAACCAACAGGGAACTTTATGACCCCATAAAAAGGCATGTATGATGGCCTGAACAGACTAAGAGGTGTCACAAGTAGGGCAAGCAGATAACCGAACGTGAATGGAGATGTCAGTAATGATTTATGAGTCTATCAGCCTTTGGGAGTATGACCTGTCACCTGATTTATGAGCCTGGAATACATGATTTATGACAGCAAAATAGACTAACAAACTGTCATGTTGATTATTTATGAGCTTGCAAGATGATCAGAATGATCTATGACAGCCCATGGCGTTGATTTATAGCCTGGCCATAGCGGGTATAATCACGGCACTGTACTGTAAGAAGTATTTCATACATGTTATGCAAATAAACTGCGGCCAACAGCGACCACAAAGTAACAAGACCCCACACGTGTTGGCAAACTTTATTGAATGTATGTAAGGAATTGCATGTATGGCAGTTTGGAGTGTGCCCGGTGCAGGAGTTATAAAAATATCCAACCCCTAGACACCACTTCACTACTAATTTGTCACATTGTCTTCTCCAGGAGCTGCAATGGATAGCTCTTGTGACCTGTACTGAGGTGAATCATCATGCACAATCAATCCCACTATATAATCAGAAATAACCAGCAAAATATATAGGGCAATGTAAGAAGGTACTTTAAAGTGGAAACGTATTTATCACAAATAGAATTCCCTCACATAAAAATGTAACACCGCCAATGTTATTCATTTAAGTAGGATGCAATATGTAAATACGCATAGATCTCAGGATATTGAGGCAGTAAAATGCAACATTGATGTAAAAGTTGATCAATACAAAACAAACGGTTAGAAAAATAGTATTGATCACCCTGTCCACAGCTCATATAATAATGGGGAAGAGACTCTGTGGTGAGGGGCAAAATGGGATGTACCATTCATCGATGTTCTCTTTTTCCTGAAGATATGTTACCAGTTTTGTCCGGGATAAATGTGTGTCTATATTAAGGATTGTGTTGATTTTCAAATTTATTATTAGTGAGTGTAACGTAAAGCTATTTGTAGCGTGCACTACTACCTTGAAGATGTCCTGGAGCTGTGGTCTTAATGGTTTCCGGAGTACAAAATGAGTCCGGCTCAAGCTCTAGAGCAGAGGTCTTCAATCTGTGGGGCGCGACCCCCAGGGGGTCCGTGGAGTCCCTGAAAGGGTGTCGCAGATTCCCTAGCTTCACTTGTCCCTGCAAAAAGACAGCCGTCCTCGCACAGCTAATTTAAATCGTTATCAGCTGCTTGCCTGAATGAAAGGCAAATGTGCCTTATCAGTTAATCTGAAAGTGTAAAGGATGCTTGGGAGCAGTTCTGGCTCTTTGTGATGACAAAGATTTGTTTTTTTTGAGTGGAAGTGCAAAGAGTTAACAACTGGGCTGGGAAGTTCTTGCTTTTAATTTTAACTGCATTTACACAGCCCTTAGTGCCCCTAAAGAGGTTTTGAAGGGACAGTTATGTAAAAAGAAAATTGCATTACATACGCTCTGGTATTATTAAAATCTACATTTTGAAAGCACCATTTTATCGTAAAACTATTTGCATGTTTTGCAGCATTCTATCTGTGTGTAATGCAAGTATAAAAAATTGACTTGCATATTCACAGTGCTTTCTGTCACAGGCTGCGACTAAGTAGCACTAACAATACACATCACTATTCTGCACTGCACCAATCAAGATTTAATTCTGTGGTTCTCTGGTTACACACAGACCTCTGCAGTGCATTAACTAATAGAGGTTTCATAATGTAATACAGTGCATTTCCCACTGAGCTATAACTTTGTTTATTTATTTTTCATTTACGCTGCCCATTATTTTATTAGTAGATACCTGATGGTGAAAGACCTAAAAAACGTACAGAATATTTTGGGCTTATTTATGAGGGACTTGCATCGCCAGAGCATCATTTTTTTTTTTATGCTCCGGTGGTGCAAGCGTCTCAACCATACCTATGAGGCAGTGCAAAGTCACGCTGCATGGCTTTGCATGGCCTCATAGATTTGGAGTAAGACCTAGCAGCGCAAGTTATTGCCTTCGACCTGCGTCAAGGAGGTGTTCCATGGGCTTTGTGTGGGGTTCCCACGCAACACACATGGATTTGGATGCTGCCCATATTTACAAAATCACTTAAACCTGGGGCAGATCCAAAAATGGACGCCTCCCCAGTGGAAGCGTAACGAGGAGAAATGTTTTAATTTCTCCTTGTTTTTTTCCTCTTTCCATGTGTGCTGCATTTTGAGCTCACATAGAAAGAGGAAAACGCCCCTCAGGATTGTTTTGGTGAAGGAAGGTGCCCCTTCCCGTACAAAAACAATCCTGCCTATGTTGGTGCTAGGCAGCAATTTGTGCTCCAGCGCAAGGGAAATGGACTGGAATGCACCGTATTTCATAAATGAAGTGCATTCCTGCCCTTTCACATTGGCATAGGGCAGCGCCGCAAGAAGACTTGCAGCGCTGCCCTACGCCAATTCCTCATAAATGAGGCCCTTTGTTTTTAGCTACACCTTTTGGCTACACCCCTACGCTCACTGACCTTTGGTTTGCTAATCACTGTTTCATATTTCCCCACCGTAAAAAGTCTTTGCTGTGGTAATTGGGGGCTGTTAGAAATGGGGGTTTCTAGTTGGAAATGGTTTCACCTTTGTCCAAGTAGGGACCCTTCCTTCTAGTCAGGGTAAGAGGGATACATTACTGAACTAACCCCTGCTCACCCCCTTGGTAGCTTGGCACGAGCAGTCAGGTTTATTTCAGAGACAGTGTGTAAAGCATTTGCACATAACCAACAGTAATACAGTGAAAACACTACAAAAGGACACCACACCAGTTTAAAAAAATATCCAATACTTTATGTATTAAAAACAAGACCAAAACGATAAAAATCCAACATGCAGAACTTAAAAATATGTAATTTGCAAGAATAACCTTAAAAATGTAATTGATTGAAGTTGGTAGCTCTGTCCAGTGCTCAGAACAACAGAATCCAACAGTTCCATCTGACTGCGTCAGTCGGGGTGTCGGCAGACTCGTAAGCAGTACTTTTCGTTGCAGCCGATGACGGTGCTGGCGGGTCGTGGCCACTGTCGCTGTTGTGCTGCGGTGCGGCATGCGGTGCCCTCAGGTTGCGGTGCAGGCAGTGGCTTGGTGTCGGTCGTCCAGCGGCATCGGTGAAACCAGGGATGTGGTGCGGAGTGAAGGCAGTTCTCCTTGCGGTGCTGACAGATCACAGTGCAGGTGACAGTGCCAGTTGCAGGGAGCTGGCGTCGGTCGGTCCGGACTGCGGTGTGGGATGGGGCGGTGTGTTGCAAGACTTAAGAGCGGCGCCCCCAAGCCACGGTGCCGTCACGGGTGTCGAACTAAGCGGGAAGCGACCGCATCGGTGAGACCAGGGCGGCAAAGTGAAGCGAGGCGGTGCGGAGTGCGGTGCCCACAGGTCACGGTGCAAGCAGCAGCTCGGCGGCAGTCGTCGTCGGTGAGACCAGGGTTGCGATGTGAGATGCGGCAGTGCCTTCAGGACATGCAGCCAGCGACGGAGTCGGTTGCTTTCCCCCCTCTGTGGCAACTGAAACCACGGTTCCAGAGGTGGTACTCAGAGGTCCGTGAAGTCTTTGCGGTCCCTGAGACTTCAGAACAGGAGGCAAGCTCTACTTCAAGCCCTTGGAAATACTCAGCAACAGGTAAAGAAAGTTCAGTCCAGTCCTTTCCCTGCCCAAGGCAGAAGCAGCAACTGCAGGCCAACCCAACAAAGCAACAACACAGCAAAGGGGCAGTACTCCTCTTGGCAGTTCTTCCAGCTCTTCTTCTTGGCAGGTTCCTTGATTCCAGCTAGTTCTAAAGTTCTGGGGTCTGGGCCCCAATATTTATACTCCGTTTCTCTTTGTGCTTTTGGGCAGAGAGTGTCTGTGCCCAGCCCAAACCAGTTCCATCCTCTCTGGCCCAGCTTCCTGGCAGGAGGTGGAGACCGCATTGTCCAAGGCAGACCATGCCCATTCAGGTGCAAGGAAATCTCCTCCTACTACTCTAAATACAGCCCAGATCTATTCAGCCCAGCCCTGACTCATCCAGGAAAAGCAGGACACACCTTGCCCCCCCCCCCCCCCCCAGTGGCTGTCTGATGAGAATGGCTTTGGAGTGACAGGGGCTGGGGATGTGCAGACAATCAATCCACAAACCCAGCAGAGGCACACAGGATGGCTAACCAAGAAAATACCTACTTTCTAACAGAGGTATTTTCAAACACAGAACATAAAAATCATCAGTACTAAAAGATGCATTTTTATATTCTGAGTTCAGGCATACTAAACCCCATTTCTCTATCTTGTCCCAATGGGAAGATATGCTTATAAGATGTTATAATAAGTAAACTCGCATTCTATCCTATGGGACAGATAGCCTTTCCGTAGTGAATAATGAAACACACTATAATTCACTACCAGGACGTGTCTCACACACACCAGTACATGTCCTACCTTTAATATACATGGCACCCTGCCCACAGGGGTACCTTGGGCATACCTTAGGGGTGACTTGCATGTAAGAAAAGGGAAGATTAGGGCCTAGCAAGTGGGTGCACTTGCCAGGTCGACATGACAGTTACAAACTGCGCGCAGACACTGCAGTGACAGGTCTGATAACCCTTTTCAGGGCTGCTTGGGTGAGTGGCACAATCAGTACTGCAGGCCAATCAGCAGCATTTGATTGACAGGCCCTGGCACCCTCATTGCACTTTACTAGGGACTTACTAGTAAGCCAAACATGCCAATCATGGAAACACCAATCCATAATACAATTTACAATAGGAGCACTTGCACTTTAACACTGAACAGCAGTGAGAAAGTGCACAGAGACACTAAACCAGCAAAAACAGAGTCAAAACTAGGTCAGAAAGCAAAAAGATAGGGGAAAGCAAAAAGATAGGGGAAACCTGCCAAAAGATGCCAGGTCTAACGGGCATTTATGGTTGTCGATGATGAGGTGTACCAGTGTCTAGAAAACTTTGTCAGAAGGGGGTCCTTACGCCTAAAAAGGTTTGACAAGGGGGTCTCGGCATCAAAAAGTTTGAAGACCTCTGCTCTAGAGTGAAGCACACATTACAAATAGGTACATCAGGCAATATAGAACTTCACCTTTTGGTAGGTTGCCCCAGAAACATCTCCCTTCCATACTAGTGGAGGACGCAGACAGGGGTTTGACTGCAGCACTTATTAGCTTTTGGGCATGCAGTTACTGTTTGCTTCTGTTTGCTTCTCCTGGTAATGCTTAGTCCGAGAGGTTTTAAGAGATGGGCAAAGTAGGCTCTGGCCTAGGGCACCAGCCTTTTAGGGGGACTCCTGATAAAGCCAGTTCTGTTCTGCAGAGAGTCATTCCCTGATGACCTTTAATAATTCTTAAATAGATTGTTTTAAATACTGTTTTCCTTTAATTTATTTTTAACATGGGTGATGTGTGAGAGTCTATTACATATTACAGACATTTTGCAGAGAATTTTGTTATGTTTCATGCAACATTCATAATAAAAGTTTCTTCTAAACGAAAACTGGACCTCACGTATTAGAAATGGGAAAGTGTCACAGAGATTAGTTGCAGTAATATTAATGTGCATCTGCTGTGTTACAATATTAACAAGCATTGGAAATGCAATAGGTCTCGCAATTGTTAGGTTTAGAGCTATTGGTGTTGTAAATGTTAGTGTATATGTGTAAAAAGCCGTTAATGAAAAAAGAAAGTGTACTTTTTGATTAAAATAATCCCAAAACTGCTATGTAGCTGACAAGTGTGTAGATGCTGCCGTAACGCTATATTGCCTACAGCTAATAATAATAGGATTAAAACAAGTGACATTTTAAATATTGAAGGCTATAAATCATGCCGTTACAATAAATACGACAAACCGTTCCGTGTCTCGTCTCGTACCACAATTACTGGATGTTACATTAACGTCAAGACTCGAACCTTGCTCCCCAGTACCAAAGTACATAGATGTTTCCGTTATGCCACATCCTTTCGAATCTGTTTTAGTAGACATCTCCTGTACATGGTTACTATTATATAAATGGCTGTGTGAACGTGAGGCCCTGGCTATGCTTGTAAGTTTTTAAATGGTGAAAATTCGAAACCATGGCCTTAAAGTATTACTGTATATAGTAAAAATGTTATCGTGCAGGTGATATTTATGTAAACGTGTAACACAAATTCATAGTTTGTTACTGCATTTTTAATTTTCACATTTTGCGTTCAAGCATAGTGCTGATTTTGTTTTTAAAATCTGCGATGTCTCGGAGTACCCCGTAAATTAGGCTTGTTTGTGTAATATGCCTAAAGCAAGCACCTTGTTTTCAAAGCACAGTGCCAGTAAGTCTGGAGTGGCATAGCAGTTGTCACTTATTTTCACAATGTGCTGTGAAAGGAAACAGCACTACTGTACTAAATGGAAACAGGCCCTTGTAGTTAAGATCTTTGTCAGTGTTGCTGTAGCATGTGGTACCTTTTCACTAGAATCTGTTTGAAATACGTTCGCACCTTCTTTGCAGAAGAAGAGATAATGGTACGCCAAGAAGTCTGTAAATGTGTGAAAACTTTGAATAGTTTGTGAACGTGTTTAATTTGGAGACTAGGAACAAATGTTTAAATGCGTTTTGTAAGCGGCACCCACACTTTACCTTTAAACATGCTAAACTAAAACGCAGGTGCCGTAATTGCTGCAAAAGTAAAGAAATTGCAAATCTATTTCTTTACTTTTTAGCAATCGTGGCACACGGGCTTTAGGTTAACATGTTTAAAGGTAAAGCGCCTTGAAGAATTGTTTTCTTTTTATTAACAGGTATTTATTGTTTCCAACTCGGTGGTACTCATTTAATCTTCTTCAGGAAGATGACCGCTCGCTGATTGCAGTCCTATACCAAAATAAAAGTGTGACCTGTCAGGAAGCAGATACAACACAGTAAAGAGAGGGCAGATTAATTCTAATTTTAGCTAACCGTGCACAAGCAACGGTTGTAAAAGTACAGGGTCTATTTCCAAGTAGATTAACAACCCCAATTGCTGTAACTTTTCACAATGCGAGACCTATTGCATTTGTATCTGTGTGCAGGGGTATTGTAATAAAATAGAGCACAATTGGCATTATGCGTACGTCATGGTGCCTCAGGTGTTTGGGTGTCTCGCTGTGTGAGTAAAACGGGGGTGGTCTGAAAGCGTTACATAGGTGAACATAGCAGGTATGTTTTTAAAATAGCAGCAGGGCCCCGTAGTGAATGGTGCGATCGATGGTGAGAGAGAGAGAGGCTTTTTTGGTATTAAACACACAGTGGTTGAGACGCTTCGAGTTAATAAATGATAAATAATTAATAAAATCCTGTGTAAGAAAATGCAGCACATAATAGTGGTGCGTTTAATAGAAGCGGCAGATATACTATAAAATGTTTTTTTTTTTTTACTGTTAAGCAGAAGAGAAGTATGCGATTTTGCCACATTGGTAGTCTAATTAGGTGACGGAAAAAAGTGAAGCTTATTCTTTAGTTGTTTAGTTGGCAAGTGTACATGTGAGACCAGATTATTTTTATGTAGCGAAAATACAACGTGAAGGTATGTAAGCACTGTATAGGACAACTCGTGAGATTACACAAGGCTTTTTTTTAACATGGGGAGATTGAATAATTTACCTAGAATTATGTGATGTTAAGTGACGTGAAGTCTCGAACCCTGCTATGTAGCTGAAAAATATGTAGATGCTGCCGTAACGCTAAATTGCCTACAGCTAATAGTAATAGGATTAAAACAATTTTGCAACCGCAACAGTAACATTTTAAATGTTGAAGGCTGTAAATCATGCCGTTACAATAAATGCGACAAACAGTTCCGTGTCTCGTCTCGTACCACAATTACTGGACATTACATTAACGTCAAGACTCGAACCTTGCTCCCCAGCACCAAAGTACATAGATGTTTCCGTTATGCCACATCCTTTCGAATCTGTTTTAGTAGACATCTCCTGTACATGGCATGAACGGAAACAATGTCTCAACAAGTAGAGGGGGGACTAGGAGCTAGTTATGGTCCAGTACCCGTGCTCCTGATGCTAATCATGAAACCAAATGGGGCGAATCAGACTTGGAGTAATACATCACTCCTTAGACGTGAACAACGCTAGGTCCATCGCCTCCGCACTAACATATGGGGCCTCAATGATGATATACCCTGGACGAAACTATAATCATACTCCACATTGATTCATGAGTCGTTCTGTGTAGCACTCTGGGACCCCATTCCCCAGCCAGGGCACTTAGCACTGATGGACCTTGGCTCTCACCTCTGGGTGGCTCCCCTCGGGGCCTCCCTCCCTCCCCCCACCGGTCTGGGGATGGGCCACGCAACCTTACACCTGTTTTTGATACATTGATTATGGGTATACCAACCGTATGTGTGTCCAATTGAGCACTGACCGTGTCATAACCTTGGGAGTATCTGTCCCCAGTCCAGTATATATATATATATATATATATATATATATATATATATATATATATATATTTCTTTAACAGTACTGTCACTCAAACGCTTACATTTTCACTCACACTACTGGCGTTGCTGGAATCTCTGTTTTTCCCTTTCCGGAGCACACTATGTCACTCTGCCAGACCTGGTACATTAGTAGACGAACACCATTGGGTTTTCCTCCCCTTTCTGCCCCAGGTGCACGCATAACGGCTTCAGAATGCCATCCGGCATTTCTGATCCCCATGGCAACCGCTTTAGGCATGCAACTGAGAGTCTAAGCTTACGCACATGAGCAGTTGAGTCGTTCCATCCTCCGCACATGCGCACGAAGTATCGACCTCTCCACTGCTCCCCTCCGCATGTGCAGCAGAGCCCTACATGATTAGGCATCCCGGAAGTAGGTGCCTCCCTAACCGCCAGCACCGCTACTATATCTAAGCCGCACAGACTGCGGCTAGACAATATGCGGGCAGGCATAAGGACGGGTAGGTGTTGAGAGCCAGCACACCAGCGAAAACTGTAAGTAACTCTACGAGGCCGGGCGCCCGGCTGGGCCGTTTGGCTTGCACAGTAAGTCGCTTATGTGTGAGGTATTGGTTCTTATCTCACTCCGTGTTTTGCTCTCATATTTCTTTTACCTCCCACAGCCCGTTAAGGTGCGGGTTACCTTGCGCTCTAGCCCATGCAGCAACTCTCCTCATGATTTTAGGTAAGGGCTTTCTACCCACGCACCAACTACTAGCAACACTGCATAATGTGAGCCATGTGTTTTTATGCATAGTACCACACTGTTAGTGCAATTAGTGCATGTTTTTGCCACACTGTACGGGCCGTAGTTTCCACAGTGGCTCTACCTATAATATGGGGGTATGATCGTGGGGGCCAGCATACGCCGCATACACAACCGCCAGCCCTCTGGCATGACCTATAGCCGGCCTGCGGTGCCCTCCATGACAGCCACCATTGTGAGAGACAGCCTGATGGTGTGTTGTACAGTCACTCTATGTTGTTCATGTGCTATGTGCGCTCATTGATGCACGGTGTGGAGACACACGTTGATACCTCTGTGTTTCATGTTTGTCTATTGTTGTTTCTATCTCCCTCTTTTTGATCCTAGGTTTCTTCAGGAGCGGTTCAACTATTTAGTTGCAGCCTTGCTGTAGTGTTTCACAGACTCTGCCCGCCCTGATCTAGCAAGGGTTTTTCGACCCCTTCACTGACTTGCACCATCACACCACAGCTTGTTTGGTCCTGATGAAGCGCCACGGATCGTTGTGACCTACGAGGCGCGAAACATGTTGACCTTTTAGTTACTTGGTCACTTTACGCCTGTTGGAGTAACTCGCGACCTTTGGGGTCTTTTATTCTGACAAGGGTACCCTCACAATAAATATATCGACTCCTGGAATCCCTTAGCCAGTTTTAACTTTTCACACACTCATTCACCCTTCAC
Organism: Calotriton arnoldi; assembly: GCA_963921515.1. NCBI lineage: Eukaryota > Metazoa > Chordata > Amphibia > Caudata > Salamandridae > Calotriton > Calotriton arnoldi. The sequence goes on from CAWUFW010008307.1 coordinate 763,888, forward strand.
ATAGGACTCCCCCTCACCCCACACACCCGCACACATCAGACGGCTGTTCTATAAAAGATCTCCGCTAAAGTGACCCTTCGGGGGAGCCGTAGGGCATTGCAGCGCCGGCCCGACGAGGAGCAAACGCCCGATGAAGAAGCATGACATCCTTCGGGGTGTGTGAGGGCAACAAGAGACAAGACATGCGCTTGCCTCTTACTAGTGGGTTCTAAACCTGGGTACCTCCTTTCACCAATTTTTTTTCCACTACTTCGGGTGAGTGGGTAACCTTCAGCACCCCCACTTTTGGAACAGTTACACCCCCCATTTGGTTTCATGAACGGAAACAAAACATAAAAAAAAAAAAAAACTAGCAACAAAACATTACTGCAAATGCGGACCAAAAATAAAACATTACAGGAAAACAAACGAAGAACATTAAAATAGTTTTACGGACAGAAACAAAACAGAACAAAAAATAAATGAAAGTTGAACCAAAAAAACTACAGTTTCAATGTCAGCTTACACAAAGTATTGTTTCAATACGTTCTTGAACGAAAGAACAAAAAAAGAAGTTCTAAAAACAGAGCTATAAACCTAACTCGTGTAGTGAGATTGTAATTACTCGCTGCTCTCGGGGAGGATCAACAGTAAAAGAGGCATGACAAATGGATGCCTTTAACAAATCAGACTGCTGAATTTACGAGTGACAATGCAAGCAGCCAATAGTAAGAAAATAGCCTCACTGTAAGCCCACTGAGTCATTACAGCAGGTCTCGAAGAGACAGCGCATGCGCTGCCTAGCTCGACCTAAAAACACAGGTCACTTTCCCTGAATATTAGATGTAAACACATTTAGAATTTGGTCGAGTGTGCCTGTTCACTGTCAGACCTGGCCAAAGAGGGCATGACAGTTGAAACTGGATCATAAATTCAAAGCTGTTCCGAACAGGGGCCCCCAAATACGATTGGCCCAGAGCCCCCCAAATCCTTAAGATGTCCCTGAGTTTAGTGACTCTTTGCATTGCAAAGTGCCTAAAAACACCTTTTGTAACTCTGGGCCTAAATATTTTATCATGAAAATGTGTGTTTCATATACCGCTTAGAAGCAGTTCTGAGATTTATATTCACTGTCACAGTTCATTACACTATTTATTGACCTAGGGAGAATAAAATGCTCTTTTGGTATTACCTGGATGAGAACTCGTGTCTTGCAGATCACACCAGACTTTGCAGTTAATAATGAACTCAATTACTCTTCTTGCCTAACGTGTATGGTACCGTGTTATCCTTAAGGGAACAGAAATCGCTGAATACAACACTTTCCTATATTTTATATAGCACGAAGGAATCCTATGGCTGTGTTCAATTCACCGCGAAGACACATGTTCCGCCAAAAAATCGAAGTCGATACACTTTCTTTTCCAAGTTTAATATATGACTGAAACATATTATTTGATCAACAAATTTCAAATCTGTAAATATGTCTGTATTTTTTTTAATCCAGCCTTCTTTGCTCACCTTTGAAGAAGTTGAAATCACCTCCACTTACCCTGTCTCTTGCAGGCAGAAATAGCGCCTGCTTCACAATTTATATGACTCCACAAACTAGACACTGACAGCCACCTTTGCGTCTTACTTATGAAAGTTTAAGCCGCACAATACGGTCCCAGAAAGCAATGCTTCAGATGCAGCAGTACTTGGACCTTATCACATAAAGTGCTTATTTAAGACGTCTCTGCCACTATCTAGGGCCGACTGGAACCTTAAATAGTTGAAGAGCAATAGAAGCGTCATTTTAACACCTTAGACAATGGTAAGTGGCTTTTTGTTACTCCAGCTTTAAAGGGGTGTGTCACTTTAGGCTTAAATTGTAACATCATTTGTTGCTAACTTTAAAGTAATTACAGAGAACAAATAAATGCAATGACATACAGCTTAATAAAAACAAAAGCCAAATACAGCAAGCACTATACATGAGAACGAGAGGTGCCGCAAAAAAACCCACAATGCAGCACAAAAAGTTACATATATTACCACTTCGACAAAATGTAACGCAGCTAAATGCACATCACCACCTCCACAAGACTGTTTTCATGCTCCCGTGGAAAAAGGTGTTTGCATGAAGAACTGCCTTACCACCAAGAAGATGAAATGGTGCTAGTCAAAGATGTTTTGTAATATTGCCCAAAGTATTTTGCGCCATTTAATCCATATGCACAACAGGTGAGTCTGCAGCGCTTCCCTGTAATTCAGATGGTCAGGTTACAGCTAGAGGTAGAAAGTTGCAAAGAAAACATGAATAAAGGGATTCATGTCATGCTATGTCTACTTAAAAGGTAGGTGAACTGACCTTAAGGCCAAAGCTGCCCCCTTTGGAACTGGGGAGCCAGGTTTGAGTCCTCAATAGCTTGTTTATTATTTATTTTTATTTTATTTAGAGTTTTTATAGAGCGCAAACTTGACCCGTTAGGGTATCAGAGCGCTTTACAGGAATCTGCAGTAATAGACAAAAGACTTGGGGTGGGTGGAGGGAGGGGGTGCTGGCAACATAGGGGATAAGATGAGAAATAGTTACATTTTACATTTACAATATACAAGAAGCAGGTACCGGAGACCATGGAGGGGAGCACAGAGGAGCCGGGTGGATGATGTGTGGGTATTCCAGGGGATGCCTTAGACTGATGTGGAGCAAGGACTCTGGATGATTAGAAAGTAATGTTTAGGCGAGGAATTTGCCCATTAGGAAGGTTTTGGCATCTTTTTTGAAGCGAGCCAGAGAAGGGATTCGTCTAATGGCGGGCGGGAGAGAGTTCCATATTCTTGGTGCGGCTCCGGAGAAAGCCCGATTATAGGTTTTCTTTTTCGAAAACGTGCAGGTTGGAGCAAGAGGTCTCTAGTTGACCGGAAGTTTCTGTTTCCTCCGGATAGCACAAGTTTCTGGGCAAGATATGCAGGGGAGTTTGAGTATAGTGCCTTGTGCGTGATACAAGCCAGTTTGAGTTGGATTCTGGCCTGTAGAGGAAGCCAGTTCAGAGCTTTCAGATGTGGTGAGATGTGGTCAAATTTTCTAGAGCCAGTTAATAGTCTAGCGGCCGCGTTAAGGCAGGCTTTAACGGTGCCAGGGAGATCTTGGGTAAACCCGATAGGGAAGAGCAGCCATATTCGAGTCTAGAGATGACAAGTGACTGGACTGCCATTTTTAGGTCGGGAGTATCAAGGAAGGGTTTAAGTTTCCTTGGGTAGCTCAGGTGGAATCTGTCTGATTTGGCCATCAAGTTGATGTGGTCCCGCATGTTAAGCTTACAGTCAAGGGTTATTCCGAGGGATTTGGCCGAGTCCACGATGGTCGGAGAACAATTTAAGGCTGTGATGGCCTTAATCCATACCTGATGGCCTAAATCCATACCTGAGTCTCAGGATTCCGGGCAAATAATCTCCCCTTATCTAAAAAAAAAAAAAGCCCATAAAATATGTCCTTGTGAAATGTGATCTGGTTCTCATGTAAAGTGCTATAATGGCCTAGGTTGAAACTTGCACTACATATAAACTGCAAAAATCTGTGTGCAAATTCCGTTTTGTTGACTGTTTTTGCTTAAAAATCTGAATTTCTAGGTGACCATCATGTGCTCATTTGGCTTTCTAGCTCTGCTGTGCGCACTAGCTCCTGGGCTATTTAAATTTGGGCAAAGTGGCCATTTTACCATGGTCCCAACTATAAAGGACCATTCTGGGAAGGTGACATCTCTCTCTATATATATATATATATATATATATATATATATATATATATATTTGCACATTTGCTCCAAATGGTTGCCCTCCACTCGGGCTCAGCTTTCCACACGTTTACCAGGGCAAAATGAAGCACAGCACTTACAGGAACTGACTTCAAAAGGGCTTTAATAAGATATGACAAAGAGCCTCTTCATACGAAGCCTTCACAAGCTAAGTGCAGGGGTGCATACAGAACGATGACCTACGCGTTTCGGCTTGCGCCTTCTACTGGGTCCCTATATATATATATATTATCTACTGGCGGTCGCCAGTAGATAGTTATAGTTAAAACCTATTATCCATAGGAAATCCGCGACATTCTATTTGAAATAACGTTGGCGCCGGTTGACGAATCTTCGCGAAAGTTTCCAACTTGTTGGGGCGCTCCGGTCCGCTCCTATCCTGAAAGTCTCGGGGTGATACGTCAAGCGGGGGCCGAGAAAAAAGGGGGGTCCCAAAACGCGTTTTCCCCATTCATTTTTCCATAGGAACCTTTAGTCGCAGCTACAGCCCGAACTGCTGAATGGAATTACACCAAATTTGGCAAAGAGGTAGCCCTTGATTCAGTGTCATGCCTTTTGCTTAAATGGTGTAAATCCGTTGTGTAGTTCCTGAGAAAATCAAAAGTAAAGTCACATATATATCTGGGCGGAGCCTAACCACACATGTCATCGTGAGATCTGATTGGCTGTCAGCACTTCATCCTGGAATTGCTGGCAGCCATCTTGGGACCAATATAAATGATAGTACCTCATTGAAATGCATTGTAGTGAATAGAAGATTTTGAGGGTCACCAAAAGGAGAACTATAAAGGGTGATAACAGGCTTTAGTTACATTAGAATTTATTTGTTGATGGTACCATACTAATTTTAGGAATTGTGGTGTATTCTAAGGTGATTTTACCATGTGAAAAACCTTCTGCTGGGATATCATGAATCATGTTTGAGAGAACACTATTTTCTCATGCTTGTCCCATGGAGGTTTGGAAGGTGCTCCAGAAGCTAAAATGAGAGCATATTTTCTGTAAATTCACATTATCTTTCTCACTCATGTGAGAATGAAGTCTGACATTCTCAGTAAAACATGTACATCCAACAAGGGCAGAGACTGTCAGTTGATTCCTTTGTGTTCTACTGCAGCTTCCTAGAGTGTTCTAAAGAACAACTAGAGTGCTAACAGCCTTACTTATGACAAAAGTATGGCACACCTGAAGCCATCTTGATTGGAATAAACTGGTAACACTTAAAACATTTAATTTAAAAAGGAACAAAATGATGGGGTTCATTTTGTCATAGAAATTATGGTTAGTGCTGTAGAAAGAAAAATTAGGACATATTTCAAGTGTGATCTCAAATATCTTCCTGTTATATTTCAACAGGAGCAGCCTGCCAGTTGATGCCTTTGTGTTCTACTGCAGCTTCCCAGAGTGTTCTAAAGAACAACTAGAGCGCTAACAGCCTTACTTATGACAAAAGTATGGCACACCTGAAGCCATCTTGATTGGAATAAACCGGTAACACTTAAAACATTTAATTTAAAAAGGAACAAAATGAGGGGTTCTTTTTGAAATAGAAATTATGGTTAGTGCTGCAGAAAGAAAAATGAGGGCATGTTTTAAGTGAGATCTCAAATCCTCTTCTATTTCATTAGAAAATTCTGACATGCAGACTGAAACAATCACTTTCAATACCAGCAGCAGACTACCAGTTAACTCCCTGGTGAGCAGTAGCTTTACTCCAGTGATCTAATGAGCAACTAGAGTGCTAACATTCTGAATTTATGGCAGATGTGAGACACATCTGAATGCCTTCTTGATGGAATCAAAGTAAAAAACTGAAAGCATTTCCTACTGAGGAGACTGCAGTAAATGAAGAAATGAGGAAACTTCATAACAAAGAAGTCTTCCAAGATGGCCACCAGTGAAAAAAGAGCCCAAATGTAGCACAAATATTACCCAGATGTAGCCCACATATAGCCCAATGACAAAAGTGTGCAAAACACTTTTTATTTTTAGTTTTTTTGCAGTTTTATGTGCAGACTGGTCAGGTATTGGAGCATTGCATCTTAAAACATGACCCCCTACACTACAAAAACACCACTGCACTACCTTAAACCCTAAAACACTACCCCCAGCACGACCCCCTACACTACACAAGCACCACTGCACTATCCTAAACCCTAAAACACTACCCCCAGCACGACCCCCTACACTACCCAAACACCACTGCACTAACCTAAATCCTAAAACACTACCACCAGCACGACCCCCTACACTACCCAAACACCACTGCACTACCCTAAAACATGACCCCCTACACTAACACCACTGCACTACCCTAAAACACTACCCCCAGCACGACCCCCTACACAAGCACCACTGCACTACCCTAAACCCTAAAACACTACCCCCAGCACGACCCCCTACACTACACAAACACCACTGCACTACCCTAAACCCTAAAACACTACCCCCAGCACGACCCCCTACACTACCCAAACACCACTGCACTAACCTAAATCCTAAAACACTACCCCCAGCCCGACCCCCTACACTACCCAAACACCACTGCACTACCCTAAAACATGACCCCCTACACTACACAAACACCACTGCACTACCCTAAACCCTAAAACACTACCCACAGCACGACCCCCTACACTACACAAGCACCACTGCACTACCCTAAACCCTAAAACACTACCCCCAGCACGACCCCCTACACTGCCCGAACACCACTGCACTGCCCTAAACCCTGAAACACCACCCCTAGCACGACCCCCTACACTGCCCGAACACCACTGCACTGCCCTAAACCCTGAAACACCACCCCTTGCACGACCCCCTACACTGCCCGAACACCACTGCACTGCCCTAAACCCTGAAACACCACCCCCAGCATGACCCCCTACACTGCCCGAATACCACTGCACTGCCCTAAACCCTGAAACACTACCCCCAGCAAGACCCCCTACACTGCCCGAACACCACTGCACTGCCCTAAACCCTGAAACACCAGCCCCTGCACAACCCCCTACACTACCCGAACACCACTGACCTAAACCCTGAAACACCACCCCAGCACGACCCCTACACTGCCCGAACACCACTGACCTAAACCCTGAAACACCACCCCCAGCACGACCCCTACACTGCCCGAACACCACTGCACCTAAACCCTGAAACACTACCCCCAGCATGACCCCCTACACTGCCCGAACACCACTGCTCTGCCCAAAACCCTGAAACACCAGCCCCAGCATGACCCCCTACACTGCCCGAACACCACTGCACTGCCCTAAACCTTGAAACACCAGCCCCTGCACAACCCCCTACACTGCCCGAACACCACTGCACTACCCTGAAACATCACCCCCAGCACGACCCCCTACACTGCCCGAGCACCACAGCACTGCCCTAAACCCTGAAACACCAGCCCCAGCACAACCCCCTACACTGCTCGAACACTACTGCACTGCCCTAAACCCAGAAACACCATCCCCAGCACGACCCCCTATACTGCACGAACACCACTGCACTGCCCTAAACCCTGAAACACTACCCCCAGCAAGACCCCCTACACTGCCCGAACACCACTGCCCTAAACCCTGAAATACCACCCCCAGCAAGACCCCCTACACTGCCCGAACACCACTGCACTACCCTAAACCCTGAAACACCAGCCCCAGCACGACCCCCTACACTGCCCGAACACCACTGCACTGCCCTAAACCCTGAAACGCCACCCCTGCACGACCCCATACACTGCCCGAACACCACTGTACTGCCCTAAACCCTGAAACCCCACCCCCAGCATGACCCCCTACACTGCCAAAACACCACTGCACTGCCCTAAACCCTGAAACACCACCCCCTGCACGACCCCCTACACTGCCCGAACACTACTGCACTGCCCTAAACCCTGAAACACCACCCCCAGCATGACCCCCTACACTGCACGAACACCACTGCACCGCCCTAAACCCTGAAACACTACCCCCAGCAAGACCCCCTACACTGCCCGAACACCACTGCACTGCCCTAAACCCTGAAACATCACCCCCAGCAAGACCCGCTACACTGCCCGAACACCACTGCACTGGCCTAAACCCTGAAACACCACCCCCGCACGACCCCTTACACTGCCCGAACACCACTGCTCTGCCCAAAACCCTGAAACACCAGCCCCAGCACGACCCCCTACACTGCCCGAACACCACTGCACTGCCCTAAACCGTGAAACACCAGCCTCAGCACGACCCCCTACACTGCCTGAACACCACTGCACTGCCCTGAACCCTGAAACACCAGCCCCAGCACAACACCCTACATTGCCCGAACACCACTGCACTGCCCTAAACCCTGAAACACCACCCCCAGCGCGACCCCCTACACTGCCCGAACACCACTGCACTGCCCTAAACCCTGAAACACCACCCCCAGCGCGACCCCCTATACTGCACGAACACCACTGCACTGCCCTAAACCCTGAAACACTACCCCCAGCAAGACCCCCTACACTGCCCGAACACCACTGCACTGCCCTAAACCCTGAAACACCAGCCCCAGCTCGACCCCTACACTGCCCGAACACCACTGCACTGCCCTAAACCCTGAAACACCACCCCCTGCACGACCCCCTACACTGCCCGAACACCACTGTACTGCCCTAAACCCTGAAACCCCACCCCCAGCATGACCCCCTACACTGCCAGAACACCACTGCACTGCCCTAAACCCTGAAACACCACCCCCTGCACGACCCCCTACACTGCCCGAACACTACTGCACTGCCCTAAACCCTGAAACACCACCCCCAGCATGACCCCCTACACTGCACGAACACCACTGCACCGCCCTAAACCCTGAAACACTACCCCCAGCAAGACCCCCTACACTGCCCGAACACCACTGCACTGCCCTAAACCCTGAAACATCACCCCCAGCAAGACCCCCTACACTGCCCGAACACCACTGCCCTAAACCCTGAAACACCACCCAGAGCAAGACCCCTACACTGCCCGAACACCACTGCACAGGCCTAAACCCTGAAACACCACCCCCAGCCAGACCCGCTACACTGCCCGAACACCACTGCACTGCCCTAAACCCTGAAACACCACCCCCAGCACGACCCTCTATACTGCCCGAACACCACTGCTCTGCCCAAAACCCTGAAACAGCCCCAGCACGACCCCCTACACTGCCCGAACACCACTGCAGTGCCCTAAACCCTGAAACACCAGCCCCAGCACGACCCCCTACACTGCCCGAACACCACTGCACTGCCCTAAACCCTGAAACACCACCCCCAGCACGACCCCCTACACTGCCCGAACACCACTGCACTGCCCTAAACCCTGAAACACCAGCCCCAGCACAACCCCGTACACTGCCCGCACACCACTGCTCTGCCCTAAACCCTGAAACACCAGCCCCAGCACAACCCCGTACACTGCCCGAAAACTACTGCACTGCCCTAAACCCTGAAACACCACCCCCAGCAAGACTACCTACACTGCCCAAACACTACTGCACTGCCCTAAACCCTAAAACACCACCCCTCAGCACGACACCCTACACTGCTCAAACACCACTGCACTGCCCTAAACCCTGAAACACCACCCCAGCACGACCCCCTACACTGCCGGAACACCACTGCACTAAACCCTGAAACACCACCCCCTGCACGACCCCCTACACTGCCGGAACACCACTGCACTGCCCTAAACCCTGAAACACCACCCCAGCACGACCCCCTACACTGCCCTAACACCACTGCACTGCCCTAAACCCTGAAACATCACCCCCAGCACAACCCCCTACACTGCCTGAGCACCATTGCTCTGCCCTAAACCCTGAAACACTAGCCCCAGCACGACCCCCTACACTGCCCGAACACCACTGCACTGCCCTAAACCCTGAAACACCACCCCCTGCACGACTCCCTACACTGCCCGAACACCACTGCACTGCCCTAAACCCTGAAACACCACCCCCTGCACCACCCCCTACACTGCCTGAAAACCACTGCACTGCCCTAAACCCTGAAACACCACCCCCTGCACCGCCCCTACACTGCCCGAACACCACTGCACTGCCCTAAACCCTGAAACACCACCCCCAGCATGACCCCCTTTACTGCTCGAACACCAATGCACTGCCCCAAACCCTGAAACACCACCCCCTGCACCACCCCCTACACTGCCTGAAAACCACTGCACTGCCCTAAACCCTGAAACACCGCCCCCTACACTGCCCGAACACCACTGCACTGCCCTAAACCCTGAAACACCACCCCCAGCATGACCCCCTTTACTGCTCGAACACCACTGCACTGCCCCAAACCCTGAAACACCACCCCAGCATGACCCCCTACACTGCCCGAACACCACTGCACTGCCCTAAACCCTAAAACACGACCCCCAGCACGACCCCCTACACTGCCCGAACACCACTGCACTGCCCTAAACCCTAGAACACTACCCCCAGCATGACCCCCTACACTACCCGAACACCACTGCACTACCCTAAACCCTAAAATACTCCCCCAGCATGACCCCCTACACTACCCGAACACGACTGCACTGCCCTAAACCCTAAAACACTCCCCCAGCACGACCCCCTACATTACCCGAACACCACTGCACTGCCCTAAATCCTAAAACACTCCCCCAGCACAACCCCCTACACTACCTAAACACCACTGCACTGCCCTAAACTCTAAAACACTACCCCCGCATGACCCCCTACACTACCCAAATACCAATGCACTACCCTAATCCCTAAAACACTACCCCCCGCACAACCCCCTACCCAAAGACCACTGCACTACCCTAAACCCTAAAACACGACCTCCTACACTACACAAACACCACTGCACTACCCTAAACCCTAAAAACTACCCCCAGCACGAACCCCTACACTACCCAAACACCACTGCACTACCCTAAACCATAAAACACTACCCCCAGTAGTACCCCCTACGCTACCCAAACACCACTGCACTACCCTAAACCCTAAAACACTACCCCCAGCAGTACCCCTACACTACCCAAACACCATTGCACTACCCTAAACCCTAAAACACTACCCCCAGCAGTATCCCCTACACTACCCAAACACCACTGCACTACCCTAAACCCTAAAACCCTAAAACACTAACCCCAGCATGACCCCCTACACTACCCAAACACCACTGTACTACCCTAAAACACTCCCCCAGCACGACTCCCTACACTACCCAAACACCACTGCACTACCCTAAACCCTAAATCTACCCCCAGCATGACCCCCTACACAAACACCACTGCACTACCCTAAACCCTAAAACACTACCCCCAGCACGACCCTCTTCACTACCTAAACACAACTGCACAATTTGTTACAGGCGTTGCAACGCAGGCCTGTGGTGCTTACTGGAAGTACCTGGTGGGCTAGTTGGGTCCCAGGGACTCTCAGGATTCAAGGTGACCTAATCCCCCAACTTAAAACGCGCCACGGGGCGCGTTTGCACAGTGGTGAAGGGAGGGGCGGGGCCTCAGGTGACATGTGCGCAAACACGCCCTGTGGTGCGTTTTAAGTTGGTGAGTTAATTCCCTTTGAATCCTGGGGGCCAACTAGCCCACCAGGTACCTTCAGTAAGCACAACAGAGTTGCGTTGCAGAGAGGTGAAAAAGGTGCGTGGCCTCGGAACGCCTCTCTGCAACTCAGCTCTGTGGTCCTAACTGTAGGTACCTGGGGGGCTAGTTGGGCCCCAGGACCCTCAGGATTCAAGGGGACTTAATCCCGCAACTTATCACGCGCCACGGGGCGCGTTTGCACACATGTCACCTCAGGCCCCCCCTCTCTTCACCACTGTGCAAACTTGCACTGGCTCTGGTTAGTCAGTCAGTTACCACCAGTACCCGTCTGAAAAAGTTGTGGGCACAGGATGATTTTGCAACAAGGCCTCTTTCTGCTCCTCTGTTGGTTCTTTCTGCACATCTTTTGCTTCTTTCTGTGCGTTTTTCTTCTTTCTTCACATGTCCTACCTCTGTTGGCATAGTTAGAAACTAGCATTTAAAAAACCTTTGAAAAATCATAGGTTTCAGGCACGTTATAGTTAGAAATTAGCATTTAAAAAACCTTTGAAATTCACTGAAAAAACCATAGGTTTCAGGCACGTTATAGTTAGAAATTAGCATTTAAAAAACCTTTGAAATTCACTGAAAAAACCATAGGTTTCAGGCAAGTTATAGTTAGAAATTAGCATTTAAAAAACCTTTGAAATTCACTGAAAAAACCATAGGTTTCAGACACGTTATAGTTAGAAATTAGCATTTAAAAACCTTTGAAATTCACTGAAAAAACCATAGGTTTTAGGGACAGTTATAGTTAGTTGGACATTGCACTCGTACAAAACCCGTGAAATTCCCCTGTTATAGTTAGTTCAGCTAACTATAACTCGCGCCCCCGCAATGCACTGCTGATGACGTCACATATTACATCACTCATGACATGGTCAGTGACATCACTGATGACATCTCAAATGAATCACTGATGACATCATCCATGTGATAATTTCTTGCATCTTCTCACACCCTAATATAACTTTTGATACACCCACTCTAAATTACAGACTGCCATTCTCAAAACCATAGACACTCCAACACCAAAAACTACATACCCACTCACTGATTCTTAGGTCTACACACACATCCACTCACTCACCTGTACAGTCACTCATACTTACAGTCACTCAGTACAGGACTATCATATGCACTCATACACCTATATAAACACTCACACACCGCCACTCATCCATAGAGGTACTCACACACCTAGTCAGTCATGCAAAAAATTAATCACACACCCATACAGTTATACACACACCAGCTCACTTACTCATACAAATACTAGCACATTCTTACGCTCTTATACAATAACTGATACAAGCACACACACATCCATACAGCCACTCTCACTATCACACACTCTCACTTATAGCCATTTAAATACTCCAACACATATATACTGCCTTTTACATATGTAGTTACTCGCACATGTACCACTGAGATATACATTCACTCACTAACACACCCATACACACACTCACCCACCCAAGCAGTCCATCACAGATGCACTCTTGAAATCATGCACCCAGTGAATCACCCACTCACACATCTATGTATAGAGTCACACACACCCCACCCACACAAACACTCAGGCAGCCATACAGATACTCAGAGAACCAATCAATAACCCATATAGACACTCATGTAGCTATTCGCAAATCCATGCATCCACTTACACACCAACAAACAGTCGGATACAGACATTCACACAGTTTAGTCACTAACCCATGCATTCAGTAAGATACGTTTAATCACTCACTTGTAGAGTCAGTCACTCACGTACTAAATCATCCATTCAGACACTTATACACCCACTCATTCTTCAATACGCCTTTCCCTATATATATTAAACATATTTAAACTTTCCAGAAACACACTGTCACTGGATGATGTCATCAGTGATGTCATCAGTGATGTCATTTGAGATGTCATCAGTGATGTCATCAGTGATGTCACTGACCATGTCATGAGTGATGTAATATGTGACGTCATCAGCAGTGCATTGCGGGGGCGCGAGTTATAGTTAGCTGAACTAACTATAACAGGGGAATTTCACGGGTTTTGTACGAGTGCAATGTCCAACTAACTATAACTGTCCCTAAAACCTATGGTTTTTTCAGTGAATATATATATATATATATATCCTTTAGAAATTCTCCCAAAAGGGAGAGAAATGGAGCGTTTTTCATAACAGTTCTTTTTAATCCACAAGTAAACTGGCGAATTTCAGTATTACATCATAAACACCAACGCGTTTCGAGCTCCCTGTGCTCTTGGTCACGGTTAGTTTAATGATTAATTACCCAGCATACTTATTTTCAAAAGATATCACATGATTTGTCACATGAATTTGGCCTCTAAGACCCAGGCATTCTGGTCTATGTAGTTTCATTAGAGAAACAATAAAATAAATCCGATATAAATTACAACGTTCAAAATTCATAGTTATAATCACTATGCCGAGAACATAAACATTATAATTGTGTTACTAATTCTCACATAATTAATTCAGTTTGTTTGGTGCTTTTGACACACACCAATTATTTTTCTTTTTTCAACCGTTTTTCAGCATTGTCAACATAGGTAACTTTAAGCGTCACAATTACAGATGCAATGAATCCCTCTAGTGGGAATTCAGTGATTAATCACTCAATACATATCTGATGTTTCATAAAATCAAACTGTGAGTAACGCATGTGGCATATAAGAATAAATCCCTCAGGTGGGAGATAATGTTACCTTGTGACAATTGCAAAAATTAGTAATTATATCGTTCTCGAACAAGCATTTTAAATACTCGACCCTGGTTAAAATAAAACAAAATTCAAAATTAAATAAAAAAAGGAAAATAAAAAGGGTTAAAACCTAATTTGTAGGGAAACCAAAGTTTCTAGATTATTCCTCTACATAAATGTACAAATAATTCCTCGTCCTGATTCAAACCGTGTGGGATATAGGTTCTGAGTGCCAATATTTGTCTGGATTCTCGTTGACGTAATCTTTTTTCTCTGTTACCTCCTCGTACATGTGCGTCCACTGTTTCTATGCCGTAGAATTTTAGTTGTTTCCAATAACTGTTGTGTTTCAACTCCATATGCTTTGCCACAGCATTGCTTCGATCTTTTGCAATTGTGGCTCTTACGTGTTCGAGAATTCTTTTTTTCAATTAGCAAATTGTGCTTCCTACGTACTTTAGAGTGCAAGGACACTCTATAACGTATACTACAAATTTTGTTTTACAGGTTATTAATTTTTCAATTTTCCAGGAAGGTGTCCCTTCCTGTACATGAACAAACCTTTTTAAAAATGCCATTTTGTAACCTTCATGTGTGCTGCACGAAGCAGCACACATGAAAGTTACAAAATGGTATTTTGGGATTGTTTATGTGCAGGAAGGGGCACGTTCCTGTACATTAACAACCCTCCCCTGCACACAGACACCCTTGCACTCTGGTGCAAGTGTGCCTGCGATGGCGCTAAGTTGTGAAACTTCGCGCCATCGCAGGGGGAAACGCCAGGCTGCACCACATTCTTGAGATTAGGTGCAGTCTCGCGTTTCCGAAGTGGTGGTGAGAGGTGTTAGCCAAGGAGGCTAACGCCTTTCACTGCCACTTCATTGAGAATATCCCCCTAAGTGCTTTTTTTGCGGATTGACATTTGCAATCATTCTTTCACATCATTCACAAATATAACCATTAATTGACGCCAACTTCCCATTCAGACTACATTTCCAATGCTAATAAGTAGTTCTTAATGGATGCGCATGCACCACCATGCGGCATCAGTAACATCATGTATTTTGATTACCTAATTTCTCTGAACTACAGATTTGATGAAATAGACAATGATTCCCTGGCCGGGTATATATATATAATCTGCTCTCCGGCTATATTTTGTAGTGACGAACAGCCTAAGTCTTTTTTCGAATATACTCCTCATGCCAGCGTGTAGCGGTTCATTTACACGCACGTGCCTTGGAGAGGCGATACTTCTTTGGAAAATAATAATAAACCTTTTTTTAAATTTTTCATTTCTTATGCTCCTTTGATTATTAATTAAACCATACTTTGTTATCCTTTGAAATTATATATATATATGGTTCAAAAGATGTATATACTATCCCACGGCTGTTCAGTCTTTCATTTATGCTAATGGTGATCAGTGCTCTTTAAGACGCGGTTTCCCAGACAATGCTTCTATGTGGACGGAGTGCACCGCAAATTGGTATGGAAGCTTTATCCTTCATCGGGAAGACCAGCTTTTTAAATATTTTGATTTCTTAAGGCTAACTATTGGTAGTCTTTGATGCAACTGCTCCCTCATCTGTACTAATAGT
This sequence comes from Calotriton arnoldi, assembly GCA_963921515.1. Lineage (NCBI taxonomy): Eukaryota > Metazoa > Chordata > Amphibia > Caudata > Salamandridae > Calotriton > Calotriton arnoldi. Next base: position 779,595 of record CAWUFW010008307.1, read on the forward strand.
TGTTTTTGGGTTTAACTTTTTCAGTGAATTTCCAATGTGAATTACTGCCGTTTCTTTGGACGCGGTCAGGTGAATTTCGTCGCTCTGAACCAAATACTTAAATTTCTTATATAATTTACAACATTTATTGAGGTCATGGTCCTTTGGTGAGTACATGTGACCTTTTGAGTTGGCATGAACGTCTTAGTCTGCATGTAGGTACACCTATATGTACAGGTACTATTATTCTGCAGAGCCCTACGATTATGGCGAGGCTCTAATATCAGTTGGACTTCTGGATACTTTTGACATGATTAATCAATTTTTTCAAAACTAGGCGGCATATGTATGAAGCCTTTTTCCTGTTCACAAACGGGCCGATTCTCAGAATCGGCCCGTTTGCGAACAGGAAAAAGCCTTTTGGGATGTATCATCCCAAAAGGCCCTTGCACAATAGGGAATCGCAAATTTTGCGATTCCCTATTCTGCGAATGCATTTAAGGAATCGCAAATTGTGATTCCTTAAATGCAATTCTGGAAGTTGTGTGATCGCAAATTACCACCAACTTCAAGTTGGTGGTAATTTGCGATTTCTTTGAAAAATGCACTTTTTTGCATTTTTCAAAGTGCCATATGGCGCACATACATGCCCTTGGGGCATGTATGTGTGCCACATGTCCACACATGCTTATTTCACGGGTGCAAAAGGGTGTGCTTTTAACACCCATGCACCCTTGAAATTGCATTCGCAATTTGCGAGTACCTAATGGGTACTCGCAAATTGCGAATGTCTTCCCATTCATTCCTATGGGCCTCTAGGCCCATAGGAATGAATGGGAAGGTATTCCTTAATTGTGAATCGCAATTAAGGAATACGTAGGAATCGCTATTAATATTGCGAATCCTACATACATTGCCTTTTGCGAGTCCTTAATAGCGAATCGCTAAAATTCGCTATTAAGGACTCGCAAAACGCTTTCTTCATACATATGCCCCCAAGTTGTTTTTTTTAAATCCAACTGCATGATTATTTCAAATATAATACACATTCGGTACTTAAATTCACTTTTCTTTTAAAAAAACAACACATGAGGTGGGTGTTTTTCCTCTGCTTCTCTTTCCTTAAGAACTTTAAGATTCACAATGGATTTCTTCTTTTTACCTCTGCGTTGTCACATCAATTTGGTGGTTGGCATTGACTTGTTTTGCATAATTTATTTTAAATTTCTTCTTGTTAGCCTTTGGTTGGGCTTTTTTTAGTTATGACGCCCGGTACCCCTACACTCATAAATGATGTTCAAATTATAAATTGTTTTCTGATGGTTGCTTTCAAAATCCTTACCTTGTGTCCTAATGATGACCTTTTAATTGATGAGGTCGAAAAACAGTCCACATTCCTTTTTGAAACTAGGAGGACGCATTCATTGTACTATTGATCTTGTGATATATCAGACATTTTGGGTATCATTCCTCTGCCATTATGTTTCTTTTTTGGTTTAAACTGTAATTTGTATTTTCTTATGTCTATCATGTGTAACTCCATGAGCACCATTCTTATATGTTTGTACTATCTCTAATATATTTTATGTTCTATAATAAGTTATTTCAATAATAAAAAGCTTTTTTCAAGAGGGTTTTGTCTGTGGGTACCTTTATATATTTATTTGCACTTTTTCATGCGTTATGTCATTTTGTAGGGTGGTTAAATCCACTCTTTTTATGCAAATTTCCCCCTGAACCATTGTAGCTGTTGTTTTGTTATAAATAATCATCAGTTTCTGGCTGTTGGCAGATGAGAACGTTGCTGTCATCTGCAATGTCGCTACACGCTGATGCTTTGGCCCAGCAGCTTGCTGTTATCTCTACGAGGGGTTTCAGGCTTGTGACCATGATGGGGACCTACATTCTTCTTCTTTATCTTCAGGTAATGGGGGTTGGATTATCCAGTATGGGGATTCTTGTCAAAACACTCACACACACCCTAGACTCTTAGGTTATGGGACGATTAGTAGGAGTACACCAGATTTCTATATTGTTTTATATGCTTGAAATGTATACATTGTTTCAGCACGATGATGGAACTTTTCACTCTGATCAATGTCCTAGTACTTCTAATAACTTTCATTTGCTTCTGGCTATTGATTATTGCAGCACATATATTTTATCCAAGAATCACGTTGGTTCAATAAATATTGAAAATGTCCCACAGTGTAGTCCTTGTATACTTCTCTGAGCGAAAGAGAGCACGAGTGACTGAGCAAAAGGTTCTAGATCTGTTACCACGATTCCTTGGGGATCAAGGTTGTAATGTTCAGTGGTTGCCAGAACCATTTCTTACTCACCTGGGGTTAAGGGGGCTTATGGTGGCATTGTGAGCTAGCTGATCTATAGGACAACACTTCCTAAGGGGGTGTATGGAATCAGTCTGGCACCATCCCAAAGGTTATCCTGTCCACAAACGTGCAGTTCCTACTGTAGGGTGGAAACTACACAACACACTGAAATGGATCAAATGATTTTACAAGGTCTTTACAACTTGCACACTCTTCATTTGCAAGACTCACCCAGAAAAGCAAATAGAAAGGATACTACCAAGGAGGACAATCTATGTCATGATGTTCTTGGAAGCAATGATGATGTAAAGGCTCACCACTGGAGTGAAGAGACAGGTTAATGGTTTTAAGGGTAACTAGAGCAAGAATAGAGCAGGTTGTGGGAATTGTAAGTATCATGAAGATAAGTACATAGGAAGATGCAGTTAGCATCATCAACTCACACTGAAAGTCTCACCTACCTCCTATAGGATCACCAAGCTTGCTCGGATGGAAAGATGTTTAAGATGTGTTCAACAGGCACATATATATGTTCTGCTTCCATAATGTAATTGCTGAGAATGTAGCGTGTTTGTATCTAGTCGCTCATTAGCTGTACATCTGGGATTAGGCAGAGATCATCTTGGGATGGGAAATAGTAATGAACTGCATCAAAGGGTGAGGCAATGTGATGACTTTCTGAGCAAAAAATAAAAACAGTTTCTGCTCGTTTTAATTTTACTCAGCAAAATGCATGATAACAGCTAGGCAACAGCATGGAAGAAGTATTGCAAAAAAATATATATCTGCCTTTTTTGTGTGGTTGTGTGGATTGTTGAGTGGAGGAATGCCAGAATGGTAGAATGAGTGGATGAATGCAATTATGAGTCGGCGTAGGGACAAAAGGCTTATTGACTGACTGTGCTTGGATGGATCAATAAGTAAATTATTTGGTGCGTGATTGGATTGATGGTGAATGAATGCATGGATGATTGGTTGGTACAATGAATATGTAGGCGAATACATGGACAGATAGCTGGATGGATGAAGTCGTAAGTGTGTGCATTGATGGATAAAAGAGATCAATGAGTGAGCACATGGAATGATGAACGGTAAAATGATTAATGAGTGTTTGGATTTTTGAGACTATTTTCCTCATGTTATGTTATGTTAAAGAAATTTATCAAGCGCACATTCACCAGACGGTTTCTTGGCGCTGGAGTGAGAGTTAGGCAGCAGCAGAGGAAAGAGCCTAGTTGTCATATGCCTGGGAAAACAACCAGGCCTTCAACTGTTTTCTGAATAATGCACAAGAGGTGACCAACCTCAGCTCCACAGGAAGCGAGTTCCAGAACTGAGGGGCTAAGACTGCAAATCGAGAGCCACCATGTTTCTTGCATTTAAAGGTGGGAGCGACTAACAGATTCAAATAAGAAGATCGTAGGTTTCGAGTGGGAACATAGCGTAGAATCTTAGAAGAAATAAAGGCTGGACTGTTGCCATGAAGAGCTTTAAAAATAGTGCATCCCAACTTAAATAAACAACGCATAGCCACTGGGAGCCAATGAATGGTTTTCATCAGTGGTCTGACGTGATGCCATCTAGGTTGGCAAAAGATCAGTCTAGCAGCCTGATTCTGGACTAGCTGGAGGCGTCTGAGTTGATAAGCCGGGATGCCTACATAAAGTGAATTGGCATAGTCCAGTCGGGAAATGGTTGTGGCCATCCTTTTGGTGGCATGAGGCTGATCTCTACTCCCACCACTGCTGCTCATTAACTCAAAATTGAGCTCACTCATCCATCCACGTGCACCTATTAATACTGACATGCACTCTCATACTGACAGCTGACACTTAATTCAAACCAATTTGTGTATTTGGTATGTAGGGTTTATATATTTTTTCTTTCTGACAATAGTTCTAGATATTGCTAAAGCTGACTTTATGCCAGACTTAAATTATTTAGGAAAGTTTATGCTCTTTTTCTTTATCTTAAAACTTTGGTCAAACAGTGAGATCGGTATTTATGCCAAACTTACCAAAAATAATGAAATATAATCCCGAAAAGGGTATTTATTACCGTGCCTTACCTTTGGACTTGTGGTGTAATATATACCGGCAACGGTGTCAATGTTCAGGTATATGGTCAGTGTCTGATATACTCATTATGGCAGGCTACAAAGCACTATGAGATATGGCTGTGCTATCTGGGCAGAATATCCATCATGCACGTGCTGGAAAGTTTCATGGTGCACAGAAGGTGATGCACTTATGTCAGAAGTTAACTCCTTAACGTACACGATTTTAATCGACTCCTCCATACCTATGCATTGCTATGTCTGCAGCAAATTGAAATGAACTCTGTAATCGAACTCATTGCTACTTAATTTGACTGCAAATGTCCCATTAATTGCTTTTGCTCATCAGTTCTGTAGTTCTGTGCCAAATAGTGGTCTCAAAATAAAGGTGGTTAGGTACAGTGACCCAAACATCTCAAGCCAGCTCTCAACAATGGCAGAAAGGAAACCGTTGAGCAGAGTAATAAACAACATTTATAAATAAATCCTATAACCAGGCCCACTGGACTTATGCTGCAGGAGAGCGTCAAATTAAGCGGCAGGGCGACTCAAATTATGCAACAAGAACAGCTAAATTATGCAGCATTGTGCGCCACATTTTGTGACAGTATTACTTCATTATTTTGTCTTTTCTAAACTTGTTAACACTGTCTGGGCGTAAATCGCGCCTCTTAACTACCAGTTAAACATCCAAATATAGCAATAAGCTACAGAAAAGTGACCAATGTTTGCAACGTGCTCTTCACTGCGCAGCAACGTGTTGTGGTAGTTTAGTAATTTTGAACCGTTTGAGCTAGAAACAAATTTCTTTTTTTCTTAAAATCTGCAGATTATGCAGCTGAGGATGGATTATGTGACAAATGCCACCAATCCATAACCGTGCAAAAATCTTTGCAGCCACACAATCAAATAATTTCAGTGGTCCTGCATATAACTAAACAAAGATATTCAACAACTGGTGGAAGAGCACAGATACAATACCAAGGAGATCTTATGAACAAGTGGGAGACATGCAAGATTACTAATTATATAACAACCTTGTGAGTATGTTAGGTTTCAAATTCCCATCCCTGCAACGCACTCCTTTCGCGTTATATTAGGTTAGCAATGTGTGGCTAAATAGATGCCAGTTGTATTCACGTTATGCGACCCACTGAGTTATCCCCGTAATGTGCAGGCTTCAGTTAGCGAGTGTGACTCCATTTTGCATTTCGTAATCCTTATTAGGCTGCTTAGACTGTGCCTGGGTTAGGCCTCATTGCTCGTATTGCTTTCCTCAGCAGAACACTGTATTTCGTTATTATTTTTCTTTCTGTCCAAGGCTGTTTCCCGACTTGCTAATGAGGAGGCCATTCTGCTCTCGCATACCTATGTAAGTGTGTAGTTCTGCTCCCACGTTAGGAGACGCTGAGACCCAGCGCAGTGGCCTTGGGTCTCTGATAACATGTACCCATCTGGCAGGTGGTAGCTCATCTCCCTGTGCCTCCTTTGTTCATGTTCGGCTCAGGCCGGTAGTTTTCCATGGTGGGCGAGACTGGAGGCTCTTGGGGAAGAATGATTACTCTCTGTGGACTGTTGGGGAGTCAGTCCCTCGGCAGACATCTTAGGATGCAAGTCATGATGGACTCCTCTGCAGAGCATTGCTAATAAAATGTAAGTTTGCATTCTCTACTGTCTGACCGACTCTTCTTTCTTGGGAAGGCATAGTAGGTGGTTGTGAGAAAACCCGAGTGGCCCTAGAGGGCCACTTCCTTCAGTTGGCACCCGAACAGGGAGCCCCGCAAGGTGATCCGACTCGCCCGTAATCGGGTTGTAGGGTCGGCGGTGCGTTTGGTCGGTTGGGCGGATCGGGGTACCCCACACAAGACCGAGCTTGGTTCTCGCAGCTGCCCCGCCCGGCTGATAGAGCGCCCCCTCGTCTAGTGGTCACCAGCCGGGGTCCTGAGAAGGCGAAACCTTGGAGTTGACCGTTTGGTCCCAAGAGTCGGCAGTGGAGAATAACTTGACTTGACCTGTGTGCACCAGGTGAGTGATTTGATTCTTGGAAAAATTGCGCCTTTCTTGGACGACACGAGCCTGCGGGCTGTGTCTTGATACAGTCTCCGGACTGTCTTGTCTGCAGTTTTTGAACTGCCTTGCTTGAACGACACGAGTCGACGGGCTGGGTCTTGGTATGGTCTCCGGACCGTCTTGTCTTGAACTTGGTGGGTTTGCGGACCCTTGAAAAGGCACAGAGTGTTTGCGAGCAGTTCACCGGACCACCTGGAAATTTGGCCCGTGCTTGAAAAGGCCCGGGACTGCCTGCGAACAATCTGCCAGACCAACTGGTAATTTGGCTAATGCTTGAAAAGGTCTGGGGCTGGAGTCTGTCTTCTTGAATTTGATACAGTCCCTGGACTGTAGGGAGTGGTCCCTGGACCGTTTCGGTTTGGTTCGTGACTAATATTGGTTACTTTATCTTGTCTTGTCGATTGTTGGTGTTATACTTGTCCGTTAGGGACAGTGCATGTGTCTTATATTAAGATGCCTTGTTTCAGCAAATTGGGGTGTTTTGGATGTCGATGTTGTTCTACTGATGCTCGATTGGAAGAGAGCCAGCCTGCACCTCCGGAGGGTTCTCCAAATTTCGACGTATACGTTAAACATGGTATTTACCCTGTTATGTTTAGCACATTGTAGCATAAATATACGAGGGACAATGCTGAGTTACAGTGGCCACTTACTGGCTCATTTGATGAACAGAAATTGAACTTCTTGCAGGACAAGTTGTTCGCTAGGAGGAGCAGACAGTCGATGTTTGATTCTCTGAGAGTATGGCAGAAAGAAGCAAAGCAGCGACGATTGAGAGCAGAGAAAGAGGCCCGGAAAGGCAGACGAACACAGAAAGCTGTAGCCTATGAAAGAGGAAAGATAGAGAAGGGACTAGAATGTGCAGATAGAAAGTTTCGGTTACAGACTGATAAGTGCTATGTTACTAGAGAGGAAAGTGATGATTTCGTCGAAGAGCTATTGGATTCTCGTCCACTTCCTCCTTATGCCCTTGAATGGATATACCCGGCAGTCCCGACCTCTCAGTCCTTGGCCTCTAGTGCCGCCCCTTCTAGCATTCCTGTTTCTAGTGCTACCGCTTCAGCCCCAGCCCCTCTTGCTTCTCTTCTACTCACACCAGTCACCGGGGCGGGTGCTGTTATCTCCCCTGCCCAGTCTATCAGTACTGTGTTGACTGCTACTCCCCCTTTCACCCCTACCTCCCTGTCTCCCTACATGATGGTACCTGTCTCTGCGCCTGCTCCTTCCCCCGTGAGTGGGACACACCAGGCACAGTTGAATGTCGAAACTCCTGCGCGTGGAGTGCATGATGTGAACTGGGCAGCAGCGCGAGATCGAATGGATAAAGTGTTGGTGCATTCTGCAGTGGGTGATGAGGAAAAGAAAATGGTGGCGAATCAAGCAGCTCAGTGGGCTCGGCACCCGATCTATAGCGTGGAGGATGTGTGCAGTGTGATGAAAGATTATGAGCTGTTTATACAGCAGCGTGCCCTTAAACACATGTCAGCGATGCTGATAGAGTTGTGGGAACAGTGTTTTCAAGATGTTGCACTGCAAATAATATATGACATACAGGATACGGTGTATGCTGCAGGTATGGCCCCCCAATGAGGTTTTTAGCAATATAACGACACTAGTGGGCTACCGAGGTAGATTGCTCCAGAAGGTTCCGAAAATGGGGACACAGCATCCCATGAGGGAAGTTCATCCCATTTACCACCCTGAAATTACAGAACTGCGTGATTCCACCGATGCTGTGATTAGACCACGGGTCGACGCTCGGTTTCATGAACAATGGATCTATACTCCTTGGAAGAGGAGTGAGGTCCTATCCTTAAAGAGCCAGCTGCCGGACCCCCGGAAAAACCCCACTGCATATTATAAAGAATTGACGGAGGCGGCCTCCTCCACAGTAATGACGCTAGCTGACATAGAGTTGTTTTTCGGCCTGTTGGTACTGATGGATATATGGAGGCAGGTCCATATGCAGGATCATGCACTAGAGTTGGGAGGAATGTGGGATGAGATCAGGGCTTGGGATAAGGAGCGTAAGCCCGGCGACAAGCCAAAAGCGGAGCTCCTCTCTTTGCCAGGGCGTACTAGCACATACATGCACTCACTTATCCCGCCAAAGAGAGTGGATTGGGATAAGTTGACTGCGTGTCGCCAGAAGAAGTATGAGAATGTGTTGGATTTCTTTACCAGATTTGAAGGGGTGTTTTTTAGATTTTAGTGGACAGGACCTGTCACAGGAGGGTGGTGTTTGTTTATTTGTCAACAGATTTGTCACTAACTTGCTTCCCGAGATTGCAACACGGTTGCAGGCTTCGGAAAGTACTTGAACGACATCCCCGTCAGTGATATTGAGTATGGCACAATATTATGAACATAGAGAGAATGAGGACAAGGAAAGGGTGTAGAAAAAGTCAAAGGATCTGAAGATGAGGGTATTGATGCAGCAAGTTGCGAGGGGAAATGGACGAGGTAGAGGTTCGGGTTCGGCCCAACGGCCGCCCCGGTCTGGCAGGGGTGGTGCTTCAAACGCGCCCCTTGGGCTCAATCAATGTGCGTACTGCAAGCAGGAGGGACATTGGCGGAATGAGTGTCTGGAGTTGTTACAGAAAGGTGAGGCCCCGAGGGGTCGTGGTTTTTGAGGACGCGGACGAGGAACAGGAGGTATGCAGTCGGAGGATACATCACACAATAGGCAGAGCGGGAATTATTTTGACAACCCCCCCGAGGAAGACAGTACTATCATGACGATTATGACATGGACGAAGTGACAGGGTTGTCTCATAGCTAGGACAGCCGAGGACAGGGCGAGGGACCAGTTCCTGTGCCTATAGATCAGCATGAACCTTATGTCACTGCTGATTTACAGGGTACTACTGACATTTTTTTAGTTGATACAGGGGCTATGAATAGCTCTGTTTCCCGTTCACTGGTCCCGGGGGCAGCTCGGTCTGGCCAAAACAATGTCTCTGTGGGTTTCTCAGGCATGCCGGTCATTAGCCCCATTTCCAAGCCTCTTGCTTTGACTATTGGCCCCTTTACTGTCGATTCACCATTTTTACGGAGGTCAAATTGCGGGGAAAATTTGCTAGGACTCGATTTGTTAAAAAGGCTGCATGCGACAATTTTTTGTTCTCCAGACGGTGTTTACATGACTATTGGACTGCAGGTAGCCCATGCCAAACAGTGCTTCGCAAAGAATGCCCCCTTCCAGCTGAGTTCAGGGATGTGCCACGTACGTTATGGGCTACAGGAGACACGGATGTGGGGTTGCTCCAGATCCCGCCAGTATCTATACAGATTAGAGACAATGCTAAATTGCCACGTATTCCCCAGTACAAGATATCCCAGGCAGGAGAAAAGGCCTTATTGCAAATAATACAGGATTTGATTGAGTCTGGTGTGGTTGAGGAGACGGCGGCGAATGTGTGTAACAGCCCTATTCTTCCTATACTTAAAAAGGCACCTTTGGATTCTTCTGAAGATCACCCTGATGTTTACCGCTTTGTCATAGACCTTAGAGAGGTGAACAAGCTTGTGGTTCCCCAGTATCCTGTAGTCCCAGACATTACAGCGATCGTCACAATGATTCCCCATCAGCAAAATCTTTCTCAGTAATTGACTTAAAAAATGCTTTCTTCAGCATACCAATCCATACAGATAGCAGATATCTGTTTGGGTCGCAATAGACGGTCGGAGCTTTAGATTCTGCTGTGCTGCACAAGGCTATACTGAAAGTCCTAGCATTTATAGCCAAGCCTTGAAAGCTCAATTGGATTCTTTGGCGCTGCCCCCTGGCAATGTGCTGTTGCAGTATGTTGACGACCTCCTTGTGGCCCCGGACAATGAGGATGGTTGTAAAGACGCCACAGTTAAATTATTGTTGCATCTGGCGCATCATGGACACAAGGTGTCCCTTTCCAAATTCCAATATTGTCGACAGGAGGTCACCTATTTAGGTCACCTACTGTCGAAGGAGGGTCGCAGACTAACACCTGAGCGCATAGCTGCCATTACTAACATGTCTGTCCCTAAAACCCAACGCGAGGTACGCGCGTTTATAGGGATAACATCGTATTGTCGGCACTGGATCCCTAACTATTTCCTACTAACAAAACCCCTTCTTTACCTGACCACCAAAGATGTGCATGAATCCCTGCCTTGGACACCTGCATGCCTGCAAGCTTTTGAGCAATTAAACACTGCGCTTTGTTCTGCTCCTGTGCTTGGTACTCCTGATTACCAGAAGCCTTTTGTGCTCTACCTGCATGAGGTGGACGGTTGCGCGCTTTCTGTTTTAACACAGGGTTTCGGTGGTAAGCAGAGACCCTGCGCCTACTTCTCTGCCATGCTTGATAATGTCGCCAGAGCGCTCCTGAGCTGTCAGAGCTGCTGAGGCGGTGGCAGTTTCTATCAGGCAATCGGCAGGGCTCGCCCTTGATACTGCTCTCACAGTAATGGTACCCCATGCTGTGGATATGCTATTGAATAAGACAAAGACGCCACATCTTACTAGTGCGCGTCTAACTGGCTATGAACTGACTCTGTTTGCTCCGCACATTACCATCAAAAGATGTGCTACTCTGAATCTAGCCACGTTACTACCCCTCCCTTCGGAAGAAAAGGACAATGATATACATGATTGTTTATTTCGGACTGAGGAAGGGACGAGTAGACCTGACTGACGTTCCCTTATCTGACCCCCCAGGGGAACTATATGTCGATGGCTCTTGTTTCAAATTACCAGATGGCACCACCACTGCAGCCTTTGCAATCACAACTTTACACACTGTAGTTGAGACATCCCGTATCCCACACCAATCGGCCCAAGCTGCAGAGTTGGTTGCGCTCCTCAGGGCCTGTGAGTTGAGTGAGGGACTGGCTGTTAATATCTACACCGACAGCCAGTACGCCTTGGGGGTGGCCCATAATTTTGGGTGCCTCTGGGTGGAGAGAGGGTTCTTGACTTCGCACGAACTGCGGATTCAGAATGGGCCATTGATACTTAGATTGCTGTCCGCACTGACCCTTCCCAGTAAGTTAGCAATAGTGAAATGTAGCGCTCATAAGGCTATTACAGATGATGTTGGGAGGGGAAATGCATTCGCAGACCAGACAGCTAAGGAGACAGCTCGATCAAAGATGACAAAGATGTTGGTGGCAGGTCCCGCTAGGTGGGTCCCAGACAATGGAATGTTCGAGGACACATTGGAGAATGTCAGGGAAATTCAGGGTGAGGCGACTTTAGATGAATTAGCGATGTGGGAGGAGAGAACAGGTCGCTTGGATGAGGCTGGGTGTTGGACTGACTTGTCAGGGAAGCAACGATGGTTGCTGCCTAATTCATATGTGCTCCCTGTTGTTACCATGGCCCGGTGCACATTAGTGCCAAAGGAATATGCAAGTTGCTGGACCCAGTATGGCAGAATGATATCGCTAAGACAGCCACACACCTAGTGAAGCATTGCATCATTTTTCTGAAGCATAACCCTGGGAAAGGTACCCCTACACCCGCTGGTAAATTTGCACCGCTTTCCTTCCCAGGTTCTCCAGATAGATTTCATCGAAATGGAGCGAGTTAATAACCTAAAGTATGTGCTAGTAGAGATCTGCACATTCAGTAAATGGATTGAGGCTTACCCCACTAAATCAATCAATCAGGGGTTTGTGAAAGCGCGACTACTCACCCGTAAGGGTCTCAAGGCGCTAGGGGTGGGGGTGTTGCAGGTTCCATTCCATCAAGGAGGGGGTCTGTCGAAGAGCCAGGTTTTGAGGTTTCTTGCGAAGATGGGGAGCGATGTCGGAAGGGCGTTCCATGCTTTGGCCGTGAGGAAGGAGAAGGAGCGCCCTCCCAATCTGGTCTTTCTGGTGCGGGGGACCATGGTGTAGGAGAGCTGGGCTGATCGTAGGGTCCTTTGGGGTGCGTGGAATTTGAGTCGGCTGTTCAGGTATGCTGGTCCGGTGCCGTGGAGGGCCTTGTGTGCGTGGGTGAGCATCTAGAAGGTGATTCTCGCCTCGACGGGGAGCCAGTGGAGTGTGCGCAGGTGCTGGGAGATGTGGCAGTGTTTTGGCAGGTTGAGGACCAGTCTTGCGAGGTTGAGGTTTTTGTTTATTCCGGCGTAGAGTGCGTTGCCGTAGTCGAGTCTGCTGGTGACCAGGGCGTGAGTGACGGTCTTTCGGTGTTCGAGGGGGATCCATTTGAAGGTCTTACGAAGGAGGCGGAGGGTGTGGAAGCAGGAAGACGAGACGGAGTTGATCTGGCGGTTCATTTTGAGCTCGGAGTCCAGGATGATTCCCAGGTTGCGTGCGTGGTCCGTGGGGGTTGGCTGGTTTCCGAGGGCGGGGGGCCACCAGGTGTCGCTCCAGGCGTCTGGGCCCATGATGAGTACTTCTGTTTTGTTGGTGTTTAGTTGTAGGCAGTTGTTTTTCATCCATTTGGCGACGGCTTCCATGCCTTCTCGAAAGTTGCGTCTGGTGGTGTTGGGCTCGTTGGATAGGGAGAGGATGAATTGGGTGTTGTCTGCGTATGACACGATGTTGAGTCCGTAGGTTCTGACGATGGGGGCGAGTGGAGCCATGTAGACGTTGAAGAGCGTCGGGCTGAGGGGGGAGCCCTGGGGAACTCTGCAGGTGGTAGGTGTGGTGTCCGAGAGGAAAGGGGGTAGTCTGACCCGCTGCGTCCTGCCGGAGAGAAAGGAGCGGATCCAGTCGAGGGCCTTGTCCTGGATTCCTGCGTCGTAGAGTCTGCGTATTAGGGTGCGGTGGGAGACTGTGTCGAACGCCACTGATAGGTTGAGGAGGATGAGGGCTACTGTTTTTCCTTTGTCCAGTAGGGTGCGGATGTCGTCTGTTGCGGCGAGGAGGGCGGTTTCCGTACTGTGGTTTTTTCTGAAGAGAATACAGCTATGGCGACGGCACTTCTAAAAGAGTACTTCCCGCGCTATGGGTTGCCATGCGTGATCTGGAGTGACAACGGAAGTCACTTCAATGCAAAAGTCATTGAATTGGTGTGCACAGGTTTGCATATTAAGCAGAAGTTTCATGCAGCGAATCATCCCCAGTCAGCAGGTCTGGTTGAGAAGTACAATGTACTCTCAAACTGAAGCTAGCAAAGATTCAAGAAAGCACAGGACTGCGATGGCCAGATGCGTTACCCTTGGCTTTATTATCTACCAGAGCGACAGCGCATTCTAGAACAGGGTTGTCCCCGTATGAGGTGGTCTTCGGACGCCCTGCTAATGTTTGGGGCGTCCCCAGACCCAAGCGCTTCTCCGAGATAGAGTACCCCCTGCTTGTAGACTACCTGTATGAATTGTCTAAAGATTTTTGTTCTCTTCATCAACAGATACAAGCCACATTGCGGCCAGTACCAGAGGGGCCCGGGCATTGCATACAGCTCGGTGACTATGTGATGATTAAGAACTTCCAACGAAAAAGCAGCTTGGAGCCGAGGTGGAAGGGGCCTGTCATTGTCCTTTCTGCCACTAGAACGGCTGTAAAGGTAGACGGCAGAAAGCACTGGATCCATACAGCTCATGTGAAATGAATGCCTCTCCCGCTCCTGTACGACTGTTGGGTCAACGAAGGCATCGGTGATCAGGAGTGTGAGAAGGTGCCATGCTTCGTTCCCATCTCTGACGCCCGGGTGAGGTGGGCACAGATGGACGAAGAAAGTGATGCAGTTCTGTTTGAGGCGATCCCACCAGAGATAAGGGCCGCCCTGGATAACACCATCTCTAACCCACCGGAATCTAAGTCTCGATGCCCATTTGATCCTGAGTTTCTACCCTTTTTGTTGATGAAACAGTACCTGGAGTAACGAGGTACAATCTGAGTGCCCGAAAGAAGGACGGTGCACCAGCCGAACAGTCTAGGTGTTAGGGAAGGACTTGAGCTTAGGGCGCAGGTGAGGTGCCTGTATTAAACTAGAGTGAACTACACTGGTGCACTGCCTTGGACACTGGACAGGATAGTTGAGGGTATTTGCCCAGGAGGGAGGGTGCCCTATCCTGAAAGAAGAAGGATTTGTTTTGCTGCAAGGGCTGCGATTGTGCAGCTCCTCCGTGGGAGTGCTTCATAGCACCGTTGTTGATGAACAATAGGAGCCTGCCAGCGAGGCTCTAAACGGACGCTGGGTGATTTGTGCCCTCTGGTACTGTTGTTGCAATAGTGGCTCTAGCCCGTGAATTTTTCTTTCCCTTTTGACATCTATAAGTTGCTCTTGAAGATTTCCAAATGTATCCCTTTGGTCGTTCTATCCCTGATGAGGAGCAGCCCTTTGTGGCTCCGCGTCCCACTCCAGATGGTCCTGTTTGGTCCTCTTGGTCTACTAAGAGAAAAACATTTTGCTTTCTCTGATGATCGTATTTGGGGTGGTCTGGTACTTAGAGGAACAACATCCCGTGCACACCTTGATAGGGACTACCCCGGTTCCAGCAGAGCACTCGTTTGTCACATTGGCCCCACATAAGGAGAGACATAGACAGACTTATGCGCAAAATGCTTTTTTTTTTTCAGATGCTTCATCAGGTACACAGTACTACTAATGCCACGAATTGCTGGGTGTGTGGGCTACTTCCCTCAGTTATGCATACAAATTATTTGCTAGTGTCATTGTCCCTGTCATTTTTGGGTAGCTGTGAAGCCTGGTTCCAACTGCTCTCTATGGTATACATGCATTATCATGCTGACGTTATAAAAATGGTACAGGCAGACTATGAAGCAGTATTGGAGTATATAGTGGTACACCAGGGATATACACCCGGGGCAGATGGCAAGGAGGGTACCCTGCACCCAGATGCTTGTATGAATGTATTCGAAGCTCACGAAAATGTCACCTGGTTATGAAATTAAATGCTACATTTCCAAGGATTTAATGTCACTGAATACTTTAAATGTTTCCAGGAGCACAATATCACTGAAGACAAAGCCATGCCTGTCCCTGTGATCAATGTAACAGCTAGTTTCTGTGTTGAAGGAATAGGGAACATTTCAGTAGGACAGATTCATTGTAACTACACATACCGATTGAACACCACTAGCAGCCCACCTTTGCTTACACCTCCGAATGTATACTTCATCTGTGGGGTACAGGCTTATACATGGCTTCAGAGAGGGTGGTCTGGCCGGTGTTATGTTTCCTTTCTCTTGCCTCCTGTTTACATTGCACCGTCCAATTACCACAAGGATCATAGACTACAGCGTAGGGATCTCCAGGTACTCCGAGTTAGGAGAGTTGTCAATCCAGACGATATTGATCAGACAGATACATCCTTGACATAATGAAGGGCATTCTGCCGTTCTGGGGTCCCATATTCAATAGTCGTAATATTTGTCGCCTTTCTAGAGTAGTTGAGGGAGTTATTAATACTACTGCCGGTATACTGACGAATATTCCTTTCGAGCTTCAGGCTACAAGGCTTGTTTCTCTTCAAAATCGGATGGTTTTAGATGTTATTCTGGCTGATAGGGGTGGAGCCTGTCGCGTCATCGGCAGCAGCTGCTGTGTGTACATCCCTGATAGTGCCCCTACTGTGTATTCCGCAAAACAGAAATTACACAGACTTGCCTCAGATATCCATCAGGATAATGGTTCATGGTCCCTCACAGGGTGGCTCTGGCGTCTGGCGACGTCATGGGGTTGGAAGATATTACTTGTCCTAATAGCCATCGCAGGAGTTATATTTACCTGTTGCTTATGCATTAATTGCCTTCCAGCCTGTTGCACCTATTGTATGAGTAAACTTACCCCTACATTGCCAAGAAGTGATAACAACATTTCTGTTATGATGATGCAGGAAATTCAGGATATGATGCTCATAGACGAGGGCATCTTTGAGTATTAGATGATTTCAATGCTTATGTGTTGCTTGTTTTTCCCTTGTTGCCTGAGTGACTATGTAATTCCTTCCTCCCCCTTAGAATTGTGAAGACCCTACCGGATAGCGAATAAAGCATTTAGCCACCCATGCTAAAAGGAGGGTCTGTTAGGTTTCAAATCCCCATCTCTGCAACGCACTCCTTTCACGTTATATTAGGTTAGCAATGTGTGGCTAAATAGATGCCAGTTGTATTCACGTTGTGCAACCCACTGAGTTATCCCCGTAATGGGCATGCTTCAGTTAGCGAGTGTGACTCCATTTTGCATTTCATAATCCTTATTAGGCTGCTTAGACTGTGCCTGGGTTAGGCCTCATTGCTCGTATTGCTTGCCTCAGCAGAACACTGTATTTCCTTATTATTTTTCTTTCAGTCCAAGGCTGTTTCCCGACTTGCTAATAAGGAGGCCTATCTAAGTGTGTAGTCTGCTCCCACGTTAGGGGCGCTGAGACCCAGCGCAGTGGCCTTGGGTCTCTGATAACATGTACCCTTCTGGCAGGTGGTAGCTCATCTCCCTGTGCCTCCTTTGTTCATGTTCGGCCCAGGCCGTTAGTTTTCCATGGTGGGTGGGGTTGGAGGCTCTTGGGGAAGAATGATTACTCACTGTAGACTGTTGGGGATTCAGTCCCTTGGCAGACATCTTAGGGTGTAAGTCATGATGGACTCCTCTGCAGAGCATTGCTAAAAAAATGTAAGTTTGCATTCTCTACTGTCTGACTGACTCTTCATTCTTGGGAAGGCATAGTAGGTGGTTGTGAGAAAGCGCGAGTGGCCCTAGAGGGCCACTTCCTTCAAGTAGTGTTTACAAATAATTAAATTTGATTATTTCATTCTTCTGATTCATGGTACTTTCTCAGGCCTAGGTATGTGAGAACTTTGTTGCATGATTAATTCATCTTTCTAGGAAATTTCAGTATGAAATCGCCTACTATCAAATAAGCTGAGTATGCTTCTGATCCTAGAAGGAACCCTGAGCGTCCCATTGATGTTATAGACCACATTTTAAGGAGGTGGAGGGTGCTGGATGATGCCCAAAATGGTATTTGCCGTTCCAGACTTCACCTATCATCAGAGTATGTCCAGGTTTTACCAAAATATCTGGCACAGACAGTGTGACTGTTAGGATTTTTCCTTATGCCTTTCAGTTGCAACAACAATCTAGGTCAGGAAACAGTGGTTCTGCACCAGAAAAAGACACATGGTTATGTGATTTTGACACAGGTTGGCCTCCTAAGCAATCCTTCCTCTTATAAGTCGCTTTGTAAAGACCAAGCTCAAAGCAAGTACTGAGAAGGTTGAGTCTTATTGTTTCCATAGACAAAGAATGGGCTTTGGCCTGCCTCTTGCTCCTGATTGGTTTGCTCTGTTGTCGATCTAACTTTACAGCCCCTGAGTACATGGCTTTCGCACCTGTTTATTTTACGCTCTTCCAAGGAGCATTTTGGTGTCGCAATATTCTGGCTGATTGACTTCCATGCTTCTACTGCTGACTACCTGCGTTCAGAGAGGTCCTTTTAAAATTTTTTAAGCATTTAATGGGAGTGCATGTGTTTTCTGAATGTCCTCTCCACGTGATACTTCCCTTTTTCTTTCTCTGCCCCTGTGGTATTGGAACAATTTTTACAATGGCGGTGCTGGCAGTGGCGCCATCTTACTAATGTCATAGGGGTTTTATTAAATTATGTTGTTACCAAGCTAGCGTGTCTCGACAGGGCCACACCCTTTTTTATTTATTTATAAGAGTGGCAGACGCTCTTGTCAGCTAACTCACTTGATGCATAAAGAATGAGGCACGTCAACCTTTCAACGCACATGTACTCCAGAACATGATCACGCTATGGTATGATACGGTTTTGTAGAGCACACATCTACCATTAAAAGTGATCTCTTAATGCTGTGAAATCAACAAAACCAACCACAAGGAAGGCAACTTAAAGTCTTACTGTGATAACAATAAATCAATCACTTATTTCAGTTTACAGTAGCGGTACGTTGGGCATGTTTAAGATACAACTCAATATGGGTCTTGAAATAAATGCTTTTTTCATTTTCATTTGAAATCCTAAAGGCACAACAAAGTTTCACTTAGAGCTCTGCTCTTCATATCAGGAAACACTTAAAGCCATGCTCTTAAATCACACTTCACTCAGAACTGTTCTTCGTATGATACATGGGATACTATTCCTGAGAATACACAGACTATTGCAAATCGTGATAACAAACAGTCCCTCAGAATTGTCTTTAGATAATAACCACAACTCAAAGAGTGTTCTGCTAATAATTATTAACAGATGACATCACTCAAATCTCTGTCCTTGTTAATGTGTGAACTCACTCCTTCCTCAAATCTTGATAATTCGAAAATAGGGACCTCGTAGTAAACATCATAGTTTCCCATACACCATCGTGCAGCAGACGCAGCTCCAAACACTTTATGAGGCCTATCAGAAGCATTGGGTGACCAGTTAGAACTCCGCTTGAGTTATAGGAGAATGTGTGCATTGTAGTGATCTGCTGATCACTGGTCTAGTTGTTTTAGAACCAGCCACTCCCCGAGGGCTAGCTTACACCCCACACCCATCCAGCACAGGCGACACTGGACATGTGACCCTGCCAATAAAAGGGGCCGGGCGCACATTCCCTGGGCCAGTTCTACCATCTAAGTGCTGTGTCTGTGTGCAGTCATATAGCGTGCATGAGGGCCTAGGGCCCTGCACTATTACATTGGCGACGAGGGGGACTTGCCCGCGTGTGCTGCCACCTTGTTTGGTAGTTGAATGGGGAGTGTGCTGCCCTTGTCCAAGGCACCCCCTGCGAGCAGGCGCAGGATGCGCCCGAGGGGCATGTGAAGAGCCCCGAGGGTGAAGGAGGTGATCGGGAACCCACCCTGCACCTGATGTGCCTGCATGTGCATGGTGGCACTAGAAAGCAGTACGAACTGCGTGGTAAAGGAGGTTGGTGAAGCGGAGCCGGAGCCCACCCCGCATCAGACGAGCCATCTGAGTAGACTGCCCGGCAGCCCTCAGTGAGCCGAATAGGTGAGGAAGTGGGCTGCCGGAGGAGGTAAGAGAAGGCAGAGAAGCACCCCGCCTACTGGGAAGAGCAGCAGGAGGCTGCGGTATGTACAAAGTGCCTGCAGGGCAAGGAAAGTGGAAATCACGCTATAGCGGCTGCGCCCTGCAAGTGAAGGCATGGCCCGCAGCACTAGGAAAGCTGTAGCGGCCGTAGCTGCAGTAAGGGTTGGAGCCCATTCCTGGCATGTGACACGTGTCACTCTGTCATGTGGCATATGCCACAGCTCATGTGACATGTGCCACAGATTTTTTTTACATGCTCTGTCATGATTAACTGCAGATAATGTCAGTTGATGATTTCCAAAGGGCTACCTTTCACTCGGCTAAAATAAATAATAAAAAAAAAAAAGAAAAACAATATAAAAAAGAATTTTCCCAGGTGGGGTTTGAACCCTTGTCAAAAGGGACACACAGTGCCTGTTATCTACCACTGTACCAGCTGCTCTGCTATTAGAGCTCTGTCCCTAAAGTGTTTTTGTCATAGAAAAAGGGTGCTGTCCTATTTCCATGCTGTTTTGCTTTTACATGAAACACATCCATGTTAGATTTTCATGCTTTATAAACACATATCCCTTCCCTTCTTTCACTCTGGCACTTGCCCCATGCTTTTCTTTTTCTTACACAGCCATCCCAAAAGTCTCATTCCACAAATTAAGGGATTTCTTTCAGAGCAAACCTTGCCCCCCTTCCACATGCTACAGCATGTCACCAATGTCTGACATGCATTAGCTTGACTAAAGAGGCCACAAATCTCCCAGACACTGCTGAGGGGTGATTTACAAAGGGACAGCTTTCATTTGTGGAAATTAGAAAAAAATCGTAAAGAATATAAAAATCAATTTTTCCCAGCTGGGGTTTGAACCCTTGTCAAAAAATACTCATACCAGCAGTTAGCTACCACTATACCATCTGTTAAGCTAGAAGAATGTATGCCAAATGCCTTTTCTTCATGGAAAGAGTATGTTGTCCTTGTTTTTCCATGCCGTTTTGCTTTTACATGCCACAAATCCACACTCGATTTTCATGCTTTATAAACAAATAGCCCTTCCCTGTCTTTCACTCTGGCACTTGCCCCATTCATTTCCTTTTCTTACACAATCATCCCCAAATTCTTATCCCACAAAATAAGGGATTTCTTTCATAGCAAACCTTGCCCCCCTTCCACATGCCAAAGCATGTCACCAACATCTGACATGCATTAGCTTGACAAAAGAGGCCACAAATCTCCCAGACACTGCTAGGGGTGATTTACAAAGGGACAGTTTTCATTTGTGGAAATTAGAAACAAAATGGAAATTAATATAAACATCGATTTTCCCCAGCTGGGGTTTGAACCCTTGTCAAAAAGCACTCCGAGCCCCTGTTAGCTACCACTGCACCATCTGTTTTGCTGTATTTCTTTTGCTGCCTGAGGCCCTTTTGTCATGGAAAGAGTGTGCTGGTCCTTCTTCCGTTTCCATGTTCTTTTGCTTTTACATGCCACAAATCCACTTTTGATTTTCATGCTTTATAAACAAATAGCCCTTCCTTTCTTTCATTTTGGCACTTGCCCCATGCATTTCGCTTCCTTTCACAACCATCTCCAAATTCTCATTCCACAAAATAAGGGATTTCTTTCATAGCAAACATTGCCTCCCTTCCACATGCCACAGCATGTCACCAATGTCTGACATGCATTAGCTTGACTAAAGAGGCCACAAATCTCCCAGACACTGCCGAGGGGTGATTTACAAAGGAACAGCTTTTATTTGTGGAAATTACTAAAAATCATAAAAAATATAAAAATCGATTTTTTTCCCAGCTGGGGTTTGAGCCCTTGTCAAAAAATACTCATATCAGCGGTTAGCTACTACTACACCATCTGTGAAGCTAGAACAATGTATGCCAAATGCCTTTTTGTCATGGAAAGAGTACGTTGTCCTTCTTGTATTTCCATGCCGTTTTGCTTTTACATGCCACAAATCCATACTTGATTTTCATGCTTTATAAACAAATAGCCCTTCCTTTCTTTCACTCTGGCATTTGCCCCATGCATTTCTTTTTCTTACACAATCATCCCCAAAGACTCATTCCACAAATTAAGGGATTTCTTTCATAGCAAACACTGCCCCCCTTCCACATGCCACAGCATGTCACAAATGTCTGACATGCACTGGCTACAATAAAAAGGTCACAAATTTCCCAGACACTGCTGGGGGTTAGGGGATGATTTACAAAGGGACATCTTTCATTTCTGTAAAATATAAAAATAAAGGTAAATATCATAAAACGAATTTCTAATTGTGGGGTTTGAACCCTTGTCAAAATGTATCCGTTTCTTTCAGTAATGACCAGTACACCATCTTTAACCATGATGAAGTCTCTGGGATCATTGCTCTTTTGTCATATATCTATATATATATAGTGCACACATCTTTCTCACACCACTCTTTTTCTTCTTCCCATGTGCCACAGCATGTCACACATTTTTTTACATGGATTGGCATGACTTAATAAGCCACAAAGTTCTCAGACAATGCTCAGGAGTGTTTACAAAGACATTCACTTTCACATCGGGAAAGAAATTAAGAATTTAAAAAATTGATGATTGGCTAGGACCCTGGTCAAAAAGCATAATGGCAAACTGAGGGCCCCTGTGATAAATTAGGGAGAGAGAAACAAGGGAAAATGACACAAGAAGGACAAAACAAAACTCAGATCTCCCTCGGATGGTCAAAAGCTTTATTATAAATTAGATTTTACATAAATCTAGCAGTTTTATAATGCATACATTCTGGCAAAATGTACTTGAACAGACTGTAGTATCTTGTGAGTTAATAGTGACGGAACCGTTTTGGGTCCTGATAGTGTCCCTAGAAATGTGACGTAAGTGTTGGAGCGTAATGCATTGATCGCTGTTTCAGTATGGTGAGTTGCAGTTGCACGTACACGAATAAAGTCTCCCTGTGTGGCATAGTCATTGGCGAGTAACTGGGCTGGGAAGACACTACCAAGACCATATTTCATGATTTCTACTTCTACTACTATGCTGATTTTGTCCTACATGCCACAAATTCTCAAGATTTTTGGGCTTCAAAGAGAACTAACCTATACTCTGTTTTTTACCACTAGCCCCAGATGTCTGCTCCTACCAAACTTAAGCATTATAAACCATTCCACTAATAAAGCATTCTCGTTCACACTAATCGAGTACATGTAATATATTTCTGACATGCTTTCTTGTATCTAATCATGTAATAAACCTCTCACACTGTGCCAGTTGGTGATTTCCAAGGGCATCACTTTCACATGGGTAATACAAGAGTTAGAAAAATAAGCAAAGGCTCTGAATTAATGGGTTAACCCTGGCCACAATATATCACATATTAGTTTATTTGCTAATGTAGAGTTCTGCTGAACACAGAACATAGCTACCATTCCTTAGCGGTTTTATTGACACCCACACCCATCCAACACATGCATCACCAGTTAGGTGGCACTGCTATTAACAGGGTCTGGGTGCACAAGTCTGTGGCAAGTTCCATGATGTAACCTGTGTCACTTTATTTACTAGCATATGGGCTGAGGGTCAACAACACCGTAGCCATGACACTAAGGGGCCCATTACCATACGGCTCGGAAGGCGTGCCGCATCGTAATGGGCCGGGTGGATTTCTTTCCGACCGCCTCATTTTGATGGAGGCGGCCGGAATGGAATCTGACCGGTCATTCCGCCTGGCTTCCGACTGGCTTGGAGAGCCCATCCGCCAGTCGGAATGCAGCCTGTAAACTTATGGGTGGCTCCTTTAGCCCTTGAGATTACGATCATGGTTTCCAACATGGTTTCCATGCCGGTCTGTCCGAGATGGAAACCATGCTGAAAAGCGTGTTAAGGGGCCCACTTTGGTGCACGGCCTCCCGTTTGAGGCTGTGAAGACACCTTTAGGTGCCTACCACGGGGTGCAGGGATGAACTGCACCTCCCATTTTACTATGGGAGCATGCAGTATGGCCGGTTTATGGCCGGAATGCATGCTCCCATAGTAAAATATAGGAATGCAACAGAACAGTGTCTGGTCGCATCCTAATAGGGCGGTCAGGGCCGAAGACCTGGCGTCGGTCGGTCCCATGACCGAGTCAGTAATGGGTGGAAGTGATTCCGCCCAACATCGTCATGAGCCCCGAAATATTTTTGGAGTTTGGTGGGTGGCCGTCAAAAATTATGTCTGCTGTTCACAAAGCTTTTTGTACCTTCATGGGACCCATTGTGACAGCTGTTCCTCTGAAGGTGCAGAGATCATTGCTGGGCTGGAGGGGAACTCTTAAATCTGGTTTGCTGTAGTCCATCATAGTGGCGTATGTAATTCCCTCCACCATCCTGACTGACAGACCACCGCCTATCAAACTATAAATTGGGCCCTTAAAGCTCAGGGATCTCTCAAAATGACCTATCACACAACAACCTGGTTTTGGCGAGGCAGCGTGCGCAACGGAATTCGTTTTATTTATTTATATGTCTACTTACCTCTATACGGCCGTATTCTGTACTTTACTACCCCCCACCCTGCCACTCCCCCGCCCCACGCCACCGCCCGGCAGCACTCCCACCACGGGCCGCTACTGCTGTTGGGCCTGGTCCTGGGGCCCGCATGACCTTAAAATTATCAGGGTTCCAAGTAAATCGACCCAGTGGTGGCTGCTGCGAAACAGGGGTGGTGGGGGGATGGAAAAAAAAAACACTTACCAGTGTACGCCCATTGACTCTCCTCCATCCTCTTCTCTTTCTGGCATCATGGAACAGAAGCACACAGGCTCCCAGACTCCCCTAAGCCAATCACGACTCTGCTGTCACCAGCATGACAGCAGCCTCGTGATTAGTCTGAGCTTCCTGTTTGGCTGCTCAGGCACTGCCTGGAAGCCTAAGACAGTTCTCCACCTGGCTGGCCGACCAAACTGACATGCGCACTAATGGTACACATATTTTCTCCTCCCCCTGCTCTGACAGTCCAGCCCCACCCCACCCCACCCTAACCTGGCTCTGAGTTCGCAGTGAAAAATAAGTGATAACATTGTGTTATTAATAAAAAAAATTCTTTTTTGCGCTGCTCAAAGAGGAATGGGGTGACTCTGTTCCGCTTTAGCGGAGGAGCCACCGCTGACTTGACCTGCAAGTGACCAATTGTCACTAGTGGATTTTGCCATTGTCCGCAATGTTATTTTGTCTATGTATTTTCTTGCACAGATTTAATATTGCTTTAAAAATCTATAACTCCAATTAAACGTATGCTATTCTGTTCATTTTGGTCTCTAAATTAGGATAAAACTACACTTAATTTGTATAGATTGATGCTGGATTTCTCTCAAATTGTGTGAATTACTTATTGTCCTTGTTGGTACTCTGAAATGATTAACACATGTTCCTCTACTAAAGCTTGATTGCTTTTAGCCACTCTACTTACTAGGACTAAGCTAATGAAGTATTACTGTGGATTCAAGGACCATCTTTGGGGTATGAATATAATATTACAAGGTTAGGCTCCCCAGCCATGATATATAATATTCCACTGTCCTACAGGTAGGCCCGAAGCCTTGTTTTACACCATCAGTTTAATGGATGGTACACTCGGTGCTACAGTCCAACAAAGACATTTAACTTGCAGGCTTTGGGTGCACTTTGTACCACATACTAGGGGCTTAGAAGTAAGATTAAATATGCCAATTTAGAATATACCAATTTCATCATATTGAAAGGAGAAGCACAGACACTTCACCACTGGGAGGCAGGTGTAGCGTATATCAATCAGGGGAATTATAAGCGCACTACTCACTCATGAGGGTCTCAAGGCACTGGGGAGGGTCAGCAGTTCCATTCAGTCAAAGAGCCAGGTCTTCAGAGCCTTCCTGAAGGTGTTCAGGGAAGGGGTGTGCCTGATGTCGGTCGGGAGCTCGTTCCAGGTCTTGGCCACGATGTAGGAGAAGGATCTTCCTCCTGCTCTGACTCTGTGGATGCATGGGGTTTCGGCGATGAAGAGGTTGGCGGAATGGAGGTTTCTTTTGGGTACATGGAGGGCGATTCTGTCGTTGAGGTATTGGGGTCCGGTGTTGTATAGGAATTTGTAGGCGTGGGTGAGTATCTTGAAGGTGACTCTTTTCTCGATGGGGAGCCAGTGGAGCTTGCGTAGGTGTCGACTGATGTGTTTGTGTCGAGGGATACCGAGGACGAGTCTGGCGGCAGTGCTCTGTATCATCTGGGGCTTGCAGAGTAGAGACTTGTTGATACCGGCGTAGAGGGCGTTTCCGTAGTCCAACCTGCTGGTAATGAGTAACCCTGGGCGAAGTTCGTGTAGCCGTGCTACGCGAGGCTACGTGAAGAAGCACAAAATCTCTGCAGCGCTATGTGTAGCTACGCGAGCATGCGGAGTTGCTTGTTTCCGCATGCTCGCGAGATATATTTGAAGTTCGGCAACGCGGATGACGTGTTTGGGGGAAATAGCGCGCAAACCTCACCACGCGGTCGCCAATGGGTGCGGCCATCTTGCTTTCCTATCTTTTGCATGGTTCTGGGGCCTGTTTTTCAATCCCTCTCCAATCTTTTCAATCCTTTGTTTTTTACACTGTTTTTCTGATCTTTTTTATTTATTATCTATCCCTCTTTGTCCCTAAGTCTATATTTTGCGTTTTATTTCTAGTTTTACTGCGTTTTTTAAAAAACTTTTCTACTGTTTTATATTACTTCCTTCTTTACTCTTCTACTTCTTCCCCTAACTTTATTTTTTTCCTGCTAAATTTTCTTTTCCGCCCCTGCCCACCCCAGAACCATGGCTAAGGAAAGGGAACCGGCTCCAAGGGCAAGGCGCCTGCGCCCAAGAGCCGCCTGCCTTGCGGCAGACTGCGCCCTGCAGGGGTGCAGGCCCGGTCCCTATTCAGCGAGGAGGAGGTGGCCGCCCTTGGTTTTTTTGTGCAGCGCCACCTCCCCTTGACTTTGGCGGCAGGCCTGGCTCCGGGTATGCTACCCAGGAGCGTCACCGCCGGTGGGAGAGGGTGTGCCGGGCAGTGTTTTGCTGCTCTGGGGTCCGGCACACCCATAACCAGCTGACCCACCGGTGGTCAGACATCTTGGACCGGGAGTAGGACCTGCTGGTCCTGCTAGATGTCGAGGTTGTGGGGCTTGGTGAGTAGCTAATACTATTGTGTGTTCTCTAGACTGCGTTATTGTTATGCGAATATAATTTTTTTCCGAACAGCAAGAATACTGCTACTTACATTGCAGGTAAATTAAGTTTAAAAATCTTTAGTGATTGTTATTCTTCTAGACCCAGGTGCTCGGCACTACTAATCTCACTTGTTTGCAACTTTGCGCTCGCTTGGGCTGATTATGTAAGAGTTTACTTTAGAGAACTTAAGTTAGGTAATGCTAGAGAGACTCTAGTCCTTCCTTTGTCCTTCTGTCACTAAGATAGTGGTGGATAGGTAGTTTAGTTACTTAGTATTAGTTGGTAATTTTTAAGTGGTCTGCGTGACGCATCCTCTGTCACGTGACTCACGTCATGTGCTGCTGAGTGCTGCTTACTCCAGTCCTTAGCAGAACCTTTTGTAGTTTGTTTAGTGAGTGAGTAATAGGCTTAGCAGAACATCAGCAGCAACCAACCAACAATTTGGTGTATGCAAAAATATATGCATGTGTCCTCCATCTATGCATTTTTGAGGACTAAAATAAATGGAAATACAGACTTAGTGAACAATTGGCCCGTCTGAATAGGCGGGCTAGGTCAGGTGGTACTTGGGCGTAGTATTCTGGCATCAGAATGGAACACTGGATTAGTGTTCATAAATAATAACTAGACGGTCCGCGAATCCCGCGATACTACCAGTCGATCAGATTAGATAGGTCAATTTTATTGCAATTGTTTCCAAAAATGTTTTTTTGAGCGTTTTTTAAAATATTTTATTTGTTTCACACCAATCATCAATGTGTGTCTCTTTCGTTATTATATCTTACATGATCAGCACCCAGGGGCAAGAAGACGGGGTCGGAGTTGGCGGGAGCAGATGGAGAACGCCAGGGCCAGGACCAGGACCGCTCCTCTACCGAGGGCTCTGCTGCTGTCCCCAGTAAGTCTTCCTCCTGTTAATATTAATAATTATATTCCCCTAACTTTTACTGCACCTTATTTTTTTCGAACTATTATTTCCGTTTCCTAATTCTATTTTACCAAATCTTCTTCGATCTAGACTATCTGTTTCTAAATTCTTGTTATCCCTGCCTCTAACTGCCTCTGCTCTGACTCTCTGTACTACTACTATATTAGTCTGTCTGTAGCTAGGCTTGCCCAGTTGGCCACTCTTAATTTTTATTTAAAAGGTTTTAAAACTCAGATTCACCAATAGCTCTAGCCACTGAGTCCAGTCCTTTGGGTTGTCCTCTTCTAGTCTTCTTAATCTTGATAGGCTTTGACAATTCCCACCAACAAAATGTCCAACCAGATATTTTACTATTTTTGTTAGGATAGGACATACTCCTACTAGTGTCTACTCTACTCCCCGGTTTGTACTAGTGATGTATGTGGAATATATATGTATTTTAACTATTTTTTCAATCTTGCTAGTGAAAAAGAATAAATAGGGGAAGGCGTATATGGCATCTAAAAAATGTGTAATGTTTTTTCTAGGCATATCGACCACCAGTGCCGGGTCCAGTGGCGGGGCAGGCAACGCCAGCCAGGAGGGAGCAGCGGATGCAGCAGCTGCCACAGGGGTGGGTGAGGCAGCAGCAGTTGCGGGCGGTGGTAAGTTATACTTATATTCCTTACTTATTGACAATAGTTACACACTCGCTGCAAGGGTGTACACTGTATGTTGAGAGAGACTAAGAGTCAGACGAGCTTGATGGATGGGTTGAACGAAAAGGGAAAGAAGGATGGAAGGAGGAAGGACGGGCAAGATGTAAATATATATGACTGGCAGAGAAGGATACGTGCCACGTGGGATGCATGCATAGGTGGCTGATAGGAAGGAATCAGATGCATGGATGGTTGAAGGATGGGCGGAAGGTGAAAGAAGAAAAGATGCCTGCCTGGGTGGATGAAACTGTATGGGTGATAGCAAGAATCCTCCAGGGTGTTTCATGGGTCAAACTCAAAGGCAAGCGAGGAAGGACGCATGGGTGGTCGTTTACAAAAAAAAAACAATGTTTGTAGTTGTTAAAACAAAACTAAGGTTTGTTGAGAGGTTAAGAAGAATGGTAGACATGTTTACTTTGAATGGATGGATGGCTGGATGGTATTCATCATAGCATAGGTGGAGACTGTCACTGGATGAAGATGAGTCTTTGAAGAGAATGTAAAAGGAACCGCGCCAGAGTACCAGCAAAGCCAAGGAGAATAGAAGTTGTATGTTCAGAATACTCCCTTGACTCACAGTATTTTGCAAGCACAGCATATTTTGTGTATGTATGTTATCAAGCGCCTCCCTCCGACTCCGATGCCCACTCACTACCGATGTGAATTTATTTTCGACTGTTTCAGCCTGCCATGGGTGGCCTATCGGCTGCATGGATTGTTAGTTACTAACCGGTTACACAATCAATCAAAACAAAGTACCTCATGTCGTCCCATACATATATATATATAAGCAATGATCATTTGGATAAGATATCATCTGCCTTGTTGTAGTAGGCAGGGTGAAAATGAAATTGAGCAGTTGCCCTGGCCTTGATGTAACAGAGAGTATGGCCAGTGCCACCCATAATAGAAAAAAAAAGATGATTGTGAGTCAGCTTCCCCACCTGCAGACAGTAGTAAATAAAAATAATGTGAGTCTGCGTCACGAGTATGTTTGTCTTGGGCGCAAGCTGACTGAGCTGGCATGCCGGCTGCAACAAGTTTATTTAATTTAGCTAAGCAAGAAAGAAGAAGAAAACTGGTGTACTCGAGTCCATACTACCACAAATGTTATGTCATGTGCTTGCTAGTGCTACTGTGCCACTATGTGTAGAATTAATTTGTGTTACTGTTTTGCTAACAGTATTACAATAGTCTTTTTTCTTTTTTGATATAGCTACTCCTTCCCAACCAAAAGCAAGACCAGAGAGGAAGGAGTTGGCAGCCATGGCCCGGCGCCGGAAGCTTGAGGCCATCCGAAACGAATATCGGGGGCTGGTGGCTCTGGCGGAGGAGGAGGCGGCAGTAGCTGCAGCCTCCTCCAATGCCCCGGGCCCCAGCCAGGCCCCTCGAGTGGTACGGCTCCACGGTCTGGCAGCCGCCCGCCGCACTACATCCAGCACTGCTGCTCCCCCCTGTGGATGCAATTGCCGAGCTTTTAAGTGCCGCGTGCTCCTCCGAATGGCGCGCCTAGAAGAGCAGGTAAAGGAGGTCCTTAAGAGACAGCGAGCCCGCCGATAGACTGAGATCACTTTGTATTGCCCCTTTTTTATTCTTTTTTTTGGTGGGTGGGAATTGGGCTACGTTGGGGAAAAGTTTGGGTTTATATTTATTATTTATTATGGACAATTGTTTAATTCAACGGACATTGTTTGGACTATCTTTTTGGACATTGGTTGGGGTTAGGGAGGGGTGGGTCAGGTGTTGTGGGATTTTTTACAATAGTTTATTTTGTTAGGGGATTAAATTATATTTATACTTAAACTTTACATACGATGTAATGTTTTGTGGGGGGGTTACTCTTTTACGTCACACAGTTTCCTTCCTTTGCTGCTGCAGGGCCGCAGCCAGTTTTTGATTTAAATAATCTGCCAATTTTGTAACACACAACACGAACAGATAGATGCGGTACCCTCACTGAGTGACTTGTCCTACTAATACTGTCAGTCTCTCCTCCTAGTCTATGCAGTCTGCAACTGGACTCAAGGGTGTGTTGGCATGTGAATTAATGAATCAATTAATTTCCATTATTAATTATGCCTCCCCCAAACTTCTCTTACCTGTGATTGATGTTTAAACTTAGGCACAGCGATGGCTGCATGGTGATGATGGTTTGGTTTCCCAAGATGCCATGGTTGTGGTGATAGTAGTAGACACAGGCAGTAGCATTTGCAAAAAAAGAAAATGAGACAGTCGCCTGAGAAAGACTCTGGAAGGAGTAGTAGAACGAAGTGCAGTACAGTAACAGTACACAAGACGACTGCCAAACAATAAACCATAATAATGCTGATTAGCAATGCTAAAGTAAAATAAAACATAATGGTGGTGGGGATAGCCTAGTACAACAAGTTCCAAACTGTAGTTGTGTCGAGTCACTCGACACAAGCGTAACCTTTAGTGCTGTAAAAGGAGGATGATGAATCCAATCGTTGACGGCAATTAATGATGGATTATGTTCCTTTGGAAAAAAAATTGACTTGCAAATATACTGAGCATGGGTGGGCAAGCAGAAGAAGATCCTCGCCCTGCCTTCAAATTGAATTAGTGTTGCTCTCACCACATCCGCCCCAGCAAGTGTGTGATCAATTATTGGTGTAAATTTAATTTAGTCACACCTCAATATAAATCACACAGCCCGGGGAAGAGGGTTAGGGTTTGATGAATGGTTGGGAAGGGGTATTTGAGGGAAAGGTTTGACAAAGACAAACACTACACATGGACAACAACAACACACAATCTTGGCCGACGACCATCATATTCATAAATCTGTTAAGGGAGAAAAAGGAAATGCATGCATGAGGATGACTTGATGGTTAATGATAAGTAGTACTTACTAACTAGACTAGTAAACAGTACAGGGCAGCAGTATATTATTAATTATTATTATGCAATTTGCCTTGCCTGTCAGAGAGACCCAAATTACATAGATTTTATGTTCTGTTGTACCGGGCTTCCTTTTAAAGCTAGCAAAGAAAATTAGAAAATAGCTGTAGTGATCAATTATAAGCAAAGAGCAACAATAAATTCAATAACAACAACACACAGTCGTAATGATTGAAAAGAAAAAATGAATCAAATTATTTAAAAGATGACGATACTAAAGTTACTGTATGTTATCCTGGTCAAATTGGGGAGTTGCATCTCGGCATTCCTCTTTGTCCTCCTGTCCATGGACGCTGCGTCTGTCAATGTTGGGTGCCACTGCTGCCTGGCGGATGCGGATTCGTAGGTGAGTGTGAGTTGTTTTTCTCTGTTTAGCACAGGGTAAAGGCCGGCCTGTAAGTATAGATGGAAAAACAAAAGGGATATTGAAAAATCAAGGAGAAAAAAAAAGCATAAATTACGGAGGAGCGCAAACACTTTCAGAGGCGGCATGGCTAAATCATGTCTACTCTGTTGTCTGTTTCCAGCATTAACCTACAACAGCAACAGGACAGAGCAGGCCCACGGTGCCCACACAACCTCCACTTAGCTTAGATTTTGACTGAGCCAGACAGTCACAGAGCACACATATACAGCAACATAGCATTTTCCAAAGTAAGTAACTAAATCAATGCACAGCTGTCAGTCATACCACTACTACACTTGTGAGTCGTGACTCGACTCCACCATCACACAGACATGTAGGTCTGCTGTGGTTGTTGTTGACTTGTTTACCTTTTATGCCACTCATGAAAAACTCCCTGAGTTATTCCATCAATCATCTCCGATCCTACTGACTGACTGCGAAGATACTATGTCACTGTGGTCATCATCATCATGGTGTTGTCCAACTCAGTCTGCAGTGTACCGAGTGAGTCCAGATTCCATATTCAAAAATGCAATGGATCAGCCTGCAGTAGTAGTACAATTTTGATGTTAAACAACAAGAAGGGAAACATTGACTTGAGTCACTTTTAGTGTGTAGATTAAATACTAGTACACTTTGACTTCACTTCATGCACAACAAACAACAACAACACAAACACCAATCACTCAGTCAGCGCGTCCAATGCATGCCATCATCATTACCTGTTCCTTCTCATCTTAGGTTAAGGGGCAGTCTCTCTCGGCTCGGAAAGGAGGATAGCTATAGTCATCATGTTCCACTTCTTTTGGAGGGACTCGACAAGGCAACATTTCTTGTACTATTCTCCATCCAATCATCTGGCTTGAGGGAAATGGATTCAGGGCGAGTCAGGAGGATGGAGCAGGACTCGGAGGAGTGGACTTAAATGCACACAGCTGCAACTCAAATATGGCAATAAAAAGAGAAGACGGTGGTGATGGATTTGTTGTGATTCGAACCAGAAAGACAGAGAGACACACAAATAATAAAAGTAAATAAGGAAGAAAGAAAGTAACAAGTTCAAAGCCTAGTTGTCAGGGAAGTATAGCTCGTCCTCAAACTCTGGTGGTTCAACCAGAAGTAGGCAATCATCTAACACACTACTCGCTGTCCTCATCTTCCTGCTGTGATTCACATATTTTGTAATTCAGTGGTATAAAGTGCTGATTTATTTTGATCATGGTTAACCTCTCCACGTTTTTGGGCGAGAGACTGGTCCTTTTCACTGTTACAATGGCACCAGCAGCACTGAAAACACACTCAGAAGAGACACTTGCGTCAGATCAAGCCAGATAGTTTATCGCCAGCCTGCTGAGCACTGGCCAGTGGCACAGTTTCCCATACCAATACACCAATGGGTTTTGATCAATGTAGACCTCTGTTGGGTCATCCAGATAGGCCTGGACCATCCGCTCAATGCTCAGAGGTGCTCCACTTTGCTGGGCCTCTTTTGCCTTTGCATCAGCACTGGACCTAACAAGCCCTTGCTGTAGATACCAATCCTGTGCCGATTTTACTGGGGCTGATGATCCAGTTCTTGCTGTTGTTGATAGTGTTGGTGACTGCTGTGAGCCAAACACACTGCCCTCAGGCTCTGAAGTTGAACTTGACGACCGATGCCCTGCTGCAGTACTTGTTGTGGGTTGGAGTAGCGGGCCTTTACCTTTAATTACCAGCCGTTCCTTTTCCAAGTCACTGGCTGCCTCAGCTTTCCAAGTTTTGTACTGGGCAACATCCACTTCTGAAAAAGGAATTAATGTCTTAGTGTTCAGTGCTGTTTTGTACCGTGGATCCAGAATTGTGGCACAAATGTAACGTTTGTCTGACACAATGCTAGTTTGCACCCTTGTATTTTCAGCTAAGCAAAAGGCTAAGCTCTGCACCAACTCATATGCTTCTTGTTTTTCCTCCACACCTGCGTACGAATCAGACACCTCATTCAGCTGTTGCTCTAGCATGTGCAACAATGGGATAGCTTGGCCCATAGTACAGTCCTCCTTGCTGACTTCACATGTGAAGAGCTCGAAAGGAAGTAGCATCTCTGTCAGGCATTTAACTAGGCCCCATTGGTCCATCTGAATGGTCATGCCTTTCACAGTAGCATCCCCTAGTCTTTGCATGACATAGTCATTGATTGGTTTGTACTGATCAAACAGACGATCAAGCATGTAATAAGTTGAGTTCCAACGTGTTGGCACCTCCTAGATGAGTGCTTTGACTGGCATTCTATGCTCACGTTGAATGATCCTCAGCTGCTTCCGGGCTTTAAAAGAATGACTGAAATGTGTGCATATTCTTCTGCAGGTGGTCAGTAAGTTGCTGACTCGCAGGTGGTAGGTGTGGTGTCCGAGAGGAAAGGGGGTAGTCTGACCCGCTGCGTCCTGCCGGAGAGGAAGGAGCGGATCCAGTCGAGGGCCTTGTCCTGGATTCCTGCATCGTAGAGTCTGCGTATTAGGGTGCGGTGGGAGACTGTGTCGAATGCCGCTGATAGGTCGAGGAGGATGAGGGCTACTGTTTCTCCTTTGTCCAGTAGGGTGCGGATGTCGTCTGTTGCGGCGGGAGGGCGGTTTCCGTACTGTGGTTTTTTCTGAAGCCGGATTGGGAGGAGTCGAGGATGTTGTGTTCTTCAATGAATGTGGCGAGTTGGCTGTTGATGGCTTTCTCTATGACTTTCGCTGGGAACGGGAGCAGGGAGATGGGTCTGTAGTTTTGAGGTCGGTGGGGTCCGCTGAGGGTTTCTTTAGGAGGGGTTGACCTCGGCGTGTTTCCAGTCGTCGGGGAGCGAGGCGGTCGCCAGGGAGCGGTTGATGGTGTGGCGGAGCATGGGTGCGATGGTGTCGGCGGCTCTGTTGAAGATGTGGTGGGGGCAGGGGTCCGTGGGGGCCCCTGAGTGGATTGACTTCATTGTCTTCAGTGTGTCTTCGGTGGTGAGGGCTGTCCAGTCGTCAATCGCTGGTTTCCGGGTGTCGGGGGTGGTTGGTGAGGGTTCAGTGTGTTTGTTGTCTTCGTCGAAGTTGTCGTAGATGCTCTTGATTTTGTGGTGGAAAAAGGTGCTGAGTTTGTCGCAGAGGTCTTTTGAGGGAGGGATGTCGGTAGACTCGCTAGTGGGTTGGGCGAACTCCTTGATGATGCTGAAGAGTTCCTTGCTGTTGTGCGCGTGGGTGGAGATTCTGTCTTCAATCGCTTTTTCCTCGTTTCTCTGATGAGTTGATGGTGGGCGATGGTGGCGGCTCTGAAGTTGTCGTGGGCTTCTGTGGATTTGGTGTTCCTCCAGGCCTTTTCGAGGCGGCGGCATGTGCTTCTGGACTCTCGAAGTTTGTTGGTAAACCATCTGGCTTTCTTGGCGCGGGTATTGTTGTTTTTCTTGAGGGGGGCTATGGTGTTGGTGCTGTCCGAGATCCATCTATGCAGGGTTCGGGCTGCGGTGTTGGGGTCGTCGTTTTCCGCGATGGTTGGGGTGGAGTTGTTGAGTGAGGAGGTGAGCTGGTCGTCGGTGATTTTGGTCCAGTTTCTTCGTAGAAGCAGGTGCTGGTGTCTGTGGATGGTGGGTGTTCTGAAGGTGAAGTGGACGCAACGATGGTCGGTCCATGGGAGTTCGGTGGTGTGGCTGAAGGTGATGGAGTTTCCTGTAGTGAAGAGGGGTCGAGGGTGTGTCCTGCTGAGTGCATGGGCTTGGTCACGATCTGGCGCAGTCCAATGTTGTGGAGGTTGTCCAGGAGGGATGTGGTGTTGGGGTCCAGTTGGTTGTCGAGGTGGAAGTTGAGGTCTCCCAGCAGGGTGTAGTTGGTGGATGCGATGGCCTGCGGGGAGATAATGTCCGTGATGGAGTTGGCGAAGGGTCCGCGGGGTCCAGGGGTCGGTAGATGAGGGTTCCTCGGAGGGTGGCGGTGGGGCTGGCCAGTATCTTGTAGTGAAGGTGTTCCATCAGTTCTGTGGGCTCGTCAGGGAGTGTGCTCAGGCGGAGGCTGGATTTGTGGATGATGGCGATTCCTCCTCCTGGGTGGGTGGGGCGGTCCTTCCTGGAGATCTTGTATCCTTGGGGGATGGCGATGGCGATGTCCGGTCCCGAGGTGGTGTTGGTCCAGGTTTCGGTGAAGAACGCTACGTCCGGGGTGGTGCTGTCGAGGAGGTCCCAGATTTCTGTGGCGTGTTTGTGGAGGGATCGGACGTTGAGGAGGATGCATTGCAGGGTCTTCGGTTCGGTTATGTTCTTGTGGGCGGGTTGTGCTGGATCCGTGTTCTTGGCGGTGCTGCAGGTGTGCCGGCAGCGGTGACAGCTGAAGGATCCGTGGGAGTCGGCTGGTGATGCTAGCTTGCAGTTGTTGTTGCGGCCTGGGTTGAGCACGTGGAGTGCTGCTGGGTCGTAGCGTTGGCAGGGCGGAGGTCCAGGGTTCCTGGC
Organism: Calotriton arnoldi; assembly: GCA_963921515.1. Classification (NCBI taxonomy): domain Eukaryota; kingdom Metazoa; phylum Chordata; class Amphibia; order Caudata; family Salamandridae; genus Calotriton; species Calotriton arnoldi. The sequence goes on from CAWUFW010008307.1 coordinate 815,561, forward strand.
GCTGGTCGCGGTCGGGTCGCGGACGGGCGCAGACGGGCTTGCCTTTGACACGCCTTCGGCGTGCCCGCGGCCGCCATTAAGTAGGGGTCGGGGAGGGCTGGACAGCTGGGAGCGGGGAGGGGAGCTGGATTGGGCCGGTCGCGCTGGGGGGGAGAGGCCGCAGGGGCAGCAGCGGCGGGGAAAGGTAAAGGGAGGAAATAAGGGATAAAGAAAAAAGGGAAAATAGGCAGAAATAAGGCACAAAAGAGCAGAGATGCAGAAAGGTGAAAGATAAAAGAGGGTAGAAAAACGAGTGAAAACTAGTGAAAGGGCAGAGCGAGAGGAAGGGAAAATGAGCAGAAATAAGGCACAAAAGAGCAGAGATGCAGAAAAGTGCAGAAAGGTGAAAGATAAAAAGGGTAGAAAAACGAGTGAAAGAGCAGAGTTAGAGGAAGGAGACAGAGGTCCACTGGACCACCAGGGATGAGGCGCAGGGAAACCTGCGGGTAGAGGAGGGCCTCGATCACCAACACTCGAGGGGGCAGGGGCAGGCCTCACTTAATGGTGGAGCTGCGAGGGTGGGAGAGCAATTTGACTGACAATGAGTCACTGACAATGACGCACTGACTGGGCCACCCACTTAAGTAGCAGTTTAAACATGGCTCAGGCCTGCTACTGCACTACATGTTTTAAACTGCCTTTTTGACCTGAGAAGTTAAACTACTTGGCAGGCCTAAACCTTCCTTTTGATTACATAGAGGTCACCCTTAAGGTAGACTCTGGACAGCCTATGGGCAGGGTGCAATGGATGTAAAAAGCAGGACATGCACTTTTAGGTTTTACATGTCCTGGTAGTGAAATACTCTTAAATTCGTTTTTTCACTACTGCAGGGTGTACACGTCTGTGGTGGGTGACAGCTGGCTTCTTGCATTTCCTCTAGACAACCACACACAAAGGAAGAGTAGGTGTAACCAGTGCTTAATTTGAGCTGGTGGTTTCCGGTGCTTGGCACCAACAATTTATTGTCAGTGATGGCACTTACGACAGCTGCACTGTTTGTGTGATTTAGAGATAAGCAGAACAACAGCTGTTTTATTCATTCATTCATTATACATAAAAAACAACTAATACCTGCCTCCCAAGCCATTCTTATAGCTTTGATGGCCTCGAAAAGTCTGAATAGTCACACTTGTAGCAGTGTGATGAGTAGCAGTTGTGTAGGTACTGTGATGGCAGTGCTGACAGGGTCAATGCATGGTGCAAGCTGCGGTGACCTCTTTCCAAGGGCCATGGCACTTATTTTTTTACAAATTAGGCACTGGGTGTGACTGTGCAGTCATATGCATGTTGATGGGTTATCCTGAGGCAGGATGAGAGGGAGGAGCTGACATTTGCACCTGAATAGGGTTGTGCCTGTCCCCACACAAATGGTTGCATACCCCCCTGTAGTTAGTCTGGGGCCAAGGCAGGACAGGCAGGGCCTTGTGCACTTCAAAGCATCTCTTTGAAATCTCCTCACTTCAAAGGCCAAAATAAGTATAAGTATTGGACCTCTGATGCCATGATTTTAGAACACTTCTGGAACCAAGGACACTCTGTATGGAAGAAGAGCTGGTGTGCTGTAGGAGAGACTGCCACTTTGCTGACTGCCTTGCTATGTTGGACTGCTGCCTGCTGATTGCTGTGTTGTAGGAGGGACTGCCACCTTGCTATTTGCTCTGCTGAGTTGGATTGCTGCTTCTTGCATGAGAGTGAGAAGGACTCGACTTGCTCTCTACATCTTTGTACCCAAATTTCTCCAAGGGCTTGTTGGTTTTCCCTCTTTTCTGAAGTCTCAGGGCCATCAAAGACTTTTTGCAACCCTGCAACAGCACCTGGACTCTGCCAGCTGTGAGTCCTGCCCTGCCAAGTGGTGCCAATCAGTCCTTGGCCCGTAAAGTGATTCTTTTGCTGTGCTATTCTACAACATCCATGCATCATCTAATTTGTGCCAATCGTAACCAGTGCATTTCCCTCCAACGTTTACGTAGCGCCCTTTCGAGGACATCCATGGGCTGCTTGATGACAACGCGGGATCAGACTGCGAGGTTCATCATCAATGCATCGCCTTTCTCGAAAGGGGCTCAAGCACGATGCAGGATCTGCGAGGCTCGATGACACATCGCCTTCATCGCAAAGGGGTGTGTACACAACGCATCAACCTGCTTGTGTGAATTGGAACCGACGCATTTTGTTCTTGTCGCTGATGCTTCCACCAGAAAGGTACCTGGATGAGTCTTGTATCCAACCCGTGCTCCATCGCAGGCAGCCTGAACTTTCAGATTTACCCGGTCCAGCGCAACCTCAAGTAACCCCTATGCGCTATTTTTTTATAAGCACTGTATTGCAGTTTAAACTTTAAAATTAATATCTCAAGTTCTACATATTGGATTTTTGTACTTTTGGTCTTATTTTACTCATAAAAGTATTCATTATATTTTTGAACAAGTGTGGAGTCTTTTTGTGGTGATTTTATTGTGTTACTGTAATTAATGTGTTGCACAAATACTTTATACATTGCATCTTAAGTTAAGCCTGACTGCTCTGTGCCTAGCTACCAGAGGGTGAGCACAGGTTCATTTTTGCTGCGTATCTGACTTACCTTGACTAGGACTGTGGCTCCTACTTGGACAGGGTGTATACTCTGCCAACCAGAAACATCAATTTCTAACTGCGTAACTCATCCCAATGCAGGGTGTCAGATCACTTTACACCACACAAACACAATATGCATTGACAAGAAATCATATGTGTGTAAATTGATGTGCAGGATGTGTTACATAAGGTAGTGAGGGCTATAAGCTGAGGACGTCACATGTGCTTCATTACTCACTGTGCTATATTAGAAGGATTACAATTTATGAACTGCAAGTAACAAAAGGATCTCTGTGCAAAAGGCCGTAACCCACTTTCCTAGCTATATAAAACTAAAATCTGTCATCTTCAGGTTAGATGATGTGCTTTCCAAGATAAATAATAACCCTCTATGCAACTTTGATTTAAAACAGAACTAGTCAAAACACCAATCTATCTAGCTGAATGCATTAACCTCCAGAAATATCTTACAATTATTGTTCCCTGAGATTTACTGGACACACAAAGATTTCTGTAGCAGGTGCCTTAACCCTACATAATATTTTAAAAAGCAGACTTTGTAACCAATTAAGCATAACAAATTTACTGCCATGATTCATCTTGTTTTAAAAAAATAAATGTATAAGTTGAGGCTCAGATTTTGCGTCGAGGTTGTGTCACATTTTTGGCACCATCCCTATGAAAAATCTCCTTTGTTATATCTCATAATGCACTTAAATGTACTCACAATAGACCTGCTGAACATATGTGTGAGATATCAAGATCAGATATCACTTCTTGTGATGTCACTTCTTGTGAGGGCATGGGTTATGATGTCACTTCCTGTGATGTCACGTCCTCTGATGCAGTGCTGTGATGTCATGTGCCCTGATTTCACTTGCATACTGCCTAACTTGGTTAGTCCCTCCACTTCTTTTTAGGACTGGTGCCCTGTCTAGGACCTTGGACAATGTGTAAGATAATTGAAGGTATCTCATCTCAGTGCGGAAGTGAATTGACGAGGTGAGGCAGGTAGTGGTAAAAAAACAAGCATTTATTTAAAGTGTCAGAAATAAGGCCCACTGGTGAGCAAAGAGAAGTGCGTCCTTCCACCACCAACACACCACCATCTCTAGCCCAACATTCCACATTACCTTAACATGAACAACCTTAATTCCATGTTCCAGTACGACATACATATCATTCCACATAACCCGCTAACAATTCTATACAGCATGTCTTTCTTTTTTTATAAATATATATGCACATAAACTTAAGACAGTAAAATTTAAAAAGAATATACTCAAATAAAATACTCTAACCTCTTAGACTTTAATATAAGTGATGAAACTAAAGACAAAAAAATAAAGAATTATTCTAAAATAAAATCCTTTAACTTCTTACATAATTTGATCACCCTTTATCTCTGACAAACATCAGTAACTGCCTCTGAGTCAGTTGCTTATTGATCATAGGAAAAAACTATTTCCTGGATTTGCACACCCAAATCATGTGAATCAGGATGCGACCTTCGTGTACTGGAATCCTCCTGTGTAAGATATTCAGACATACCAGCAGGGTCTGGACCTAGCTCAGACGACTCTGGACATAACCCTTGTAGATTATCAATCATCTGAGATTCATTGTCCTGCTCATGTATGGACCCTTGGTCATGTAGGTACCTTCAACATTATCAAAGAATGAATCATCTTCATCCAATTCTGCCAGCATTCTCTCTTGCCTCAGATTAAGAGCCACAACAGCACTCTTATTTCACCATCTTTTATCCCACAGTAGTACTACACTTTTAGTCACACTTACAACTTGGACAGGTTCAGAGAACTTAGAAAATCACTTACACTGCAAACCAGGTTTAACAATCTGTACCCAATTTTCTGCATTGATAACGTTATGCCTGACCCTATGCACTTCATCATGATATTATTTTTCTTTTTATTTGTGCTTAATTCAAGCTCCCTCTGACTAAGCCTGGGCATAGTTTGCGTAGTAGCACTTCACGTAGCTACGTGAAGTATATTTTCAACTACATGTAGCTATGCAAATTGCGTAGTGCGTAGCTGTGTGCTTGACTGCACTGTACAATAATTGCCAAAGGCATCTTGCACAGTGCAAGTTAAGACCAAATAAATATATCGGTCTTTATATACTAAAAATGCATATAGTCATTTCACAAAAGTGAAAACGATAAATTAGCAAGCAGTGAGAGAGGTGATGATTTTGGGATCCTCCCTAACCTAGGGAGAGAACCAAGCAGATGCCTTGAAAACAAAAAGCAAATCTTTTGAACGATTCAGTGGTGGTCCCATCCTCTTAGGACCACCCCAAGCACAGTTATTGGCAAAAAAACAATCCCAACCAAAGGCCCTGCAAAGCATTATGGGACGAGATTAGCAGTGGGCAGTGAATATTATAGTATCCAATATCAAAATAATTCTACAAGAGCTGCAGTTCCACTAGTCGTTACTAGATGTCCCTCACGAGTCAAATGCAAAAGCTTCATGAAAGGGTTTCAATGCTTTTGCATTTGACTCGTGAGGGACATCTAGTAACGACTAGTGGAACTGCAGCTTGATGTATTAATAATTTCAATGCTTTTGCATTTGACTCGTGAGGGACATCTAGTAACGACTAGTTGAACTGCAGCTCTTTGTAGAATTATATTGATATTGGACACTATAATATTCACTGCCCACTACTAATCTCGTCCCATAATGCTTTGCAGGGCCTTTGGTTGGGATTGTATTTTTGCCCATAACTGTGCTTGGGGTGGTCCTAGGAGAAGGGACCACCACTGAATCGTTCACATGATATGCTTTTTGTGTTCAAGGCATCTGCTTGGTCCTCCCCCTAGGTTAGGGGGGACCCCAAAATCCTCACCTCTCTCATTGCTTGATATTTTATTGTCAAAGTTCACTTTTGTGAATTGGTTATATGCATTTTAGCATTGAAAATTGCTTTAAAGCATTTGTAGGTGTTTTTTATACTGCTGCTACGCTACGTCAATTAGCACAGTTTTTCACTCTGCTACGTGCAATTTGCGTAGTGCGTATTAGCACAAACTTTGCATGCTCCGTGAGCGTAGCGAAGTATTATGCCCAGGGTTACCTCTGATCTCCTCCAATATTTGTTCAATATTTTTGTTGAATCTAAAGTTCTCAAAAAAGGAAGTCAACAAATTACAACTTTCTCTTCCTCTCAAAAAAACAAAAAGATCCCTGTTATTACTCAATGCAGATTGTATACCTTCCTTTATAAAGTTGTTAGTCCTTTCTACTAGGCCATTGGCCTTGGAACAATACAAAGGCTCTCTTTCTGTACTGAGCCCACATTTCTTGAGAAACTGTACCATCTTATTTGATACAAATTGTACTCCGGTGTCTGACATAAGTACTTTAGGAAAGCCTTCTACTTTAAAAACACCTTCAAGGAATGTAATTACTTCATCAGTATTGGGATTCTCTACAAAGGTATGATAAATCCATTTTGAAAAATTGTCAATGAGTACTATTAAAAACATGTTTTCACTTCTTAGAACATCATATGAGCCAAAAAAATCAATGGATCCTTTTTCCCACTGTTTTTGAGGATACTTTTGCACACTCACCCATTCACAAGTCACATTTTAATGTTTATCAGCATGGACACAAACACTGCACGCATCATCAAACCTTTCAACACTTGCATCCATACCCGGCCACCAATAATGATGTTTAAGAAGTTTCTTTGTGCCAGTTGCACCAGGATGTCCCCATGAGCCAAGTCAATGAGTTTTCTTTTAAGACCTACAGGTGGAACAAACCGGTTATTCCTCAGTAAAATGCCATTCTCTAAACTCAGTTTACTCGAAACCTGAGCAAAACTTTGTAACGCAGGATCAAGGTTTCTACTGGGTGGCCACCCATTCGCTACACATTTCTTGACCTTTGCTAACTCTTCGTCCTCTTCCGAAATTTTAATCCACTCAGATTCTGAAACAGCACCATTAAACTTACTCAAAATGTCCACAACTGCCACCACACTCTAATGTTTCTCAAGTGCTGCTTCTGCCTTTAAATATTTAGTTGGTAATTTTGATAAACGATCAGCAACTATGTTTTCACCACCTACTATGTGTTGTATTTCAAAATTAAATTCCTGCAGTCTGGCAATAAGTCTAATAAGCCTCCAAGAAGCTTTTCCTGATCTTACTCCATCCTTCCTATAAACCAACTGTAAAGAAGACGAGTGCCGGTAAGATGGGGAAGTCTCTTTATTCACGTCCAGTAACATGGGATCCCCGGCAGCAACTGCCGTAACTACGCATTCTGTGTTCCATGCAAGGAACACTCATTATAGAATGCACACGAGGACAGCACAAGAGAGATCCCAACACACCCCCCTCCCTTCACATAACCAATTCCCAACACACCCCCCTCCCTTCACATAACATTCCCACCCCACTCCCTTCACATAAACATTTCCCAACAAGCAACTAAAATCTAATATAATCCTGAAATTTGGTGGGAAGGGACCTAGTTCTAGAAGGATTTTGTCGGGGAACAGGGTCCTTGGAAGGTACAGGATTCCTCGGACACACAACCCCAGAAGGCAGAGTCCTACAAGGAGTGTCTACTCCTAATTTGCTTTTCACAAACTCGACTTTTGACTCAGGCACTACCGAGACAGCACACTTGTTCCAGACTTTCCCATTCTCCAGTACAACAACATGGTCTCTCACTTCTCTGACCCTGACAGGAACAGAAAATCGAGAGGAACCCTTACGAACAAGCACAGGTTTTTAATCCTCACCCAGTCTCCTTGACGCACCGGAGACACTCTGACACGATCAGATGCATACTTAGCCTGGGCAGCAGCCCTGACATCCGCCACTCTGCCCAGTTTCTGCAAATCCACCTCCTTCCTTGACATCCAGTCTTTGTTTAGTTTGGAACCTGCCACTCTACCTCTAAGCAAGGTGAAAGGAGACATTCCAGTACTAGAGTGGGGAGTAATTCTCATAGCCCACAACATGTCAGAAATCACCTCCTTCCAGTGCAAACCATTAATGGAGGCCAACTGTAATTGATCCTTGATCACCCGGTTAAGGCGTTCGACCAAACCATTACTACAGGGATGATAAAGGGAGGTGAGAGTATGTTTAATACCATGCACCTTGAGAAAATCCTGCATCTCAACAGACACCAACTGGGTACCATTATCAGTCACCAACTCTTCCGGAAATCCCTCTCGAAGAAAAATGTCTAAAAAAATTGATGACAGTGGCAGAATTGATTCCTTCTACAAACCTAAGTTCTGGCCATTTGGACATATAGTCAATTAAAACTAAAGCGTACTTGGGAGAACTACCCAGACCACCAAATGGACCAGCCACATCAAAAGCCAATTTGCACCAGGGTGAATCCTTGACTGGAATGGGACTGATGGAAGATGGATAGGTCACTTGAGTTTTATCACTCAGAACACACGCACCACAATCACGAACACAGTGTTCAATGGACCGATCGACACCCGGCCACCAAAAGTCTTCTCTAATCCTCCGCTTCATGGCACGGATGCCCGGATGTCCTTCGTGGGCTAAATCTAAAACCTTCTTGCGTAAGGACACTGGAACAACCAGTAATCCACCCCTCCGCAGAATCCCCACGACAAGAGATAACTCATTGCCAATCCTCTTAAATGGAATCAGTTGAGAAGGAAGAACAGAATTAATGGGCCAACCATGAGTTACGAAATCCGTTACCTTACTGATCTCAACATCTTCAGATAGAGCCAGCTTCCAATCAACTTCGGACAAGGCAGCTCCAGTATCAGCTATTGTACTAACAGCGCACACCATTTCCAAATGCTCACCCTCCGGTTCAAGAACATTCTCAGCGAGGAGCAACCTAGATAGGCAATCAGCTACACGATTTTTCACTCCAGCCACGTACTCTAAGCGGTAATTAAATTAATTCAGTCTGTACTGCCATTTGGCAATGCGAGGAGTGGCCCTTCCACCACCCTTGGTGGTAAAAGATCCACCAAAGGTTTGTGGTCAGTCCTGAGAACAAAATCATTACCCCACAAAAAATTGCAAAAATACTGTACACCCCACCATAGAGCCAATGCTTCCTTTTCAATTGTAGAATAAGTCCCTTCGGCACCTCGGAGTGTTCTAGAGGCAAAAGCAATGATTTCCTCCCTATTGTCGGATCTTTTCTGCATAAGAACAGCCCCAAGACCAACATTGCTAGCATCAGTGGTAACAATGCAGCAATCGTTAATATTGAACAATTTGAGTGGGCGTGCCTGAACAATTGCTTCTTTCAACAACTTGAAGTCACATGCACACTGGTCTGACCATGCATACCTTGCATTTTTTTAGGAAACCACGCAAACACACAGTCCTGTCAGAGAAATTGGCCACAAATTTAGCGTAGTATTCAACTAGTCCTAAAAGAAACGCAGTTGGTCTTTATTCTGCGGTTCAGGTGCATTTTGGATGGCATCAAGGAGCTTAATCTTGGGTTCTACTCCACTTGCAGAAATATGGTGCCCCAGATAATCTACACCCTCTTGAAGGAATTTGCATTTGTCTTTCCTCAATGTTAACCCGCTAGATTTAACAATCTCCAATACCTGCTTGACTCTGGCATCGTGCTCAAGAACAGTTTTTCCGTGAATTAAGATGTCGTCTTGGAATAACACGACCCCCGCAGTGTTCTTAAACAGGTTTCCCATAAGACGCTGAAACACTGCGGAAGCCGACGCCAAACCAAACGGCATACGTAAATAACGGAACGCCCGTCAGGAGTCACAAATGACGTGAGGTGTCTCGAGTCTTTGCACAGTTCGATCTGATGGTAAGCAGAAGATATGTCGAGTGAAGAGAAATATTTCGCACCCTCCAAAGTTGCCAACATCTCATTGATGTTAGGCAAGGGTTAGCGATCCACCCATATGCAAGCATTAAGGTCGCGCAAGTCCACACACATTCTAAGAGATTTATCTGCTTTGCGCGCCAAAACAATAGGTGACAACCATTCAGATCCCTCAATAGACTCAATTACTCCCATGGTACACAACCGCTCTAATTCTTGTCTAAGTTCGCTACGCATGCTAAGCGGTACTCTGCGCACTTTGTGTGCAACAGCCTTGATGTCCTCCTTAAGAACAATGCGGTGTTGAAATCCCTTGAGCTTGCCTAACTTGCCACTAAAAATTTCAGGGTAATATTGAATCCAATCATTCTCAGCTGACAACCCAGCTGCAACTGTGTGCACAGGGGAGACATCAGGAAGACTGGAATAATATTGTTTGGCTTCATGTTTGGATAAGACCATATCAGGATGATTGGGATCAAGGATGATTCCGAGCTCACCCTGTTCCTCCCATCCCAACAAATTAGCACCTTCCTTTACAACGAATACAGTACCTCGAGCTAAATCCCCTTGAATTCTAAATTGCCTAAAAATTTGCTTAGAACCTCAACTCTTTTACCACCATAAGCAAAGATCTTTATGCTGGATTGGACAACAGGAATGTCACCCAGACTTTCAAAATCTTTGGCATTAATGAGGGTAAAAGGAGAACCAGAATCAGCAAGAAACTTAATGTGTTTGCCGTTCAGACTTATGGTACACGCGGGAGATTTTCTTCTATGAGGCTCTATGATGGAAGCAATTTCTACTACACCATCTGACTGAATGAAGGAAGAGGACAACATCAATAACTCATAACTTTCATCATTTTCACTATACTCAGCATAATCTTCTTCAATAGCTCTTACAGTTCGTGACGGTCCCTTGTGAGGCACAGTCCCTTTGCACATGCGTGCCAAATGTCCTTTCTTCCCACACTTGAAACAAGTCTGATTTATAGCAAAACAAAACTTGAAATTGCCCAAATGTGATCTACTTCCACAACGATAACAAGAGAGATCTTGTCCCTCAACTTTGGATTTAGACAAATTGGGTGTGGGTGAAGAAATGCGAGGAACATTTGAATTGATTCCCTTAGTCGGTTTGGCAGAAGGTTTGGTGCTAACTAATTTGATCTCGCTAGATGACGAAGATGACGCAGATACACTCAATTCCTTCATACAAAATTGGGAGTGCTCAATACTTCTCGCTAAAATGAGAGCAGTCTCTAAATCCGGATCCTCAGAAGACAAAAGTTTCTCCTGAATCTTTTTGTTGCACGTGCGCTCAATCAGCTGATCACGGATTATTTCATCCCTGAACTCCCTGTAATTGCAAGTGACGGCTAAGGTCCTGAGGGCTGCAACAAAATCGTCTATGGATTCTCCAGGAATCTGTGCACGTTGCAAAAATTTGTGGCGATCCAATACTATATTTCGCCTGGGATTAAACCTATTGTCCAACGTTTTAACAAGAGAGCGTATTCATCAACAATAAGCGAATCACCATCATTACCTCCACTGATACATGTTCTTACAAGTTCAAGAGGTAGCGTTTTTAAAATGGTTCTGCCCTCCGCACCCAAATTATAGACAAGTAAAGCTTTTTTCTTTTTCAAGGTAAAAGTGTCACCATCAATCGCCTCAAGATAGGCCTCAAACGTCTCCTTCCACTGTTGCCACATAACAGGAGGAGTACCAGGTGACTGCAAAAAGGGAGGTGGCGCAATTACGTGATCCATTTGCGTGGGTGAGTTGCTGCCCCACAAGTCACAACCAAAAATGAACAAGTTTACGTGACGCCAACGTAATGTACGTGTCACCGTAGCAACAATAATGTGAAGACAAGTGCAGATGTGCTTGTTAGCATTGAATCACTATTAGGAGAAGAAAAATATATGGCACAATATGGCAAGAACCTCTACATCAAGCAGAAACTGTGCTTGAAAACTGTGTCTTGAAAACTGTACTAATGTGCCAGGTATGACCAATGAGGGTGAGGAATTTCCACCAGAGAAGTGGAAATTCAGTGAAATCTGAATGCGAGGCACAACTTTCTTTCACCCATTCAGAGCCAGCATAGAACGGGTGCTCTGAGCGTGAGGAGCGTCAATAGGAACGTTGGTTGCCAAGACGACAGTCCTTTGCAGGGTGACGCGCCGGTTGTCAAGGCGATGTGCGCAGATGCGCACGTCGATGGACGGTCGGGTGATGCGCAGCGTGACGCGCGCCGATACGCGCGCCGATTGTCAAGGCGACGTGCGCGATACACACCTCGAAGGCCGCTGCACAGTAACTCGCGCGCCACAGCCAGGAGATGGCTAAAGCTTGAAAAAGTTAGAAAGGAGGTAGTCTCACCGGAGATGGATCTCACCGGGATCACAGGGCCTCAGGGGGAAGGCATGCAGCGTCTGTTAAAGCAGATTGAGGAGGCTTGAAGACTTCACAGGATTCGCAGAGCGTCGAAAGTCCTGACGTTGCCTCGAAGTGGAGAACAGCCACAACGTCCAGCAACACACGATGGGGAAGACAGGATACTGGACCAGCCCGTCGCCACTGTAAAGAAGACGAGTGCCGGTAAGATGGGGAAGTCTCTTTATTCACGTCCAGTAACATGGGATCCCCGGCAGCAACTGCCGTAACTACGCATTCTGTGTTCCATGCAAGGAACACTCATTATAGAATGCACACGAGGACAGCACAAGAGAGATCCCAACACCAACGGTTTATGATCAGTGATCTACACAAATGGTTTTCCCCACAGAAAGTTTTTACATTTCTCTACTGCCTAAACACGGGCTAATGCCTCTTTCTCTATAGTACTGTAATGTTGTTCTGCACCTCTCACTGCTCTTGAGATCAAAGAAATTACTCTTTCCCTGCTGTCTACCAACTGACTGAAAACCGCCCCAAAACCAATGGAACTAGCATCTACCATCACATATGATTTACCATCAGGGACAAAAGTGTTAAGAGCAGGGGCTTGCGCAATTAATCTTTTAACCTTCTCAAAGGTATCATAATGCTCCTTAGTCCACTCAAAGGAAACACCTCTTCTCAACAATTTTCTTAATGCCTCAACAACAACAGAATAACCTTGTACGAACCTTGTGTAATATTCTTGAAGTACTAAAAAGGATCTCAATGAGTCTTTGTCGTATGGTTTAGTTGCATTATTAAATGCCTTGATAAGGTCCTCCTTGGGAAAAAATATCTTCACTTGATATTCTGTGACATAAATAGCCAATTTCCCTAACAAAATACTTGCAGTTTTACTTGTTAACAGTCATGCCTCTAACCTCTAATGTTCTGAGTACTGTTTCCAACAACTCATCAGGCTCCCCACTGGTTTTGGCAAAAATGAGTATATTATCCTGGAACACCTGCACCCCCATTTTTCCTTGAAACATTACCTCAATTAACTTTTGAAAAACACTGGCTACTGAGGCCTACCCGAACATCATCTTAAAAAACCTGTAAACCCCAAACAGAGTTACAAAAGCCGTTAAGTCCTTAGAAGTGTAATCCAGGTTTACCTGGTGGTATGCTGACTTAAGATCAATTATCGAAAAATATTTGTCCCCATTGACTGCTGCCAACAATTCTTGAATCCTAGGCAACGGCTGACTGTCAACGACAATATTCTTGTTAAGGGATCTGAAGTCAGCACACAGCCTTAAATTACCTTTTATTTTTTAAAGTGACAACTATGGCAGAAACCCACTCCGAACTATCAGTGGTCCCAATAATACCTTCAGCACTCAAAGCATCAGGATGTTGTTTCAGTTGTTGACGAACACCAAACGGTACCATCTTTACTTAGTGCTCAACAGGTATAGCACCACTTTTCAATTTAATGTGATGGGTGAAATCTTTCACTTGCCAACTTTGTCCAAAAATACAGCATGATTTTTTACCTAAAATCATTTCCACATTAGACTCCTGAATATGAATTTGATTCACAGTCAAACCCCTCTCAGAACAATGGCTGAATCAGTCCCTGGACACAACATTATACCCAATTTCCCTAAATTGAACCAACTAATAATATATATTCCATCAACTGAAAAATAAATTCTTCTATAAATGCTACGCCCTTCGAACTCCAATTTGTCTTCAAAGTAGCCGAACATGGTAATATCAAAATTACCAAAAGCTTTCGGATTAACATCTGCCTTTTTTTACTCCGTACATCTCCATTCCTTTTTTAATATAGTTTCAGACACAATAGTAATCAGAGAGCCTGAATCTGCCATCATCTCCAGCATGACCCCCAATACACACTTCTCCCAATGTTGATTTAAAAGCTACTCTAATCATGTTCACATCAAAAGATGCAGAAAGTCGCTAACTTCACTTATTGTGCTTACACTCACACCAGCCCCAGACCTAATACTCCTACACACAGTCTGGAAATATCCACATTTGTTGCACATGTTACATCTTCTTCTTGTTGCAGGGCAATCAGCACTATTGCCAAGGTGTTAGTCTGCTCTTTAGTCATCTTGTTATCTGCAGGTCCCTAAAAAAGGCTTCCCCTATGTCGGGGTCAGGTATTGAGGGGCTCATAAAATATATGGAATTCTTGTATGCTTTTTTTCATTGGATGAGTTATCAAATCTTTCTTGGAGTTATGAATAGCTGGGATTCAACTTGTTGGAGCTGCATGGCCAATAATCATCCTGCCTTTTCCCCTTGTTAATGATGTCTTTTATGATGGCGAAAGTGGAACCTCTCTGATTTCGTCTTGACTTTCAATAAGGCTTGTAAGGTGCTGTGTGTTTGAGATTGGGACAATGCCATAGTCAGGGAGCGGACTGTGGATTCTAATCTAACCCTATCGACCTGTATACGCCGTTTTGCACAAGTTGTATTCTGCATCAGGAGTCCATGGAGGCAAGCCTTATCCACCACCACACCACTTGTGCAGATGCAACTGTGTCTTTGCTGTCCTCACGAAATTAATTAAGGAGGATCCCTAAACTGTGAGGTGCTTGTATGCCATGCTCCCTTTGGGTGGTTTTTTTTTAGGACTACATTTAGTTGTGTGTCATTGACGTTATAGTCTGTGACGACGTTGGGTGTTTCAGGAGCCTGTATAAGGCACCTAGCTAGTAGTGGCAATATGAGAAACTAGTCTACCTGAGAACAAATATTACGTGGGCAGGAGGTTAAGGTGTAGTCTCTCTCACATGGGTGAAATAAACGTCACGATTCCACCAGTGCATGATCCTGAATCGATCAATTAGCATATATCTGTCATTATCATAGCATAAATCAGGGTTACCTGATCTGTCCAATAAGGGTCCACCATGACATCTCCACTGAGTCATACTTTGGTTCTACCTAAAGAGACTAATTTAAGTATCCAAGAGATAAAATCAGTTTTTCACTTGTAAGGGCATATATTGAATCTACAATAAGGTGAGTGCTGTGTACTTTGAGTTTTGGGAGCACGCACCTGCTGTCCAGATCTATCCACTTTTGCATGACTTAGTATGAATGTATGACGTTACTACGACATACAATCCCACGCAGAAGGTTACAACGCGGATGTTACATCGTCCGCGTTGTTACCACGCATGGTTTTACATCGCAAGTCGTTTCTACGACTTGCACTAGATGGCGCGCTGGACTTAGGAATAGTATAAATTCCTATTCCTACTCCAGTTAGCGCAACAGTAGGGAATGTGTTGGATTTAAAATCCAACACATTCCTTGGTGTTGCGCGCCATCTAGCGCAAGTCGTAGAAACGACTTGCGATGTAATGCCATGCTCGGTAACAACGCGGACGATGTAACGTCCGCGTTGTTACCTACCCGCGTGGTGTTGACAGCGTTATAAACGCTGTTTCCCCTTAGTATTGTTGCTCGGATATGAATTTACCTTCAAGAAATGAAAATACAAGAGTTGTTTGGCAAAACAGGAACAAGTAGGTTTAAACAAATGCAGTGGCCTGGGGAGTATCGACAGAGTGCATCTGAAATGAAATACCAGCATTTGTAAAGCGCACAGCTACCTCCGGAGAGGTGTCCCGGCACTGGGGGCCCTCGGAAAGATTAAACAAGCTATTGCCCAGAGTCACATGGTGCTGGGCTAACCTGCCGCTGGGGATTGAACCGTGAACCCCGTGGTCCAGAGTCAGGCAGCCTGGCCGCTGTGCCACACCTCTTCCACCTGAAGAAAGTCTATTGCTGTACAAAGTTTCGACCGACAATATATATATCTCGTGAGGTACCATAAACCAATTCTGCATTTTTGGAAAAGGCATCTTAGTCATAAATAACAAGTTTGGTCATCTGATAAGAGGACACAGGTGGCTCTTGACCTCGGGGAGAGCTAGGGTGGGCCAGGGTGTATGTGTTCAGATGTCTGGTGTGGGGAACATGAGATCACCACGTATGGTATGCATGTTGTGTCCTGATTGGTGAATGTTTTTATCTACATATGGCATCTAGCTTTGTGGTATTTTTGGGGAATGTGCGCCTCTGGCCAAACGTGTTTTACTGGGGCTAATTTCCTCAGACCTGTTTGTGGTGCAACTGTCTATCTGTAGGATCGATCAGGGGTTTCCCTGCGTGCACATTTGTCTTTGGGCTAATTGAGACCCCACCTGTGACCTGTCACTCGATAGACGTAGGTTGGTGTTGTAGGGCCTGTCTGACCATGTATCTCGGGGTTGACGGGGACGTCACCCCGAGTGAATCTGGCAGCAATGATATAAGTTTGTTAGAACTTCTACAAATAATGTGGTGGTTATTGATATAATTTTTACCAACATTCTCAATATAGTGCATACAGTTGTCATAGCGTACTCCGATATTGTCCTTACTGATTTTGACATTGTTATGAGTGCTTAGATCATAGTGTACATTGACATTATTTCTACTGGCACTGACATTGTTATGCGTATATGGATTAAGGCATACATTAACATTGTTTCTACCGGTACCAACACTGTTGCACAGGAATAGCTTATGACATTGATTGACATTGCATTTAAGGGTGTTGACATTGATGTGCAGGTATAGGTTATGGCATACGTTGACATTGAATTTATTTGTATTGTCAGCTATCGGGTCTGTATATATCATGGTATACATTGACATTGTATTCACCCATCCTTACATTCCCCCCTCTAGTTGAATTTTCAACAACGTTATCCTCCTCATATGTCATGGATGTTACATTATTTGAAACTGTGTATGTTTCTGCAGTCTGTTACTTTTCCCTAGCTATGTGCATACTAACTAATTTGAGGACTGTGTTTTATAGCAGGAAACCCCACTTGTAGGAAACCACACAACAGAAGTATAACAACGAAAACTGGCATTAGTGATGTGAATAGTTTGGACACCCATAGGCGGATCCAATAAAAGATACTATGCAACCAGTCCTGCTCAGGGGTACCTCCCTCCTTCTTTATGTGGGCTTGCAGATGATGCAGTTCTTGGATGACAAGAACTAATGTCCCATTGTCCATGTCATTTCCAAGGATAAAAGTACAACAGGAAGCACCAATCTTTGTACACACCCCACGCTCTACCGCAGTCATCAAGTCCAACAGGTACCAATGTTGCATCACCATTAAGCGGATGGGTTTCAGTTCTTCTTTGATAGCGTTTAGGCTCAGCTCAGTATCATTGATCATCTTCAGCATCTCCCACCTGGTTATCTGTAACTAGCAGGCGTTCGCCTTTGTTTGCATGGTGAAGAAGGGTATCAACCCTCCTGTGTCTACTTGAGTTACCGAAAACACTCTACATTCTTATGGAATGCTCTTGTACTGAGCCCAGCCAGAATAATCAGCAATTCTTCTCCTTCAATCCTGATGCAACAGAGTTGCTTTCTTCTGTAATGGATGTTAAGACAACTCAGACAGATCTTTTTTTTTTTTTTTAGAGTTGTATATAGTGCGAATTAGACCCGAGGATATCAGGTATCAGAGCACCTTACATGAGCACCAGTTTCTTTACAGATGGATACATTCTTTTTTGTTAGGCACAGGGAGATCAAGTGATTTGGCCAGAATCACAGGATGTTGAGCGCAGTTGACGAGACTCGAACCCAGTTCCCCAGCTTCAAGGTCGGCCGCTCTAGCCAAAAGGCTACATCTTCTCCAGGGTTGAGCAGCATTGGAGTGTGTTTGGTCACGAGGGTGCAGATGCCCCACCAACCAGGGATGAGGTGGGTTAAGTCAAGGTCACCACATTGCCAGTAGATATCCATCAAAGTGGGGGTGCCCCATTGAAGATGAGGTACATGCAGTATCATGCCACTGTTTTAGTTGCTGCCAAGCGGTATAGTTCCTTTGCCTCTGAAACACAGAGAATACTGTGTACGCTTACATACAGTTAGGGGTTGCCCCTTCCCCTCCAACCATTTGTACCTATTAATCTAAATATCCCAGATTTCCTGGCACAAGGCGTCTATGCAAGCATTGGATCCCCTCCCATGAGACTCATTTCCCCTAGTGTGATCGAGGTGAGTGGCCCTGCACTGGAATTCCATGTACAGGGTCCACTTGTCATTAATGAAGGTCGCCCCAAAATATTAAGGGTTGCCCTGGGACTGCAGACGATGGCAGGAGTAGATGTATTTGTGCACTGGTAAGGTGGTCTTCTACCTCCAGGAAACTCTTTTCTATGAAGACCCCGGGCCAAATGGTATCCTCCCCTGTAGTGCCCCTTCTGCGCATCTTGTCTACCTCTGGATGTTGCTTGGCTAGTTAAAAAGGTACAGTGCTATGGGGTTAGTCTCCTACCAGGTGATGTTTATTAATTCCCTATGGGGTTCTACTCTATTGGGTTGAATCTTGGCCCTGATCCTACATAGGTACAGATGGATGAGGCATTTTACTTTTCAGGGGCTATCTCCCGGGATAAGTAAAGCCTGTCTGCTCCTACAGTGTGGAGTATCAGTAAACATATGTATCATGACCTGTTTGTTGTTTGAGCACCTACGGTTGGTCATATGTTAGTACCAGGTGTTGTGTAGGAGTGTGTTGTGTAGTGCATGAGGAATTCTAGCATTTGGTTCAGTGTTGGTGTACGTGAGGTGGGAGAGGTTCCTGCACATGCGTTGCAAGAATGTAGAAGTAGAGTTTATGAGGCATACTTCTAGCTTCGAAAGGGCTTAAGAGCACCCAGACTAAATATAGTGTGTACAAAAATACAAAATTACTTAACTTAGGAAACAATTGTAGTCTGTAGGATCATCTTCATGGGAGATGTCTGTCATCTCGGAGCCCAGAGGTGTCTTGTCTTGGTGTAGTACAAAAATGTCTCTTTAAAAAATGACTGTAACGTCAATTTGTAGTCTGTGTTACTTGAGCGGTTGGCCTTGTGAGAGTCCTCTTGAAAGCTTTGATTGAAGGGGCAGCGGACTGCAGTAATACTGGTGCACTTGCAGCTCGATTGTAGACCTGTAGGATAAGGCTAGCTTGGGAAAAAAACACTGTCGGTTGGTTGGAAAATTTGTGCATTTACATTTTACCGATACACTCGATGGCTTTACTGTGAGCGATTTTTTCCTAGTGGGGTACCGGAAGGGAGGTGCTAGGATTTTCGGAGAATGGTGAGTTTTAAGCTGATTTAGTGCTGTTTGTATTTTGGTCCCCCCCCCTCTCCACGCTACGATGGGGACAGTACTCTTCCTCTGTGGGCTGCTCCATTAAAAGGTGTGATTTTTAATCAGTGCGGAGGTGTCCGTTTGACCTGAATGTGTTGTGGGCAATTGTGAGGGGAAGTGGATATTTGATTTTAGGCCAATGTTTCAGTCGACACATGCCTATCCCTTGGGTCTCTGGAAAAAGGTTTTCTATGATTGGGTTGAGTTGCTGGGTTACCCTCTTCTGAAAGGGCTGAGAATTTTGTGCTGTTCTTAGGTTGCTATGGTCTGGGTGTTGCTAATTTTAACAAGGGATGCAGAAGTTGGCTGGAGGGCTGTTCATGAACCCCCATGCGGCCCTGTAGGGAAATGGCTGGAATTGGGTTTGTTTGCCGTGATTTTTTTACGAGAGTCCTGGGTCCCATTGGGCTCAGCCTAATGTGGGTAATGTTAATGAGCTCGATGGATTTTCCTTATGGACTGGAGTCATGTGAATTTGGTTTCTTTGGAGTTTTGAGGACAACGTTGCCCTATGCATGTTGAGGAACTTGGCTGCTGATGTCGGAGCATTCACCTCATTTTGGAACTAAAGGAGGGCCTCCATTTGGTGGTAAACCCTGAGGCGGACGAGACTTACATAGCCCGCCCAAAGTTGGACTTCGGTGAGCGGTCCTGGGTGCCTTTTTTATGCACCAGCTCGGGGCCGCCCTTCTTCATCAGAATGTCTTCCCCCGGGATGCCGTCGGCTAACCATGCCGTGGGGGACCAACAGCAGTGGGATCCCCAGACAGCGGCGGGCACCCAGATGGCAAACTCTTCAGTGGATTCCTGGTCAACATAGTAGGCCTGCCCTAAAGGATGGCTGTGAAGGCAGGTAAGGAAATGTGACTGGGAGCGTTATGAAGGGGATAGGTCATTCAGGGGGATGGGTTTGGACTTACGGCATGTTGTACCCTGTGATTGTGCTAGGACCTTGCCACCTCAGACAGTCACCCCTCCTTGCAGTGGATGTAGGCCTGTTCCCTGCTGGACTGAGCTCCCTGTCTGTTGCAGCCATGGCCCTGTGCTCGGCCAACCACCCTGCCCTTGTTGCAGTGGGGTAGCTGCAGCCTGATTTCCTTGAAGCTGATTGTGCAATGCATTTGCATTGTTCTGAGCTTGGTTTTGGGGCTGGATGCTATGTGGGGCTGTCCCAGTACTATTCCATTCTGATTGTGGCACATTTTTAGATGACATTGGTTAGTCATGTGGCCCATTCTGTAACATTAGTGGTACTCTATGAGGCTGGTTTGAACCCAGTATCTCTGACCTCGGCCTTTAGGACTGGGCGGATAACCTCTGGGGCCCACAAGCAGAGCTCCCCTTAAGACTGGAACCATCTGTATGCTTGAGACCAACGCGTCCCACTCAAGGGCGGTCTTTTTCAACTTATGTTAAACCAGTTTGGCGGTGTCTCTCTGGGCCTGCTCCTGCTTTTCCCTGTCCTTCTCCTGTCTTTTTCAGTAATAGTGTAGTAAATGGGCCCATATTTCCCGTCAAGGTTTGGCATCTACTACACCATCTAATCTGGTCTGGATCTCAGTGGATAGTCTCCTTTTGAGGATGTTGTAGAAGAATGCAACCTGGGAACCCGTGTCAGTCCAGGGCTGTCCTATCTCTTGCCCCCCTTGTTCTCGCATTCTATCTGGGAATTATGTCATGGTCTTCACAGGCTTCATGCTCTCTGCATGAACCCTCCTACGTGTGAGTGGTCAGGGAATATCTCCCTCAGGGCCATCTAGATCTGGTGTCTAAATGAGTTAAATGCACCCCTGCCATGTTCGGTGTTGGTAAGCATGACTGTGGGGATGCGGGCTTGGGAGAACACTGTGTCAGTCTGCTCCCCGATGAGGCTGCTGAGCAGACTTTTGATGTCACCTATGTGTCAGGCATTGATCCATCGGAGCGCCTACCTCAGTGTAGAACGACAGCGCTGGCAGGACTACATCTCCCAGAAGGCCGTCCTTCTGGGAGGGATGAAATACCACGTACAACGCAGGGAGCGTTGTACGTGATTCCAGTTGACTCGGGAAATTGTCAAACGCAGAGCGGCTGCTCTGCTGAGGTCCCGCTGGTACCGCCGGATCTGGCGCTCTCTGTCCGAGGCGCCGAACATTCTATTCCCACTTTCTAGTCTGCGGCAGAGATCGAGGGGAAGGTGTGTGTTCGCTTCTGCCACTAGCGCTCGGAGGAGCGCTGAACATTTAGAACGTGTTTGGTTTTTTTCCGCCCGCGGCTGCAGCGGGAACAACGTTGAGGCTTGGAGGGAGGTGCCTCTGGAATAGTACTGACTCCTTACCTATCCCCTGGATTATCGACGGCTGGTCTGCTTTCTTCTTTCCCTTTGAGTCAAAGAGGGAAAGGAGGTGTTGGAGCTCCATGGTATCCTGCGCC
The DNA here is from genome assembly GCA_963921515.1 of Calotriton arnoldi. Classification (NCBI taxonomy): domain Eukaryota; kingdom Metazoa; phylum Chordata; class Amphibia; order Caudata; family Salamandridae; genus Calotriton; species Calotriton arnoldi. The sequence continues at coordinate 837,116 of CAWUFW010008307.1, forward strand.
TGAATCATTCCTGGGAGGTACCGCCTTTTCTTTTCTTGTTTTTCTTCGTTGCATTTCAGTCGTGACATTGGAGTAACTCTCCTGAGTGCTGTCTTCCTGTATTCCGTCTAAAATTCCAGTAGGAGTGATTTATGCCGGGATTGTTTGCAGAATCTTGACAGAACTTCCTGATTCCTCACGAAGTGCCCTTTAACTCCTTCCTTTACTGGAGCAGGCTGTTACCTTTTTTTCTTCTAGTTTTGAGGGTGTGTGGTAGAGGGTATGTATGAGGATATTACTTAATTATTTGCCAGAAAGAGAAAAGTGGATGGTGTACTAACTGGTCTGTGTTTGGTTTATAGGTGCTTATGTTTTGTTGCCTGCGGTGAGAGAAGTATCTTCCCAGACAAAGAGGTTCTATACAGTAGGGGATGAACTCTACCAGGTACTGAGACAGCACTAGTGAGATATTATGAGAGTAGTTAGCCTTGTATATCCTACTAATCATTTGCTTATTTTTGTTACAGGTCTCCCCTTTTCCCACGCTGCACCTACCCTATCCCTCGCTTGATCGCCTCAATACTCTGGGTATCATTTAAATCAGAGTTTGGGGATGTCAGGAGGTGGACCCCTTTGAGCGTCGCCCAGATCCTGAGGAGTGCTGCGCCGTGACACTATGGCTAAGTTTATACCCACGATGTTCTTCTCAAAACATGAGATCCATTTTTCTGCCCCATTCATCAATGGGGACAACTTGTTCTTGAGCCCTTCTTTGTCAATCTGTGCCCAAGGCACAAAGCTGGTTCCTGCTGCACCTTTCTGCAGTAGCAGACAGATTTTGGCACAGGCAGCTCTGTCAGTTTCTCCCTGATATAGCACTCCCATCGTCTCATGCATTCCTGCATGTAGGGATAGTTCCATCTTGGATCTCCCCCTCCATGCCGAATGCAGTCCTCTGCAACGGCCAAGTCCTCGGGTTCCAATGATCCCTCCTCCGGCCAGGGACGATCTTACTTGCCCTTTCTTTCGATCCAGTAGAACAATATATGGCAAAAAGGCTGCATGAAGGGATCACCCTTTTTTCTGGACACTATCTCTCTAGAGGTTGGTCTGCCTGACCGGTACATTCGGGGGGAGCAGTGGACGTCCTCAACGTCGCTTGTGAGAAGTTGGCCTGGTATATGCTGTCCACTAATTATAGTGGGCACCTTGCACCAGTCCAAACAACCCCTTATTGGAGATAGGTTAAAGACAACCTTATTGAAAGCTATCCTAGTGGTAGCTATGGAGAGCAGCCTTCAGGCTAAGTCTTGAAGGAATGTAAAGCAGCTTGTTTTACCAGCCTATAATCTCTTGAGTGATCAAATGAAAGAGCACCACACCAGGTATATATTCAAAATATATGTATTTATTGCTAAACACACCCCTCTAGTCTCTTTATGAGGCTAGAGTTCGAAGTACATGAGTTAGAAGTTATTTAAACACAGTAATAGCACAAATACACGTTTGGGCCCTAGGGGCGTACCAAACCATATACCAATAAAGTGGTATAAGAACCACGACTGAACTAGACAATAGGCCTAGAGCCTCTAGAAGTGCTTGGACCACAAGGAACCACCCAAGGTAGTGACAGAGGGGACCCACGGGGGACGCGTGCAGTGTAAATACACAACCGCGATACGCCGTTGACTTCTATGGAGAAAGTCGTGATTGGGAAATTAGAGAAAAGGGACACTTAAAGAGGACTTGGACCAAACCCTTTGAGATCTAGGACTTTGAAGAGTCTCTACCCACGGGAGCACCGGAGTACTCGTGTTACCTCACCCAGGAAGCCGGGTGCATAGGTGCCTTTCGGGGTCGGGTTTCGTCGTCGATTTGAATGGCGATCTGCTGCAAAGTGCTGCTGGCGACCAAGAGAAAAGTGTCCGGTTGGATCCAAGAGTGGATCGGAGTTCTGAGGAACCTGAAAGCAGAGGGGACAGAGTCTGGGTCACTAGCCAGTGACCAGGAAGGCGATGGACAGATGCCCACCGATGTCGAGTGCTTCAGGTGCGTTGACGGTCGTCTTGTCTCTTCAGCCACGAGGTCCAGGAGGCGTTGTCGGCGACCAGGAGCAGGATTCGGGCTGGTACACGATGTCTGTCGAGTGCTGAGGTGTCGGCGACCGGATTGGACCCAACAAGCCTTGGCAACGGCAAGTCTCGATGCAGAGGAAGATCGTCGATGGTGCAGACCAGCAAGGTCTGGGGAACTCACCCAGCGAAGGTAAGTGAGGGCAGGCCTTGAGCAACCAGGATACCAAGTTAGAAAAAGATTGGCCTTCGTTAAGGGCTACTAGCCAACGGGCTAGCAACCGCGAAGGAGCCTCGTGACGCCGCACGTGGATCTGGCTTACAGGACACTCGTGGAGTGGGGGCCAGTGATCTTCGGTGCAGGTGGTGCTGGAGGCTAGGGCTACTCGGAGCCCAAAGCACGACTTCTTGGGAGACCCAGAAGAGGATGCACTTGCAAATGTGCTCGGTGTCCAGGGTCACGGTCTCAAGTCACCCACGATAGCCATGGGCCTCAGCTTTGCTGGGGACTCAGGGTAGCCTCGGGAAGTCTGAGAATCCACCTCTGGTGATGCGATGACTTCGGCGTCCGACGGGAGCTTCAGAAATGCGAACCGGACAGATGCTTCTTTGGTGCCTGCCAAGCAGGAGTCACTCCTTGACCCCAAGGGAGATTCTTCTGTCCTCTAATCGTGAGTAGAGCGTCGAAGGTCCAGGATTCAGTTTCAGAGTTTCGTCCAGGGATAATCTAAAGTCCTAAGGACTGGGTTCCTATACTTATACTAAGGATAGGGGTTGGACTACTCTGTGGCCCCACCTATGGGTGGGTCAGGGCAGAGGGGTGGCTACACCCTTTCCCTTTGTCCAGTTCGCGCCAAAGCAGGGGCTGCAAGCCCCTGATCCGGTTTGAACTGGGGTATGCACAGGGACACCAAGTGTGCCCCCAGTGCAGGACTTCAAAGCACCCGAAAGTGCTCCCGCCCAGCCCCAATACACATTATCCTGTCCAGCAAAACACCATAAAAAAAGTGGGGGCAACCATATAGTCAGATTCCACCTTCCTACATAACCCCCCCCCCAAACGAAAGGAGATAAGGCTAACCTTGGCCAGTTGAGCCTTCATTGACTAAGTGATCATATAAGGAAGCACCTGCACTAGCATGGTTGCCCCCTGTCTTATGGTCCACTAAGCAATCCCTCACCCTAAGGGTATGAGAGGGTCTCCACCATGGGGAATCACTACCTGTGGTGTGCTTAGGTAAAGTACAAGGCTGGTGAGGTGTCCGAGTAGGGAAGTGAGGCCCTAGGAATGTTGGCCTCAGCTTCCTCAGATCACTGGTCACCATGTATGCCTGTCTTTCCATGACTGAGTTGCACTTTGCTCTAAGGATCAACCTTTGGCTGCCTACAGCTGGGGGTTGGGTCCCTTTGGATGGACTACTGGAGGGACATGGCAGGTTTGGAACCTTCAGGTCCCAGGTTTGCCCTTGCCTACCAGAGTCCTTCTGGGGAGGTCCCTACATAAAGGCATGGGGGATCCCTCAGTGTGTAGAGGAGTTTTCACCTGGCTAGGGCTACTAGACTGGGTGCCCCTAATCTGCTGATGGGGGGTTCCTCTGGACAGGGGGCCCTGGGGGTCCACTGACCTCCCTGACCTCTGCAGCCCTGGGCTGACTGAGGCAGGGTAGAGAGGAGCAGGTTACCTGCTCCAGACTGGGTACCACCTTGGAAGGGTCCTCTGCCATCAGGGGTGTGGCCAGGCCAGGCCTGACTACCTCTGGGGCAGTTCCTTCACTAGGGGTAGGGTCAGTTCCCTGAGGAGGCTGACCCTTACCTACTGTCTGGAGGGAAGAAGACTTTTCTTCAACCCTTGTGCTCTCTTTTGGGGGAGAGTGGGCCATTCTTTCAGGCCCCATCTCTCCAAATTCTTGGGCTGGGGCTGTGGCCATTACAGCCCCACTAACCTTTACAGGGACGCCCAACATCCTAAGGTGGGTTTGGTGTTCAACTTCAGCCCAGGCTGAAATCTCCAGATCATTTCCCATCAGGCAATCTACAGGTAAGGTGGGGGACACTGCCACTCTCTTTGGGCCTGTGACCCCCTCCCAGCTGAGATTGACTATGGCCATGGGGTGATCTGTTCTGACACCATCAATGTTGGTCACCTGGTATTTAAACTCAGGTAAAAGCTGGTGAGGGGACTAGTTTCCCTGCCACCATGGTGACACTAGCCCCTGTGTCCCTAAATGCCACAGCTTTCTGACCATTAATCATTGGCTCCAGTCTGTACCTGCCCATTGCTGTGGGTCCCATGGTAAAGGTGGCAAATCCTACACCACCATCAGAGTCAGAGGAGTCTGTTGAGGGGTCCCTGTCTGAACCAGGGCCCACCTCTGTTCCTGTTGCAAAAGCACCTAACTTTTTGGGTGCACTACTCCCAACTGGAGGATTACTACTGGTAGTACCAGGAGGGGGTAGTAGTTGCTGAGGGAACATTTTCTTTATTGCCAATCCTGGGGCAACTGGGATCAGATTTCCAGTGCCCAGGCTTTTTACAGACATGGCAATATGGTTTCTTTTCAGGAGAGGAAGGAGTTTGGGACCCACCCCAGAAGAGGAATTTTGGGGCCCTGTAGGGGACTTATCCTTAGATTTATCCCCACCTTTCTCTTGGGACTTAGTAGAATCTTTCTTCTGGTCACCACCCTGATTTCTAGTTTTTACTCTGGTTCTGACCCATTTGTCTGCCTTCTTTCCCAATTCTTGGGGAGAGGTCAGATCAGAGTCCACCAGATACTGGTGCAAAAGCTGGTTTTGACAATTATTAAGGATCTGCTCGCTCATAATCAAATTGTACAATCCTAAAAAGTCATGCACTTTGTTGCCATGTATCCAACCTTCCAGAGCCTTTGTAGCACAATCTACAAAATCAACCCAGTCTTGAGTCTGAGCTTTTGGGTGTCTCTGAACTTCAACCTGTACTGTTCAGTGGTTAGGCCAAACCCATCAATAAGAGCACTCTTCAAGACCTTGTAATTATCAGCATCCTCCTCTCTAACAGTGAGGAGCTTATCTCTACCTTTGTCTGCAAAGGAGAGCCACAAGATTGCTGCCCACTGCTCCTGAGGGACCTTCTGTACCTTACAGGCCCTCTCTAGAGCAGTTATCCACTTGTGGATGTCATCCCCATTCTGATAGGGAGGGACAATCTTGCTCAGGTTCCTATGGTCATAGGACCTTTCCCTATCTCTAGGGACATGGCTGCCACCATGGGACTCTAGTCCCAACTTTCTTCTCTCGCTAAAGAGATCTAGGGACTCCCTGTCTATAGCCAGTTGCTTCTTTTTGATTTCAAGCTGAGCTTCCTCATATTGAACCAGCCTCTTTCTTCTCTCATGAGAGGATTCCCTCCTATGAGATGAGACAGAGCTCCCTATGGAGGTGCCAGAATGGTTAGACTCCTGAGAAGGAGACCTAGACCTTCTGGGCACACTCATAATCCTTCCTGGGGGACAAAGAGGGCATCATTCTGATCATCCTCTTCATCTTCCTCAGGAGGGATTGGATTATCCAGGTCAGGGCCATTGTTGCCCTCCTGGCCAGTTTCAGAGGGGGGGCTGGGGGTATTGGTACCCCATGTCCCATCCTCATCATCTGCCCCACCCTCAGCTCCTACCCCTTCAGTCCCCAAGGGCTTACTAAGGTCATAAGCCACCAACAACTCCTTGAGGTGTTGTGTGGTGGGGCTTTGGCCTGTCCTTATTTTTCTCAAGTTGCATAAAGCTCTCAATTCCAAGAATGGGAGTGTATCATACTTGGAGGGTGGAAGCTCAGTGGCTTCCTGCAAGGATTCTTTAGATCCTACCCTTAAAGACATTACTAGTGTGGTGTGGTGTATGCACTACCTACTCTAGTGTGGCCTACTAAACTCTCTTGAGTTGTAGAAAGGGTGTGCTATCCCTTCACACACAACTCTAAGTTCAGTAGAACTTACTGTATTCTAAGCTTATTATATGTACCTTAGGTACCTTTAGTGGTTTTCAGTTGATCAATTCAATTGAGATTATCTGGTAAAACAATAGCAAGCTGGAATCCCACACGCTGCACACCAATGTGAGAAGTTGGCCTGGTATATGCTGTCCACTAATTATAGTGGGCACCTTGCACCAGTCCAAACAACCCCTTATTGGAGATAGGTTAAAGACAACCTTATTGAAAGCTATCCTAGTGGTAGCTATGGAGAGCAGCCTTCAGGCTAAGTCTTGAAGGAATGTAAAGCAGCTTGTTTTACCAGCCTATAATCTCTTGAGTGATCAAATGAAAGAGCACCACACCAGGTATATATTCAAAATATATGTATTTATTGCTAAACACACCCCTCTAGTCTCTTTATGAGGCTAGAGTTCGAAGTACATGAGTTAGAAGTTATTTAAACACAGTAATAGCACAAATACACGTTTGGGCCCTAGGGGCGTACCAAACCATATACCAATAAAGTGGTATAAGAACCACGACTGAACTAGACACTAGGCCTAGAGCCTCTAGAAGTGCTTGGACCACAAGGAACCACCCAAGGTAGTGACAGAGGGGACCCACGGGGGACGCGTGCAGTGTAAATACACAACCGCGATACGCCGTTGACTTCTATGGAGAAAGTCGTGATCGGGAAATTAGAGAAAGGGACACTTAAAGAGGACTTGGACCAAACCCTTTGAGATCTAGGACTTTGAAGAGTCTCTACCCACGGGAGCACCGGAGTACTCGTGTTACCTCACCCAGGGAAGCCGGGTGCATAGGTGCCTTTCGGGGTCGGGTTTCGTCGTCGATTTGAATGGCGATCTGCTGCAAAGTGCTGCTGGCGACCAAGAGAAAAGTGTCCGGGTGGATCCAAGAGTGGATCGGAGTTCTGAGGAACCTGAAAGCAGAGGGGACAGAGTCTGGGTCACTAGCCAGTGATCAGGAAGGCGATGGACAGATGCCCACCGATGTCGAGTGCTTCAGGTGCGTTGACGGTCGTCTTGTCTCTTCAGCCACGAGGTCCAGGAGGCGTTGTCGGCGACCAGGAGCAGGATTCGGGCTGGTACACGATGTCTGTCGAGTGCTGAGGTGTCGGCGACCGGATTGGACCCAACAAGCCTTGGCAACGGCAAGTCTCGATGCAGAGGAAGATCATTGATGGTGCAGACCAGCAAGGTCTGGGGAACTCACCCAGCGAGGGTAAGTGAGGGCAGGCCTGGAGCAACCAGGATGCCAAGTTAGAAAAAGATTGGCCTTCGTTAAGGGCTACTAGCCAACGGGCTAGCGACCGCGAAGGAGCCTCGTGACGCCGCACGTGGAGCTGGCTTACGGGACACTCGTGGAGTGGGGGCCAGTGATCTTCGGTGCAGGTGGTGCTGGAGGCTAGGGCTACTCGGAGCCCAAAGCACGACTTCTTGGGAGACCCAGAAGAGGATGCACTTGCAAATGTGCTCGGTGTCCAGGGGTCACGGTCTCAAGTCACCCACGATAGCCACGGGCCTCAGCTTTGCTGGGGACTCAGGGTAGCCTCGGGGAAGTCTGAGAATCCACCTCTGGTGATGCGATGACTTCGGCGTCCGGCAGGAGCTTCAGAAATGCGAACCGGACAGATGCTTCTTTGGTGCCTGCCAAGCAGGGAGTCACTCCTTGACCCCAAGGGAGATTCTTCTGTCCTCTAATCGTGAGTAGAGCGTCGAAGGTCCAGGATTCAGTTTCAGAGTTTCGTCCAGGGATAATCTAAAGTCCTAAGGACTGGGTTCCTATACTTATACTAAGGATAGGGGTTGGACTACTCTGTGGCCCCACCTATGGGTGGGTCAGGGCAGAGGGGTGGCTACACCCCTTTCCCTTTGTCCAGTTCGCGCCAAAGCAGGGGCTGCAAGCCCCTGATCCGGTTTGAACTGGGGTATGCACAGGGACACCAAGTGTGCCCCCAGTGCAGGAGCGGGAGGACCCGAAAGTGCTCCCGCCCAGCCCCAATACACATTATCCTGTCTGGGGAGGTGGTCACACCTCCCTGGGACAGGAAACCTATTGTCCAGGCCTCCCCTGCCGGAGTTTCGTCCAGCAGCAGGAGGCCAGACTCGTGTCTGTGGCAGCAGCATCCATTTTGTGATGCCAGGGCTTTGGAAAGAAGTTACCGGGCTAGCCAGGGTTAACATGTCTCTCCCTCTAGAAGGGTGGAATGCTACCCCGCCTCCAGAATTGGCGGGGGTAGTATTCCAAGATGTTTGACACCAAACACGACATGTTTAGGTGCAGCCATTCCAAAGTTAGCATTTAACGCGAGGTTATAATGCGCTTAAGAGTATATGGGCAGGCTGCACTACAAACAGCATCAGAGAAGGGTCTCCGAACGCTGCAGAGGGGCCCTGCTCATGCAGGGGCACCCTCTCACATAGGAACCATGCACTCTGCCTTCAGGATTGATAAGGCCTGCCTTAGGAGTGACTTATAGGTTTATATGTGTGTATGTATTTAGTGATATAGGTAACCTATATCACAGTAAGGAGTGCATGCACCACCTTACCCAGGCTGCAGTAGCAGACTTGTGGTGTCAGTTTGGATGGCCTTCCAGGGGTGGCATAATACATGCTGCAGCCCCTGGTAGGCCTCTGAGGTACCTATGCCCTTGGTACATAGTATACCATATACTAGGGACTTATAAGGGCACTCCAGATTCCAATCAGAGATGTGTCTAAGGCACATGGAAACCTTTTACAGAGAAAGCAGATAGACTGGGGCCCTGAATAGCAGGATCCCAGTCCAACTAAGTCATAAACCAGCAAAACACCATAAAAAAGTGGGGGCAACCATATAGTCAGATTCCACCTTCCTACATCGCTCTCCTAATGGGTGTGTAAAGGTGCCATTCTGCTCCTTCTGTATCTCAATTGTGTTCCAGTCAGGCTTTGCTGACTACTTATTTCCTGGTCAGCCCTTCGCCTATGCCGATGGCCAGGTGATGTGTGTGCTTCGGTTAGGGGCCTTCCTTCTGACTCTTCCCTGAGCTCATCCCTTCGTGGGGGTTGAGGACTAGCCCCAGTTCCCTCCAGGGGAGGGGGAGTTGCTCTCCCTCCCTGCTGAGCTTCCCAGGTGAGAGATGTTTCTCTTTCTAGCCTTAACTGACGCCTTTCCCTTAGCTCCCACCTGGGTTGCCTCCTTCACTCAGTGCTGTGTGCTGTTCTTCTAAGCAGTGTTCTTGGCCTCAAACTCACTCCCTGATGCTTCCTCCTCATTATAGACATGCCTTGGTGGAGTATAGCCCAAGGCTTCCCCCCTCTGAGTTGGATTTCAAAGGACTGGGACCCCTGTCTTCCCCTCCACTGGTGTAATCACCTTCCATTAGGGCCTCAAACTTCCTTCTGATCTTAGGGCGCCCTGTGGGTGGTCAGAAGCATGTGTTCCACATTCAGCTTGGACGTGATAGGCTGTGACAGATGGGTGGGGGTGGGACCTCGAGGGAGCTTGTCACTGGACTTAGTTGGGTCTGACTGCATCTGGGCTGGTTGGACCTGTGATCTACCCCCGGACTGGTGGCGTGCTGTCCCAGGGGAGGTCCACCAGCCTCCTTGAGTGGTGGATTTGTGTAACCCAGCGCAGGGGCAACTGGGATGGCCAGCATCAGTGAGAGCACATCCCTGACAGTGTGTGGTGGGGGAGGTGCAGATGCCTTGCCATGGGCCATCTTTAATATGGCACTGGTCTACAAGACTATCTCCGAGTCTGTAGGCAATGCATTACGGACTCGGGGATAGTCTTATAGGCCGGGGCCACCTGGAAGATGGACCATAGTTCTAGCAGGACCTCTTGTTTAGCTTTTTTATGTCCTGCATACCTGGTCTGTATGTGAGTCTTTGTGTGTTCTATGATGTTGGTATTGAATGTTCCCCCCTCAGGACAGGGAACTATGAGTGCTTTGGTGTGAGCATGCCACTCGCAGCAGTGTTTCTCTAGTTTCCAAGCCTGGGTGGGGAACATTGCTTGCACGTGGCCTTAGTGGAGTCTTCATGATGGATTTGGGAACTTGTTTTAAGGGTTTTGCAAGTTTTTTGATTGTTTCAAGATTGTTTAAATAATTACAAATTCTACTCTAATCATGGGAAACAATGCACACGAGGTGGTACAGAAAACAATCTAGTAGTCACAAGCTCCAAAAAAATTGATTAAACCTAACTTGAAATATTACACATTTAAAATAGCACAATAACTGGTGCAGTTGTCAAGAACCCTTCACACTGCTCCCACACCGGCGTGTAGAGACCAGCGTACCCATCCATCAACTGTCAGGGCAGCTGCTGACCTTACCTACACCATGAAAATTCATTACACCTCCTCAGGGATCCTATATCAAAAGGCACTGAGGAGAGTGGGAAATTCATAGATCTGACGACAGCTGAGTGATTGAGCATGGACATGCCTGCTGCACACATCACAGCCTGCCACCGGTTGGGATCCCAGGCCCAAGTATGGGAGTGTCTCTCTTCCTTCCCTGAGTGACTAGTGGTGCCAAGTTTCTTGGGCCTTTCAGTGTGATGAGCAGCATTACACACGAGGCTTCGGAGGCTGACATCGAAATTGAAGAAGATGGTACCAATCAGAGTGCAGGGGAGGAAGCCAAGCCTCCTGGGACCCTATAGGAATCTCCGGCACGGATTCAGGAGGTGGGCCATGCCATGGCTAAAATAACACTTCCCATTGGCTGCTGAAATGTATCAGGAGGACATGTTCCCGGGCTGCTGCACAAACTAACTTTCAGTCTGAAATCTGAATGGCAAATTAGAAACGAGTGCTATCAGCTAAGTTTGCTGATTTGCATGAGCATTCTGGGTCCTTGCAGTAATGCTGAGAATAATCCCAGAATAATTTTTTCGAACTCCTGATGTGTTACACTTGGCAGGGCTGTGTGCTGGGACTCGTTATGGGTGGCAGGCAGCATGACCCCTTTATCTCTCACCACGGCCCTCCAGCCGATGTCAAAGGTAGGTGTGCCACTGCTCTATGCCGCTCGGAGATGGCCGCTGCTCCACTTTCAAGGGTGCCTCATCATCTCTGCTCCCCCTTGTCTGCAGAAACCATTGATTTTCTTCCTTTGGGGTCAGATACTTGTAGGCACCATCTCCGTTGGCAGTTTGCTACTATATACCATGGACCACTTGAACAGCTGAAGAGCCATGCTGTGAGTGTAACAGTGTTACAGCCTACTTCTGTGGATTTTTGCACCTCTATAGTGGCCCAGGTTGAGTATGAGGGGGCTCTCCTGGCTATGCATCTTTCAGGGGATACTTGTTGGCATGGGTGGTAGGATACCCATAGCCTAGGGCCGTGTTTGATGCTGCACTTATTCTAGGGTGCCGCCATGCTTGTCGATGCTATGCTTGGCTCTCCAAATGAGTAATTTCTTGTGATGGCTTATTGATGACCTATTATGTGGTTCTGCAAATATTTATATTATTAAATGCAATTGTACTCAATATGTTGACATTAGAAGTATGAAAGATCGAGTTAGCCTTGCCAGAATTCCAACTTGTGATATGCAGTTCACACAAGCATTAGGCATATAGTCATTTGAAGAGTTGTCATACCACCACCTAGATAGGATGAGCGTATGCTTGTTTGCTTGTGTAGTCAATTGTTCATTTGTTCTCCATAACATTGATAGACCATTAAAACATGGAGTAGGAATTGTTCTAGTCATCAGAAATTTGCTGCTAGTTGTTATTACACAAGTCATAGTGGAAGACTGTGAAGCCTTCTCAATCCAACTCTCTGTTCTTCCAGAGTGGGTTGATCTATCGCCCTCCTGGTCCCAGGAAAATCTTTGTGGACAATATCTGCTCGCTTCTTAAAATAGGATTAACCAGTAGTGATTTCCCCCCTATGGTGACTTCAATTTCCACTTAGATAACTCAGAGGACAGTAACATGGTAACCTTAATTGATCGGAGCTCTCGTTGCGTGGTGTTCCTGAGACATGACTCCTCCCCTCACTGGTATCTGAGCAGGAATGGAATCGGAGCAAAGCGGCCGCTCGTCCTCGATCGTGAGTGCATTTGCCTATGATTTTACTGGGTTAAGCGGCGAGACCCCTCCGTCATGAGGGTTTCACACTCGCTGGACATGCCGCCTGCCCGCTAACATATTTGGTTGTTTGATCATTGTCTACAGACTCTTATGTACATGGTGGGGAACTCATTTTGGGATTTCCCATTCGTGAGGAATCGACAGTCAACAGCTACCCCGATACTCAACAAAATGGTTGTCACTTCTATACCTATGGATAAAGGACTACTCATGGCTTGTTGTTAGTCAGGAAGAGAAAAAGTAAGAAAGGACAAATCAATTACATCGCAAATAGAAACTGAAACAGGACTACACCTTTAGTGGCCCAACTAATTGAAAGTGTTATAGGACTACCTTTTCAGGTTCAGATACCTGCTACAAATGGTGCGGCCATCTTGGACTGACTCCCTCTCTATGGATTGGTTCCTAGAGGATCTAGACACCATCCATCTGTTTCCCCCTCCACAAGTTCACAGGTGAGAGTTTTACTTCTGACCTAGCCCTACATCTACTACACACTTTTATCTTGGCTGTAGCTTTGCAGACTTGAGCTAGCCCTATTCCACCCCCTCTCCCTCCCCTCATCCCATAACCCGACGCCCTCATCCCCCCTGTTCCAACACCTCCCACATCTCATGCCTTACTTCAATCTATCCATTCCCAGCCCCGCCTTCACAGCACATGCCCCCCTTAACTGTCCCAATTCCACAACCATGCATGCTGCCCCATACCTCTTTACCCCCACTAACAAGCGTCAACCCCACTATGGAGCGCATAGGTCTACATACTTATACCATTAAATACCCTCCCAACCTTACAAAAAAAGCTGCCAAATGCTTTAAACACAATCTGCTAAAATCACACCCCGAAACCCCTATCTCAGATCCCTACTTCTCAACAAACAAAGGATACATAACTACCGACATCATTTTTTACACCAAAAGAAGAGCCCAATGGAGGAAAGCCTTTCTCGCCTTGTTCTCGATCTCCTCCACTAGGAAAACAGCTCATGGTCTCACGATCTCTATCTCCCCCTCCCCAATCTGCAAAGCCGTAGCTACAATCACCATTTATCACAATGGGATCATCCTCATTCAATCATCGGACCGTAGCTTAACCTTACTGGATAACATCTTTCCTCTCATCAAGGAAAAAGTTGTAAAACCTCATCCCCCCTCCCAAGTGGCTCCCAATCCCAGTTCACTTCCTAACTCTCCTCCTGACTCCCCTTCAAGACACTCCCCTCTTATGACACAATCAGTATATACACCCACACCAGACCCAACAGACACCCCTGGAGATGACATACATCCTTCTAATTTAAACTCTTCCCCTTGCAACATCAACATTCCCACTGTCCCAACCACACCTCACATCCATCCGTTCCATACCTATGCACCTCCCACCAGTCCACCCCCACTCCTGATAACCAACCAGGCAGACCGCAACACAGCGACCCAGACTACGATTTACCCTCAAACCACATATATGATACAAGCACAACTCCCTTACCCACAATCCAATCATTAAACACGTTACCACCCACTCCAGACCCCAGACTTGATGAGATATTACTATCATTACGACAAGTCAAAGAGGACCTCCAAGTTCTTTGTGACTTGATTCTACACCAACCCTTGACCAAAAGATCTGAACAAGAATGTAGGACAAACTTCCACAGTAACCACTCCAAATTCATCCAACAGCTGCATGCACATCCCACGAAACAGCTGCCCCCAAAGTGGAGATCAGTTCCCTGACGCAATACCTCAACCCGCTCAATCCGAAGGATAAATCCTTTATCAGCTAAAGACATACTCTCCCTACTACGTTCTTATGATCTCCCGCATTCCACCCTTAATACAGTGCATTCAGACAACCTGCATAAACACTCCATAATCCATACTGTCCCTTCCAATACTCACAGAGTTACAAAACATAATCCTAGAGGTATAGTTCAAAACAACCTTAGACGAGTCCCCCACACTCAAGAACCCAACACAACCCTCATCAAGCCTCGTCTAAAATGCCTCAAGACATGCAGCTGATATAGCTGGCCTCATACTCACTCATGAACCTGACCTACTAATTGTGACCGAAACATGGTTAAATGAATCTTCTACGCCCATCCTCAACATACTGGTACCCCAAACCATGATATCACCAGACTAGACAGAACTGATAAGCCAGGTGGCGGTATTGCTTGCATACATCGGAACAATCTCTCAGTGAACCGCTCCCACTCTCCAGCATTCTCCTCTTGCGAATACCTGTGCTTAGACATCACTAGTAATAACAAACCAGTGTGTTCTCTGCACACTCTCTATCACCCACCAGGTGATAACCTCACCTTCATCGAACATCTCATGGATATTGTATCTCCTAATGCTGGACAACAAAATACTCAAATATTTCTCAGAGACCTCAATCTCCACTGGAATGACCCTAATGATTCAGCGGTCAATAGCCTCAGAGCTTTCCTTTCGGACCTTGACCTCACCCAAATCTGTAACAGCTCCACACATGATAAAGGTTCAATCCTTGACTTAGTCATTTCTAAGGCTGAATCCATTGAGCTTGATACGATCATACCCCTGAGATTGGTCAGACCATCACATCATCACTTTCTTCATCAATGAATCAGTAAAACTTTACTCGGCTCAGCCCATGAGAACTAAAATATGGAAGAGGAATCTAAAAAATATCGGTGCTGACCTAGTCACAACCTCCAGCACCAACATCCTCCTTCCCCCTGAAGGCCTATCCGATGTTCAAGATCTTACTAACCACTACTTCTACTCCATGAACATGGTATTAGACAAAGTCGTTCCCCTACAATAGAAGAGAATCTCCACAAAAGACTCAAAACCATGGTACGATGGAAGACTCAATGAGGACAGACGATCCCTAAGATTAATTGAACGAAGATGGAGATCAGCACCATCCACTAACCATCTCAAGCTGCTAAGAACTAAGAGAAACTCCTACCACAGAAAGATCAGACGATCTAAAGCAGACTTTTTCAGTAATCAATTAGACCAAGCCAAGAACCATCCCAAAAAACTCTTCGATCTAATCAAAAAACAATCTAAGGGTGTACCTCATCCCCCCCATGCTAACCCAGGCTCACTACCCAATTGCGAAGATTTTGCCTCCTTCTTCACTATGAAGACTGAAAACATAAAGACGGACCTACTCAACGACTTAATAACTCATACTGACACACATATGGACACTTCATCACCCCCTCCAGGAGTCCCACCCCTATGCTCACCAAAGTTCGACCTAAAAAATAATGCCTCCTGGTCCTCCTTCAATACTTACAGTGAAGAAGCTATATTCAAAATGCTCATGGCTTTGAATCCCTCCAACCACTTCACAGACCCTCTTCCCGCAAACTACATAAAAGACTTCATTCCACTGTTACTGCCTCTTTGGACCAAGATTATAAATACCTCTCTCCTTCAAGGAATCATCCCTGAAATCCTTAAATCTGGGCAGGTATCCCCCATCCTAAAGAAGCCAATGGTTGACCCCTCGGACTTAAATAATTACCGCCCAATATCCAACATCCCTACTCTGGCCAAACTCTGAGAAAAATGTGTTCACATTCAGCTTGGCAATCACATAGACCATTTCAACCTTCTCAACCAATACCAATCCGGCTTCCCGGCAGGGCACAGTACTGAATCAGCCATGACCCACATAATAGATGACGTGCTAAAAATCCTTGACCAAAACGAAGCATGTTTGCTAATCTTGCTTGACCTTTCTTCGGCCTTTGACACCGTCAAACACGACAACTTGCTAGACCTACTGAAACACAGAATGGGATTATCTGGATCAGTTTTAAATTGGTTCACCTCGTTCCTTCAAAATAGATCGCAAAGATTCAAGGTTAATCAATCCCTGTCCAAACCCATCCCAGTCACTTTAGGAGTCCCGCAGGGATCATCCCTTTCTCCTACACTTTTCAATTTATTCATGGAACCGCTCACCGAAATTCTCAGCTCCTCTAACGTACATTATCACATGTACGCAGATGACACACAACTATATTTAAAGATCCACTCACTAGACAACATCAAATCTCTCAACTTAACACTACAAAAAACTCAGACCTGGCTGGCCGAAAACCATCTGAAACTAAATACCCTCAAAACCAAATTCCTCCTAATCGCTCCTCCCACCCAAGTAACCATAATCCAAGATTGGCTGAAACATCTAACAGCACTCAACTTCCAACCTCTTATTATCGACTCAGCGAAATTGCTGGGAGTAACTCTGGACAGAAATCAAAATATGCTGAAACACATTAGCGCCGCAACAAAAGGAGCAAACTTTCAGATGAACACCTTGAGAAAACTAAAACCCTTCCTGCCCGCAAATGACTTCAAGCTGGCAGTTCAAGCACTAGTAATCCCAAGATTGGAATATGGGAGTGTCTCTCTTTGCGGTCTTCCCAGATCGTCGACGGCCCTTCTAAGAGCTTCAATCAACGTAGCAGCTAGACTCATCACTGGCTCCAAAAGAAACTCTCACATCTCCCCTGACCTCAGATCCCTTAACTGGCTACCTTTCGAAGCAAGAATTCAACTAAAAATCGCTTGTATGACGCATAAAGCCATACATCACAACACTCCAAGTTATTTGGCTCAGAAATTGGTGCCTTCATGTGGCAACAGATCCTCCAGGAGCTCCAGTAACCTTCTACTGAAACCACAACGATTGGTCAAGAAGAAAACATACAACCGGGCCTTCTCTGGGATGGCGCCCAGGATTTGGAATGCACTGCCCCCAGAAACTAGACTGAATTCGTCTACTGCATCTTTAAAAAAAAAAGTGAAATCTCTTCTCATGTCTAAATTCACATGATCTATGTATATAACTTGTTAGACGATTCTTGATTTGTATAGGACATAATGTTATTACTCTATACCTGTTTTGTTTCTTTTATTTACCCTGTAAAGCACTCTGATACCCGCAAGGGTCTTGTTCGCGCTATATAAAACTTTCAAAATAAATAAATAAAAAATAAATAAATAAAATACTCTTAAAACATTTGACTTGATCCAACTGGTGAACCGTGCCACCCATTCAGCAGGACATACCTTGGATGGCCTGTTTACTAACAATCCAATGGTGACCTTCGTTGACTCATTACCGTTAACTTGGTCAGACCACTATGCAGTTGTCCGGTTTGACATAAAGCTCACACTGGTACATACCCCCAGTACACCTCGTAAACATAAAATTGTCTCCCATGCCTGGAATAAAATGCATAATGAAACATTCAACAAAACCCTTCAGGACAAGATGCCCCACAATAACAATACTGCTTAAGCTGATTCAGCCAACTATTCTAACTGGCTACAGTCCACTCTAACTAATACTATCCCTGTTAAAACCACTATGACTAGAAGAAATAATCTAACCGCTCCTTGGTTCTCAGAGTTCCTCCAGCTTCAAAAGCAAGCCTGTAGAAGGCAGGAGAAAAGCTGGAGGTAGAAGTATGATGTTGCTGACAGAGAGAAATATAAACTATGTCTGAATAAATACAAAGACATGTTAGCCAAAGAAAAAGCTACACACTTTACACAAAAGATTTTATCTTCTGAGAACTCTGCTAAAGAAATCTTCATGGTGGTCAGCAATTTAACGTCTGCCCCCATAAGCATAACCTCAAACCACAGTCAAAATTTCTGTGATAACTTGGTCGATGTCTTTGTAGAAAAAGTGGTAAAGATTTTTAATAATTTTAATTCCGTCTGTTACAGTCCTGCCTTTTATGTGGAGATGGACTGAAACAAACCCACATTTTCTCAATTTGCACCTCTTAATACATCTCAGGTGATGACCTTACTCAGTTCCATCAAGTCAGGGTCCCGAAATGACCCATGCCCTAATTTTGTGGTCAAACAAGCAGCAGATACCATAGCTTTATGCCTCACTGAAATTTTTAACTGCATGCTCACGCCAGGCATTTTCCCCAAAAACTGGAATATATCATCAATACTGCCTGAGCTGAAAAAGAACAAGTTGGATCAAAATGATCCAAACAACTATAGGCCCATCTCTCAGCTACTGTTCCCTGAAAAGGTCATAGAAAGGTCTTTATACTCTCAAATCGGCCAATTTCTAACCAGCAATTCCCTATTGGACACTACCCAGTTTGGGTTTTGGAGCGGCCATAGTACTGAGACCGCTCTTATCAAAACCTTGGATGAAATTAGATCCATATTTGATGGCGGTGGAACAGCAGCACTGGTGCTCCTCGATCTGACGGCAGCCTGTGACACGGTTGATCACAAGCTCCTTGTAGAACGTCTTCAGGATGTCGGGATCGAGGGAACAGCCGTGAAACTGCTGGGTTCCTTTTTATCAGATAGAACACAGAAGATTGCTTTGGAACCTTTTATATCTAAACCATTCATCCTGCCATGCGGTGTTCCACAGGGTTCTGCCCTCAGCCCCACCCTCTTTAAAATTTACGTTAAACCACTGGCATCTCTTATCAGATCCTTAGGATTTGATCTTACATCCTACGCAGATGACACCCAAATCGTGGTGGCATTATTCTCCCCTAGCAGAAGTGAAGCCTCAAAGTTTTGTGACTGTATGTCAGCCATAGCCAACTGGATGATGCTGAATTGTCTGAAGTTGAACTCATCCAAAATGGAGGTTATTATGTTTGGGAATACTCCCTCCCTGTGGTCATCTCAGTGCTGGCCTGCAGAACTCGGCCATCTCCCCACACCAGTATGCAAAACAAGAAATCTTTGTGTTATTATGGACAACAAACTTACCTTTGGACCTCAGATTAATGTGATCACCTCTTCCACTCTTTATGTCATTAGGATGATAAAAAGACTCTCCCCTACATCCAATTATCAGCGAAAAAGATGGTGACCACTGCGCTTATTATTTCCAAGATAGATTATCGTAATGCCTTATATCTCAACATGCAGCAGCAACATCTGAACAAGCTGCAGGTGTTGCAAACTGTTGCTGCCAGAATGATCACTGGGAGTTCTAAATAGCAATCTGCAGCTCTGGCCATTAAATGTCTGCATTGGCAACCTGTCAGACAACGAATCAAGTTTAAGGCTCTGTGCATTGCCAATAAAGCCTTGCATGAAGCTGGCCCGGATTTCCTTAATCACTCTTTTAAGTGGTATGTTCTGGATAGATGCTTGCGCTCTACTGGATCTCAAAAACCTGTAAAAAATAGGTTCAGGAAATCCAACTGGGATGGACAAAGTTTTTTCATTTTCACAGTCAAGGAATGGAATGCACTCCCTCCTTGCATTAGAACAATCCTAGATCTTTTTCAGTTTAGGAAGAACCTTAAAACATGGCTGTTTCCATAAACATTCACATTTGGCTCTCTCCCGTAGATCATAACACCTTGACACCTCCGGGTAATTGTTTACACTGAATAAATCTTAATAACATAACATAACATTTTTAATATAATTGAGAGCCTAAAGTTACCTAAAACGTATGTGTTAGAAATTAGGTTTCTGGTTGGCAGAGGTATGCACCCTAACTAAGCCGGAACCACAATCCTAGTTAGGGTAAGCTAGACACATACAAAAAGATAACCTACGCTCAACCTCTGGTAGCTTGACACACAGAAGTCAGGCTAATCTAAAGAGGCAATGTGTAAAGTATTTGTGCAACACACGCACACAATGATTACAATGAATACAATGAAAACACCACAAAAAGACTCCACACCGGTTTAGAAAAATAGACAATAATTTTACAAATAAATCAAGACCAAAATGACAATAATCCAATAAGTAGAATTTGAGGCATGAATTTTAAAAGAATAAAAAGAGTTATAGCGCTTAGAAGCAATAAGCTTATGGGGTTTATCTGGTCGCACTGGAATGGGGCAAAGTCAACTGTTCAAGCTGACCGCCATGAAGCGTCAGTCTGGGACAACAGCCATGCAGGCCTGGTGAACAGAGTACCTTGATCCTGGTTGCAACAGCGAGATGCAGGGTGCAGACAAGCGATGCTTCGATGTTCTTCATGCGTCTGGTCCATTGAGCAAAGAGGCGGTTCCCAGTGTAGCGGCTCCAAAGGCGATGCGCTGGGTTAATCCATGATAGGAATGGTGATGCGCCGATCTTCTTTATGCAGTGGTGGTGATACATTGGTTCCAAAGTAGTGGTTCTGGATGCGATCCTACGGTTCTGAGTGTGACGCACTAATTCTACTCCTGAAACAGGGTTGATGTGACAGTCTGCTGCACCCAGGCTAGAGATGCGTCAATTTCTCTGGTGCAGGTATCTGGGTCCACTTCCAGTGAGCCAGGCACAGAGGCAGGGGGGAAGACTTTGACAGCAGTCTCAAGCAACAGGAGGCAAGCCAACATGCCCTTGGAAATCACTTCAGTTGCAAGGCGGAGTAAAGCTCTCCCTCAGCAGGGTCAAAGACTGCAGGCCTTCCAGTTCAGCCGTCTAGCAGAGTGTCAGCTCTTGATGCGGCACAACAGTTCTTCTGACAGAGTCCAGTTGCAGGTCCAGAGCTGCCTGATTTGGTTGGGTCAGAGACCCAGTATTTATACCCAGTTGTGCCTTTAAAGTGTGGGTCTTTGAAGTGCACAGAAGCCCTTTTTTTCAAGCACTGGCTCCAGACTATCAATAGGGGGTAATCAGCCCTCTGTTTGGGGACGGGATACTACATAGTCAGGTGCGAGTGTCAGCTCCTCCCTCCCGTTCTGCCAAAGAAGGGCCATCAGCATCCCAACATCAATGTTCTAAATATTGAAAAATAATATATCGACTGCAAAAATATCGACTCCAATACCTTAACAGGTAAGTACAAAAATATTGAATAAAAAATATTGAGGTAAAAAATATAGATGTAAAAAATATTGATTTAAAAATATATATAAAATAAAATAATATATAGTAAATATATTAAATATTAATATTATTTTTAACAAAATAAATTACATTTAATATACATTTTAACTAAATATAACAAATAAACGTAATTAAAAAATATAAACACAAAAACATAATTTATACATATACATATATTTACTTCAAAATAATGTATTAAATATTATCTTTATTCAATTTTTTAACTTTAAAATTATATATAATAAAAAAATAAATATACATATATATATATCAATAATAAAAAAAAACATTCTATAATAAATTAAAACATTAAACTATTAAAAATGTTTTAACTTACATATCCCAAAACAATAACTTCAACAGTAGGGAAAGTGTTGGATAGCGGAATAATTCAATTTACTATTCCAACTCCAGTCAGTGCAACAGTAGGGAAAGTGTTGGATAGCGGAGGGGAAAACATTACTATTCCCACTCCAAAGAGTGCAACAGTAGGGAAAGTGTTGGATATTGGAGGGGTAAAAATTACTATTCCCACTCCAAAGAGTGCAACAGTAGGGAAAGTGTTGGATAGCGGAGGGGTAAAAATTACTATTCCCACTCCATTGAGTGCAAAAGTAGGGTAAGTGTTGGGTAGAGGAGGAATTACATTTACTATTCCAACTCCTGTGAGTGCAAAAGTAGGGAAAATGTTGGATAGCAGAGTGGTAAAAATTACTATTCCCACTCCAGTGAGTGCAACAGTAGCGAAAGTGTTGGATAGCAGAGAGGCAAAAATTACTATTCCTACTCCAAAGAGTGCAACAGTAGGGAAAGTGTTGGACAGCGGAGGGGTAAAAATTACTATTCCCACTCGAGTGAGTGCAAAACTAGGGTAAGTGTTGGGTAGCGGAGGAATTACATTTACTATTCCAACTCCTGTGAGTGCAACAGTAGGGAAATGTTGGATAGCGGAGGGGCAAAAATTACTATTCCCACTCCAGTGAGTGCCACAGTAGCGAAAGTGTTGGATAGCAGATGGGCAAAAATTACTATTCCTACTCCAAAGAGTGCAACAGTAGGGAAAGTGTTGGACAGTGGAGGGGTAAAAATTACTATTCCCACTCGAGTGAGTGCAAAACTAGGGTAAGTGTTGGGTAGCGGAGGAATTACATTTACTATTCCAACTCCTGTGAGTGCAACAGTAGGGAAATATTGGATAGCGGAGGGGCAAAAATTACTATTCCCACTCCAGTGAGTGCAACAGTAGGGAAAGTGTTGGATAGCGGAGGGGTAAAAATTACTATTCCCACTCCAGTGAGTGCAACAGTAGGGAAAGTGCTGGATAGCGGAGGGGTAAAAATTACTATTTTCACTCCAGTGAATGCAACAGTAGGGAAAGTGCTGGATAGCGGAGAGGTGAAAATTACTATTCCCACTCCAGTAAATGCAACATTGGGAAACAAAAATTACTAATAACACTTAAACAATTGAAAAAACCCCAAAAATATATATATTTTTTGAAATCATAAAAATAAATAAACAATATTTTAAAAATATAAAATTAAATATATTAAACATATAAAAAGAACACATATTATAATAATAATTAAATATAACAAAAACCTACAAATAATATATAAAATAAATTAATAAATACATTTCTAAACAATAATTATTTAAAAGTAGCAAATATTAACAAACAAAAAAATTATTTAAAACATAAATGTATTTATTTTATTTCCTACCCTATAACACCACAACAATAACAAAACACTTCAACATTTTTAATTACATTTATTTCCATAATTAACATAATTAATAATCAATTAAAAAAATATTAATATAAAAAAACATTCATTGAGTACACAAGCTTTAACACTGTAATATCCACAACACACACCTAAATTAAACTATAAAATAATAAAACACAATTAAATATTATTTTTAAAAGAAAAACTATTACTATTAACAACTAATAATTAAATATTTAAAAATGTATTTAATACCCACCTTTTACCACTTTTAAAGTAAAAACAACACACACAAAAATAAACAATTACGGGAATAAATGTCAAATAATTAACATTAATTAACAACTATATAATAATTAATTAAACACAAAATACTTACCACCCTTTACTCCTATAAACACCACAACACAAGCCTAAAATTAATAACATAATTACCATAATTAATTACTAATTAATTATTTAAAATTGTCAACAAATAATGATTAATTCATCAATTAAAAATACATTACTTCCCACCCTTTACACCTATAAACACCACAACACACACCTAAAATTAATTAAACAATTACCATAATTAATTACCAATTAACTAATAAAAATTAATTAACAACCAATTATTAATTAATTAATAATAAAATACTTTACCCATTTAACACTACAACATCTGAATTAAACAAATAATAAATAAAAAATATTCAATAAATGTAATATAATTAAATTACTTCCCACCCTATTCCCCTATAAACCCACAACCCGCTACGGAACGAAAAACGCAAAATTCAAATAAAAAAATATTAATAACTACTAAAAATAATCAATTAACTTTATATAATTAAAATACTTCCCACCCGATTCCCCTATAAACCCTCAACCCGCTACCGAACTAAAAACGCAAAAATTTAATTAAAAAAAATTCATAACTACTTAAAATTTAACACATATATTAAAAATACAAACAAATTGTATACAAAAAAACATACATCACATACATATAAAATATACTAAATGACATAACATTAATAAAAAATCGATATTTTTAACAACTATATTTTTGCAAACGATATTTTACACTTCGATATTTTTAACATCGATATTACTTACCTAAATTCGATATTCTTGACCACGAGAAATTGTCTGTCGATATTTCTGACCCACGATATTTTTAACTCAATATTTGTGTAAATCGATATTTTTGATTCGATATTCTGTCTCTGCACCACCGATGACTACTCAGACACACCTAACCTTCTTGTGTTTGTGTCTGTCTCGACGGAATGCAAAAGGTGAAGCTATCACTGACCCCAGATATGTATTGGAGTCAGGCTTCAGGCACACAGAGCATTAAGAACAGAGAAATTCCCACTTTCTAAAGGTGGCATTTCTAAAATAGTAATGTTAAATCTAACTTTACCAGGAAAGAGGATTTATCATTATCATCCCAAAGATATAAAATATAATAACGCTATTTCTTTCTAATCAGGAAATACAACTTTGAAGTGTATTAAGAAATTCATAATGTTAACCTATGAGAGGAGTGGGCCTCACAGCAAAGCAAAAGAACTTTCAGTGTTTGTCATTACAAGGACATGCAAAACTAAAAAGTACATGTACTACCTTTTACTTACACAGCACCCTGCCATATGGACTGCCTACGACCTACCTCAAGAGTGACATATGTATAATAAAAGGGGAGTTTAAGGTTTGGCAAACGGTTTTAAATGCCAAGACGATCGGCAGTAAACTGCACACACAGGTGCTGCAGTGGCAGACTTGAGAGAGGTTTGAAAGGCTAATTGTGTGGGTGACGCAATCAGTGCTGCAAGCTTACTATTAGCATTTAATTTACAGGCCATGGGTATATGGTATGCCACTTTACAAGATACTTATCAGTAAATAAATATGCTAATTGTTTATACACCAATGTAACCATGTTTAGGTGAGAAGCACATGCACTCAAAGTCCTAAGGCCAAAATAAAAGAATCAGCAAAAATACTGAGAAGGTAAGCAGGCTCAATGTTTGGTGGAAGACCACCCTAAGCGTGACAAGTCTAACACAAGTCCCCCAGCTTAAAGTGGTGAGAGCAACCCAACTTATAGGAAGTTCTCATCACTGAGGCAGAAATACCTGGATAGACCATCAGCATTGACGTGGTCTACCCCTCCTCTGTGTTCTCCTCTAAAGTCCATACCCTGTAGGGGAAATGACCACCTCAACAGTTTTAGATTCTCACCCCTCATTTGCATGACCCACCTGAGGGGCCTGCAATCAGTCTGAATCAGGAAGTGAGTGCCCAGACCAAGGCAAAAGCTTCTCTTTCTAAAGCACTTCAACTTTGTTCTCTGGGATGTAACATCCTGGAGATGAAGGCTGCAAGTTGGTCTAGGCCCTCTTCATTGAGTTAAGATAGTACTTCTGCTATGCCTGGCTCTGAGGCATCTGTCAGAACGATAAACTCCTTGTAGAAGTCAGGGGCCTTGAGCACAGAGGCTATGCACATGACCTGCACAAGGAAGTCAAATAATTTTTGGTTTGCCTCTGTCCAAATGACATTTCTGGACTGCTTCTTAGAAGTCAGCTCTGTCAATATTTGCAATATCCCTTGACAAACCTGCTATAGTACTCAACGAGGCCAAAGAATTCTCTGACCTCAGTCTGGGTTTTGAGGGCTCTCTGGGGCTGCATCTTACCCCTGCCCACCAGGTGCCCCAAGTACATCACAGACCCGTGCCTTTTCTGCACTTACTGACCTTGATAGGCAGGCCTGCCAGTTGCAGAGACAGAAGCACTTCCTGTAGTTGAAAAAAGGTGGTCCGTCCAGCTGCTACTGAAGATTGCTATGTCATCCAGATAGGCAGTACTGAAGGCCGCTATACCAGCAAGGACCTGGTTCACCAACCTCTGGAAGATGGCAGGGGCATTTTTGAGTTCAAAAGGTATTACTCTAAACTGATAGTGACCCTCTGGAGTGGAGAAGGCTGGTCTCTACTTTGCTCCTTCTGTTAGGGCTATCTGCCAGTGCCCTGGTGTAAGGTCAAATGTACTTAAGTACTGGGCAGCCTTTAACCTGTCAATAAACTGATAAGTCTGGGGGGGTGGGATGAGTGTCTGTCTTTGTGACTGAGTTGAGCCTGCTATAATCCACAGAGAACCTGAATTTGGGTGTGGTTCCCAGTGGGGCAGCTTTTGGTGCCAGAACCACAGGACTGCACCAGGGGCTAGTGAAGAGTTCTATCACCCCCACCTTTTGGAAAGCTCTTCCTTAATGCTGGCCCTCATCTTGTCAGACAACCTGTAAGATGTGTTCCTTACAGGAAGTTTGTTCCCTGTGTCCACTTCATGGGTACATAGGTGGGTAGCCCCAGGGCTGCAGGAGAACAGAGAGGAGTACTGCCCCAACACATGGTGGCAGTACCTCTGCTGTTGAGGAGTCAGACTGGGGTAAAGGATTACTCCCTCTACAGATCAATCTTTCTCCTTAGCGTCTAAGAGAGCAGGGAGGGATTATTTCTCATCTTCCTCCTCTCCATCTGTCACCAACAGCATGGTGAGCTCAGTGGGGTTTGAGGCGATTGACATGGAGCACCTGGTGGGATTGCCTAGGGGCTGAAGGTCCACCAGGTAGCTGGCCTCATCCTTCCTTTCGATCACCTCAGAGGGCCCAGTCCAACAGTCTTGGAGGGCCCTGGGCTCAACAGGTTCCATAGCCCACACTTTCTACCCAGTTTGCAAGTTCACACTGGTATAAGTTTGGTCATACCATTGTTTCATTACATCCTGACTGGCTTCTAAGTTGTATAAAGCTTGCTTCCACAACTTAGCCATTTGACTTCTAAAGGCCAGGATGTAACTCACTACATTCTGGGGAATCTTCATGGGAGCTTGTTCCTACCCTTCCTTCACCAAACTCAGAGGTCCTCTGATTGGGTGTCCATACAGAAGCTCAAAAGGACTGAAGTCCACTCCCTTCTGTGGCACCTCTCTGCATGCAAACAGAAGGCATCGCAAGAGGATGTCCCACTTATTCCTCAGGGCCTCAGGCAGGTCTCTAATCATGCCCTTCATGGTCTTCTTGAATCTCTCAACAAGCATGTTTGTTTGTGGATGGTAGGGAGTAGAGAACTTGTAGGTTACCCTACACACCTTCCAAATTGACTGCATATAACCAGACATGAAATTGATGCCCCTGTCTGACACAACATCCTTGGGGAAATCCACGGGGGTAAAAATCCCCATCAGGGCCTTTGCCGCTGCAGGTGCAGTTATGGTCCTCAGAGGGATTTCCTCAGGGAACCTAGTGGCATGATTCACCAGAACGAGGATAAAACTTGCTTGAAGCAGTCTGGTGATCTATAGGCCCAACAATATTGCTGCCCACCCTCTCAAAAGGTGTGCCAATGTCAGGCAAGGGATTAAGGGAGATTTAAGCCTCTGGCCTGACTTCCCACTTGTCTGGCAGGTCACACAAGTCCTATAGAACACATCTGAAGAAGTCTTGATCCTAGGCCAATAAAGGTGGGGGACAATTCTTGCAAAGGTCTTGTGTTGGCCAAGGTGTCCTGCCAGGGGATTTCGTGAGTCAGGTCTAGAAGGAAGGCTCTGTAGCATTGGAGAACCACCAAGGACCTTGTTGTCCCATGCACAGAAACCTTAAGCTTACTGTAAAGGTGGTTGTCCCCGTAAATGTGATGACTTTCAGAGGCATCACCTGCTGATTGGGCTTTGGCCTCTTTCCTGATACTCTCAAAGGGTTTGGCACTCCCTCTGTGGCCTACAAGACCTCTCCTTAGGGGGTCTTCCTTTCACATGCTATCCAGCAAGCTCTGGTAGGTCACCAAGTGGAGTAATGCCCTCCTCATTGGGCCCTGGGAAGGCCCCCACAGGTGCCCCATCCACCTCACTTGGCAGCTGATTGGGCCATTTTTCCAGGCTTTAGCCCTTTTTGACTCCCATCCTGGACAGGCATGGACCTTGTGGTTGCACAGATCCAATCAGGTAACCCCAACATCTCCTCATGAGCCTTGAGCTCCACTTCCTTCCAGATAGTGTGCTCAAGGTCATTACCAAGCAAACAGTCCAAAGGCATGTCAGGGCTTACTGCAACTTTCAGAATACCTGAAGCGCCCCCTTTCAAATGGAACAAGGGCCACTGGCTAGTGACCCTCTCTGTTGTCTGCTACTACAACCTGGTGGAATTAATTGGCACATGTGTCCCTTGGAGCCTAAACTCGTTGCCCATTGATGGTGACTCACTGCCTATACTTTGTAGTATTTGAATACACATGGATCTTAGGAATCATCTTACTGTTACCCTGAGACACTAGGGTAACCCACTAAACTCCCCCTATTAACTGGGATAAACTCCTCCACCAGCACTACATTCTCCACCAAAGAACTTTTCATCCATTGGGAGGTTGTGTTCTTTTCGGACACTTGGGATCCCCTTTGCAGTGTCCATACTCAAAATACTCATAGCACTTAGGAGTTTTGGGCTGCTGACATTTGTCAGGGTAGTTTTTCTTTTGGTGGCCAGATTGAGAATGAGACCCTTTCCCCTGTGAGTTGTTTTGGGTGCCTGAAGAGAACTCCTTTTCCTCTTCACCTTTTTCTTGTGATGGGAACCCAGACCACCCTTTTGGGAGTCCCCCTTCTTGGACACTCGGATGCTGACCCAGATGTCGGCCTCCTCAGCAAGCTTCCTAGGGTCAGAATGCTTACTATCAACCAGGTGTTGGTGCAGCTCTGTAAAATGAGTATCAAGCATGTGCTCCTTTTTAGGTCGAGCCTGAGCCAGCGCGCATGCTCTGCTCTGGCGATCTGCTGTAGTAGAGTATGGAAGAGAAGCCCCGCCCACTCTCTGCCCATATTTGTCATTGGCTTCTGTGTTTGTCCTTCGTAAATGCTGGTTTCTGTTCAGTAATCGGTTTGTTAGTCCCTCCTTAGTACCGCCTTTTCTTCTATTGTAACTTCCCATGGCTACTGGCCCCTTTACTTCGGTTGTTACACTGTATTGTTATTTAGTCTTGTAAGCACCATTTTCTTTATTGAGTTTCTCCTAATTGAGCAACGATGTGCTTTGCTTATGTTTAGCGCGCCAAACGCACTTTCACTTTCGAAGCAGCCGGGACAATGGCGGCCGCTTGTTTGCAATGCCATAGGTCTCGCTTTTACATGCAAAACCTATGGCATTGCAAATATTTTTGGAATCACTTCTATCACTGCTTACGCCTAGCCTGTGATAACTTGAACCACATTTGTGGGTAGCAGGCTACGCACCGAGGAGGAGGCAGTGACGGCTAAATTGTGAGTGCTCTGCAGAACAACATCCAACAGCAGCCAGGGCTGGATCGAAGCTCGGTGCCAGGTGCGGGAGGTAAGAGGCGAGTGCCCCCGGGGCTGGGTATCTCTGCTGCTAAACTGGGGGGACGATGGGGCCGAGTGCATTCATGGGCAGGTGTGGGTCCGGGGCAAAATACAAAGGTTCCCCGACTCTACCTAGATGGGCAGATCTTCGGGCCGGATGGAGGGAGTAGAGAGGTAAAGTGTGTCGCCATCGGGCTTCTCAGAATCCCGTGAATGAATTGTTATCTTGTGAAACCGGACGTGAAGTGCCTAATATTACATGCATTCCTGATGTTCCACAGGTGATGTGAATGAGATGTAACCTACTGTTTCAAGTTCCTCCAAGAGGCTTACTCTGCAAAAGTTATATAAAACAGTTAAAATACGTAACAAAAAACGTAACTTTCCTGGATTAAAGAAAACACACTTCTGTCGCTAAACTCTTTTATTATTTCTTCGTTCTCTATAATTTTGCCGTGATTCCATCTAACTTAATCATGTTCATTCTCTTTCTCTGCCAGCTGTGTGCAATTATCACCTCTTCATTTCGGCACACTCGCCAGCCACCTACCGCACAGCTCAAACCATTTTGTGTTGAGTGTTTTTTTTGCAGAAGTTGATCGCCCCTGTGTGCTGTTTAACAATTTACCACCTTGTTTTTCACTATTTTCTCCCATAATTGCCTTTCTCTGGGTCCACTTTGCCTGTTTACCCACCACAGTACTTAAGAGTTTCACCCCCCACCCTCTTCGCTTCAGCATTGGTGCTTTCCTCTGAGCTGGATAAAGGCCACATGGCAAAAATATCATTTTTTAAGCCTGTCTTTATTATTTGTGGTTCAGTCTGGGTGGCCAGCCGCAGCATTCACAGCACACAATGGCAAGGCCCATGGTCTACTGGGATTTAATTCAGTCTGTTTGGCATCAAAATACACATTATTCAGAAGCTGCATGATGAACGATGAACAGTTTGCTCTGTACAATCAGTTTGCATTCAGTTTGATGATTACTTTTGTGCAGCGTGAATTGATAAAAAAAAAGAGCTGCATTTCCCATCAGAAGTGGCCCTTTCATGACAAGCTCGGAGAATGGACCCTGAGAGCAGCTTCTGGGATGAAATACCAGAGAAGAGAACCAATCCGTTTCTGGAATTAAAGTGCCCATCTGGTGAAATAAGAAGCTCGAGAAAAAATGAGAAAAATAATAATAAAAGAACATCGTACAGGCTGTTCTCTCCACTGCAAAACAAAGCTTAGTAGTATTGTTTGGTGGCACCAAAGTGGCCTCCTGGTGGCGTCCACGTCATTTGTGTGCAATGAACATATTCACGTTTTTCCTACTACATTTTTAGATCGAGCCTGAGTCAGCGCGCATGCACTGCCCTGGCGATCTGCTGTAGTAGAGTATGGAAGAGAAGCCCCGCATTTATTTAGGCCTGATCAATTCAATTATCAAAGCATACAAAAGATAAAGTAATGCAAGAAAAATACATTTTAAAGCAAACTTATGTAAAGGTATTACAATAACACAAGTAAAATATCTGGTTCGATCAACTACAACGGCAATTCAGTGCAAAAAGCGTTCTGGAAAGTCAAACAAAAAACTAGAGAACAATACTATCAAGTTTCCTGTTTTATTGAAGATTTTAGTTTTAATTCTGAAGAAAGAGGTACATTTCCTTGGTTTAGTTTTAGCAATAGGTTATAACCATGTTTGTGTATCTGTTACCTTTTCTTTTTTTGTTCTCTTCATTTCCCGTCTTCAATACTGCAGAAATGTCCAGAAACTATAGGGTTTACTAATAGCCGCAGACTGTGGGTACGTTCCTGATTATGTTGCTGTAATTCCAACGCAGTTCTGATGATGTTGTACGTCACCCCTGAGGTTTAAGTGTACCGGGCATGCAATAGGTCTCGCATTTCATGGAGTTTAAGCTAATAGTATTGTAAATGACAATGCCTTTTATTTATGTTTTAAAACCCAAAACATAAATAAAAGGCATTGTCATGTACGATGCCAATAGCTCAAACTCGTGTGAATGCGAGAGCTATTGCATTGCAAATGCTTGTTATAAATAAGTTGTACAGCCCTGAATAATTATCTACCTTGCTCTTTGTCTTTACTAGGACAAGTAAAAATGAAAAGTAAATTTTCTACCTTTTAGTCACAAAGAACCCTGCTCTTATGGCTACCTGGGTCTACCTAAGGGTGACTTATGTGCAACAAAAAGTGAGTTTAAGGCTTGGCAAGTGGTTTATAATGCCAAGTCATAGTGGCAGTAAACTGCACACATGGGTACTGCAATGGCAGGCCTGAGACAGGTTTGAAAGGCTACTGGTGTAGGAGGCACTATCAGTGCTGCAGGCCCACTAGTAGCATTTAATTTACAGATATATTGTATACCACTTTACAAGGGACTTACAAGTAAGCTAAATATGCTAATCATGTATACACCAATGACATCATGTTTAGGGGAGAAGCACAAGCACTGGTCAGCAGTGGTAAAGTGATCAGAGTCCGAAGGCCAAAGAAAAGAATCAACAAAAAGAGGAGGCAAGCAGACAAAAAGTTTGGGGGAAGACCACAGTAAGAATTGCAGGTCTCACGGTATGTATTTTGCTGAGCTTCTGTTCAAGTGTAATTTTAAAAATAGGCTCCCGAATTGTCTATAACTAAATAACTGGTTGATTGCAGTTAGTTGTTTTATTTCCATAATACCTAAAACTGTTGAGTTTACAGACATTCTGTTACAGGAACTATATACAAAAAGAGAACCTGAGTTGTCTAAATTGCAACTGTAAGACCAGGAGTGTTTCAGAAATCAGACGCTAAGAGCAAATTACTATTTTAAATGGAATTGTAGTTCAGTAGTACTACAATGCAGTTTCAAATAGTCATTGGTACTCAACTGCTAATTTCTAAATATATTTATGGAATAAAGTACTCAATGCTGTATAATATAAGGCTACTGCATTATACTGAGGGGTTATGTGACAATTTTAAGGTACTAGAACACTATGGTGGTATACAATATCCTTGGAATTTACAGCAGAAGGTTTATTATTCCTTATAATGCATGGTCACAATATCACTTTTCCCACAAACCTCTTAAATATTTGTGGTCTACCTCCTTCATATTAGTAAGATGGTATGTCACAGCTATGAAGAAAAAAATCATATATGACATGTGAAATTAAAATACACCAAAAAACATTTAGTGATTTGGTAAAAAACATATGATAACCAGAGAAATGATCTCTTTCTGTCTTCCAATGAATCATGCACAAAATAAACATTGTACCAAAGCTCTCTGCTTTCTGCTGGGTACCATGACAAAATATTTTGCTAAAAATATCGAGGCACATAAATTCTGTGTCAAAAAAATAATTTACATGAATATTGTCTTCCTGTACTTATAACTATGACAAATATATTGTTTAAAAAATATCGTGGAGGATAATATCATCCAAAGCAAGGTCAAATTATTGCGTTTTTAATAAATTTAAACTGTAAAGTAATATCATTGAAATATTATTATAGTTAAATATAATGCAATACTGAGTTAGAAAATAAGAGATTTGAGTTGTGCAGTTTCCGTGTGTCATTGATGTTGTACAGCTTTCCATATAAAGGAAACATTGTGGTGATGGACTGTCAGAAATATTATCAAGAAGTTAAGAGATAACTGAATGACTCTGTGAATTTTGAAAAATTAAAGGAAGATCAAACAAAACAGATCTTGGAGTTATATCATACCAAACTACAAGATAGGTACATGTCAGAGCTTTTGGATTTTGAGGAATTGCAATACCTATTAACCACTCACCCTACTATCCCCATGGTCTATGTACTTCCTAAAGTGCATAAAAGTCGTAACATCCCCCCAGACCACCCCATTGTGAGCTCATGCAGCTCCTCATTGGAAAATACATCCAGATTTGTGGACATATTTCTGTTTCCATATGTTGTGAATTTACCATCATACATTCGTGATTCAATGGATTTCTTGAATCGTATTAATGATATACCTTGGAAGAAGCAATATGTGATGGCTACAATAGATGTGGTCTAGCTTTACACATCTATCATGCATGATGATGGAATAGAAGCAAGTGAATTCTTTCTGAAAACATGTTTCTTGAGCCTATTGAGACACATGCGGATGATTTTAGATATGATGTGCTTCTGCCTAACCAAAAATGTTTTTATTTTTGACAAAATGTTCTATAAGCAGAGTAGAGGTACGGCCAAGGGCACATCATTCTCTACTACTTATGCATATTTAACTGTGGGTTACTGGGAGGCAGAACATATGGTCAGAAGAAAACAAGGAGAAAATGGAGAAAGTGGTGTTTTGCGTACGTTACATTGACGACCTATTTATTAAATGGGAAGGAGAAATGGAAGAACTGGGTGGTTTCTTAAAATCTCTGGGTAATAATGCTATCCAACTGAATTTACGTATAACATGAGGAAGAAAGAAATGAACTATTTGGATATATATGTGTAAATAGAAAATCTGCACCACTCTGTTCCGAAAACCGACGGCCCGCAACAGTATCCTATTTGCGACTAGAGCCCATCCGAAAGCCCGTAAATGGAGCGTGCCGTATGGAGAGTTCCTAAGGGCTCAAAGAAACTGCTCAGAGGATCATGAATTTGAAGTACAGCTTGACCACATGTATGAAAGATTCCGGAAACTAGGATATCCTATGCTTGTATTAAATGATGCTAAAATAAGAGCTTTGAAACAGAGGAGAGAAAATGTGTTGCTTCCGAAAACATCTAAAGAAAAAAAGAATAAAGATAAGGAAGATTTCAGATTCATCACCCAATTTAATACATCTAGTGGAGCCATCAAAGCAGCCTTAGGAAATCACTAGAAGATACTTAGAAAGGATGAAGACATCAGAGATTATACTTCAGAAATACTCAGTATAACATACAGGAAGGCACCATCTCTGTGTGATCTCTTGATACAAAGTTATTTCCAGAGACCCGAGAAAGGGGCAGGGAAACAGAACTGACTTAGAACTACTGGGTTTGTCAAGTGCCACAAATACAAAGCCTGTAAATATGGAGAACATCGAACAGATAATAAAACATTCAGTGGTGAGAAGAAACAAATCAAGAAAGAATACTATGTGAAACCACACATGTGGTATAAATCTTAGAATGCAGATGTGGGAAACAGGACATTGGCAGTATGGTGAACAAGCTGAAATTACATATTTTTCAGCACATGAGAGCAATCAACAACAGAGATTTCACTTACTCAATGTCGAAACGCCTGTGAAAAGATCATGATGGTAGGTTGAGTATTGAAATTGAAATAACTTTACTTTCTTTGGAATAGAACATATCCCATTGAGAATCAGAGGTGTAGATTGAGAACTGACTTTGAGGAAGGCAGAATCCAAGTGGATTATAACAGTTGGGACTGAGATCCCATGGGGTCTTAACACAGATGCGGAATTGCACATCTTTCTATAAACCAGATGTAAATGATCAAACTCTTTGTCTCAGGGAACATGGGACCCTATAAGTTCTGGCACAATGTCCCTCTGGTTTGGTCTCTCCTCCCTTCTGCATGTATTTTGTTATTTTTTCCATTGTCTTTTCCACTTTTTTCCATTTTTTCACTCTTTCTATTTCTTCCCCCTTTTACCTTTTCTCTCTCCTATATAGATAATACAAAGTCCAGTTTTGGGATCCATCGTTAGGTGCTAAAAACAATAATGTACTTCACTGTTATACTTTTAGGCATTGTTAAAACGGAGAGGCTAAAATCATTTTTGCCAATTGCCCTCTATGTATGACAAGATGTATAGATCTTAGGCTGCATAGCACTTTATATATTGTTGTCTCTGCCACTCAATTATTGCAACTTCATGATGTGCGATCTATACAATGTAGTGAGTATGAGACAACTATTGCTTTGTCCAGGAAATTATGAATCAATTTTATGGGGCTTGCACATGTACTTTTCCATGGGGCTTCGAGAACTAGACGACTTGTAGCCCATAATGGGGGACATGCAAAATTGCACATTGGAACAAAAAAATATATCTTAGAAGTGACCAATTGCAATATTATGTACTAGCACTTTAGATTTAACTAAGTATTTTTGAGGACTTTGTACTTGGCCATGATGCTAAAAGTGAAAGATGATTTGCATCCCATGAAGAAGGATGTGCGACCTTTGCATATTGCCAGAATAATACATTTAGGAGTAATCATGTGCAATATAATGCATTAGCAATTTAAATGTACTTAGGTACTTTTTGCAAATTTTGACATTTAAAAAGAATATCGTAAAGAAGAGTGGGCTTCTGAATATCAACACATGCACTTTGTTAAGCTATACAAATGGAGTTGAGCCATGGAGAATACCTGTAGAACATTCTTGCATATTATGAGAGTATTGCATCAACTGCTAAAATTATATAGCAAATTTTGCACTTGAAGACGATATTGTGAACCAACAGAATCTTTTATAGGGATGCATGGATATTGCTTCTAAAGAGCTTGAATGAAGGCATTTGTAGAACTCACAGAGATGATCTCAGTACCAATTACACATAAATTGTAGTACCGTACTATTCCCAACTTGAGATTAAGACATTTTGGAATGTGTATTTTTATAATCTACTTTAAATCTAAATTCCACTGTGTCATCATTGTCTGTGAAGAATACTCCTATGAGCTGGATGGTGTCTTTTGACTGGGTACTTTACCGGAATCAGAACAATTATAATGAAGTGTGCCATGGGAACATTTGTTGGCTGACCAAATATCATGTATATATTATGTACGCATAGATATATAGAAAACTGGAAATCACAGGCCTGTTTCCTTAAGCTGATTTTAAACGGGTGGTGGTAGGCGGGCATTTGCCCTTTAAATATGACACTCTGTACATGCCACTCTATGACCCAGTTAAAGGCTTGTTGCCGAAACACGTAGGTCTCCTTTTCTCCTCTAAATGCACGTGCACTTTTGTTTGAAGAATTGAAAACAATAAAGAACTGAAGAACCAGTTTAGCTACTAGTGTGCCGCCTTCCTAAGCTGTCCATATTTCTTTGGCGGTGAATGTCATTACACGGTGCCTGGGAGTGTGTGTGTATATAAATATATTACAAGTACATTACCAAGAATAACAATAACATTTGCTGCCAGTTTAGGATACCAGCACTTAATTGCCAATCACAGCAATTTGTCTCTAGTACATTACTATGAACAATAATGTGGTGCGAGAATATTATCCTTTAAGTATTCCTAATGACATGTTAAGGTTTAGCCATGAGTTGCTGAACTTTCTGATTCTCTGATTCATTATATTGTGTCACTCCAGCACTTGTAACACTTATTGAAGTTAAATTAACTGCGATCAGGCATCTGTGAGACAGGCAAACAGTATTCCTTCACTTTCTATCAATGTTTGGTTGTATTTCTGTGGGAAATTGCGCGCACAAATTCACTCGAAAAAGGCTTTGGCCGAAACGCGTCGTCTTTGTGCACAAAAAAATATTGTGCAGTCCCAAGGTTGCCGTTTGTTGTTTTTTCCTCTGGAAATCCTGAAGAAAATACGTAGGTGATAATATGAGGATGGCAGCTGCCGCCATCGCAGGCACCGACACCGTAGGAAGGAGAACTGCCGAGTGCAGCAACATCGCCAGTATATATATATATATATATAACTTTAGACACGGCTACAGCCCTAATTGCTGAACGGAATTACACCAAACTCGGCAGGAAGGTAGTTGTTGGTCCAGAAAGCGCTCAATTTGTTAAATTGTGTAAATTCGTTCAGTAGTTGTGGAGTTATTTAAAGGTTTTTCAGAAATACAACTGGAAACGTGGAGGATCCGCAACCCTATCAGAGATCTCATGCTGAGATCTGATTGGTTGCCAACACTTCAAACCAGGAAATGTTGTCAAACATCTCGTGACTTGGTTAAACCGAATCACAGGAAAAAACTGTTTTTTAAAAAAGATAAGGGGCAGGGTAGAAACCGCATGACCCCCTAGGCCTCTGGGGGATGGGGGACTCACAGGGACCGCACAGGACCAAAAAATTATTTAAAATAAAAACGTTGTCAGAAGTTGTGCTGGATCTGCGAAACCCACCGAAAATTTTGAAAAAAGAAGCACAGGCTGCCACGCTTCATTTCAAATTGGCCCCCGGGTGGGGCAGGTCCCAGGGGCATTATAAAATTGGAGGGACGCACACCCCCCTGGGGTTCATTGATGCCCGGGGATCACCACCTCACTGGGACATATTTATTTAATAATGAGGGGTCTCTTAGACTCCCCCAACCCCTGGGACTGCCACCTTCCCAGGGCTTAAACAAGAAAGAATGCAGGGGGCGCCTGACCCCCTCACAGCCTCCATGGGGCTTAAGTCATATTAAATGTGGGGGGTCCACGTGCCCCCCTCGCAGCACGGGGGACCATCACCTCCCTGGGGCAAATTACAAGAACGGCCCCCTTCTGGAGCCATACATGGCTCTGGGGCTGGCCACCTCCCAGGGCCGGCTACTGCTATGTCCTGGGTGCCCACCACTGGGACATAGCTGTTTGCTATGGCTTGGTGGGAGCTTTTCTGATCCCACCAAGCCATATCAAACTGTGCTCTGCTTTGAGCAAGCGAGAGTATCCTGCTCTTGCTTGCTCAAAGTGTAGCACAATTGCTTTGACAGAGAGGGAGCTGCATGTTAGCAGTTCCCTCTCTGTCAAAGCAATGCTGGTTCCCGTAGGTCCCCAACACTGCTAAGTGGGTGGCCTGGGTGGGACCGGGTCCCCGGGGCCTAAATCAGCCAGTGGAGGGGGGCCTCTCAGCCCTCCTCCCTTTATGTCAAATAAAAAAATAAAATGTCAGGCCCTGGGGTATTGGGCCCCATAGGTCAAAATTGGCCCAGGAAGGGGGGCAGCACACGCCCTATCCCCAAATATATACTTAAGGAAAAAAAGACCAGCACGTTGCTGGAAGCCACGCCCCTTTTCTCCACTGCTCTGTGAACGAATCTCCTGGCATAGTGCTGGTTTGGGGAAGAAGTCCACTTGGCTCCAGAGGGTCCTTGGGGGGCAAAAAGCACTCCTGTTACCTCTAGTAAGTCCCACAGCGGGAAATTGCTGAGATGAAATCAGAGGACATGCCCCCTTTCTCCACAACTCGACAAACGTCCCTCCTAGAACACTCCTGGTTGGGGGATGAAGTCCCCTTGGATCTTGAGGGTTCTTGGGGGCCAACACGCTTTCCTGTTACTTCCAGTAAGTCCCACACAGCACAATGGCTGAAAGGACTTCGGAGGCCATGCCCCCTTTCTCCACCACTCTGCAAATGCTTTTAGGAATTAATGTTCCTAGGCATCTACCTACCAGATGCCTGGGAACATTAATTCCATAAAGCATCACACAGCTCTTTTTTTAACCTAGCCCTAAATCCCTGACTAATAAACCTATTACATAGGATTTAAAGGCTATTTTAACTCACTCTTCCAACCCTGCCTTCACTTACATTTATCATCCAAAGAGGTCTGCAAGCCCACCCATTCATGTCCAGTGTCTGGTTGAGGGCTCAATGATGAAGTATGGGTGAGGACCTGATATATATATGTATATTAATATATATATATATATATTTCCTACGCAATCCTGGCACACCACAGATTACCACTGCCACCAAACAGGTACGGACCACTCCACGTTGTTGAATACAAAAAGTGCTTTATTCAGGCTTCATTTCCCAAATGAAACAGACTTCACAAGGCATCTGCCTTACGTCCATGATGCGTTTCGACTGCTACATAGTGGTCTTGATCACATGTATATATGTTCCTTAGGCGTCCCATTTCGTGAGCACCTTGTGAGCGGCACCATCCAATAACGAAAACGTCCACATTCAAGTTATCTTCTTTGTGTTTGTTTTTCCGTAATCTCCATGTGCAAGGTTTTCACACAAAACCCTGCTCCATATTCAAATATATATATATATATTCATTGAAAAAACCACAGGTTTCAGAGATGTTATAGTTAGGCTGACTTTTCACTTGTACAAAACCCAAGAAATTCAGCCGTTATAGTTAGCAGAGCTAACTATAACTCACGCCCCTGCAATGTACTGCTAATGGCGTCACATATAACATCACTCATGACATGGTCAGTGACATCACTGATGACATATCAAATGAAATCACTGATGACATCACTGATGACATTATCCAGTGACTGAGTGTTTCTAAAAAAGTTTTATATATATATATATTCACTGAAAAAACCATAGGTTTTAGGGACAGTTATAGTTAGTTGGACATTGCACTCGTACAAAACCCGTGAAATTCCCCCATTATAGTTAGTCCAGCTAACTATAACTCGCGCCACCGCAATGCACTGCTGATGACGTCACATATTACATCACTCATGACATGGTCAGTGACATCACTGATGACATCACTGATGACATCTCAAATGACATCACTGATGACATCACTGATGACATCATCCAGTGACTGTGTTTCTGTAAAGTTTAAATATTTTTAATATATATAGGAAAAGACGTATTGAAGAATGAGTGGGTGTGTAAGTGTCTGTATGGATGATTTAGTAGGTGCGTGACTGACTCTATAAGTGAGTGATTTAACGTATCTTACTGAATGCATGGTTTAGTGACTAAACTGGGTGAATGTCTGTATCCGTCTGTCTGTTGCTGTGTAAGTGGCTGCATGTGTTTGTGAATAGCTACATGAGTGTCTATA
Organism: Calotriton arnoldi; assembly: GCA_963921515.1. Classification (NCBI taxonomy): domain Eukaryota; kingdom Metazoa; phylum Chordata; class Amphibia; order Caudata; family Salamandridae; genus Calotriton; species Calotriton arnoldi. The sequence goes on from CAWUFW010008307.1 coordinate 876,932, forward strand.
TGAGTTATTGAATGCTTGTCTGAGTATCTGTATGGGTGCCTGAGTGTTTGTGTGGGAGGGGTGTGTGCAACTCTGTGCATAGATGTGTGAGTGGGTGATTCACTGGGTGGATGGTTTCAAGAGTGCAACTGTGATAGACTGTATGGGTGGGTAAGTGTGTGTAAGAGTGTGTTAGTGAGTGAATGTATGTCCCAGTGGTACATGTGTGAGTAACTACATATGTGAAAGGCAGTATATATGTGTGTTGGAGTATATAAATAGCTATAAGCGAGAGTGAGTGATTGTGATAGTGGCTGTATGGATGAGTGTGTGCTTGTATCAGTGATTGTATAAGAGCGTAAGAATGTGCTACTATTTGTATGAGTAAGTGAGCTGGTGTGTGTATAACTGTATAGGTGAGTAAATGGTAGTGTGTTTAATTATTTGCATGACTGACTAGGTGTGTGAGTACCTCTATGGATGAGTGGCGGTGTTTGAGTGTCTATATAGGAGTATGAGTGCATATGATAGTCCTGTACTGAGTGACCGTAAGTATGAGTGACTGTACGGGTGAGTGAGTGGATGTGTGCGTAGACCTTAGAATCAGTGAGTGGGTATGTAGTTATTGGTGTTGGAGTGTCTATGGTTTTGCGAATGGCAGTCTGTAATTTAGAGTGGGTGTATCAAAGGTTATATTAGAGTGTGAGGAGGTGCATCAGATTATCACGTGGATGATGTCATCAGTGATGTCATTTGAGATGTCATCAGTGATGTCACTGACCATGTCATGAGTGATGTAATATGTGACGTCATCAGCAGTGCATTACGGGGCGCGAGTTATAGTTAGCTGGACTAACTATAACGGGGGAATTTCACGGGTTTTGTACGAGTGCAATGTCCAACTAACTATAACTGTCCCTAAAACCTATGGTTTTTTCAGTGAATTTCAAAGGTTTTTTAAATGCTAATTTGTAACTATAACGTCCCTGAAACCTATGGTTTTTTCAGTGAATTTCAAAGGTTTTTTAAATGCTAATTTGTAACTATAACATGTCTGAAACCTACAGTTTTTTCAGTGAATTTCAAAGGTTTTGTAAATGACAATTTTTAAATGTATTAATTGTTATATACATTTTTTTCATACTGATTTCCAAATTTTTTAGAAACAATTTTTTTTTACATATTTTATTTTTTAAATTACATTGTAATTACATTATACATTACATTACAAAAAATACTTTCTCAGAATGAATTACTTTAGTTTAATTACTTTGCACATAGGCAATAGACTTTTAAGTACAGTAGTTACAGTTGTTGCAATGGGCAACACATTTTCAAACACAATGCAACATTCAGCTCAATGTGAATTTCTAGTTAAATGCAATTAGTTACTTTATGGATTACTTTTCTAACCACATTACTAGATCCTAGATTCAGTCCTGGGACATCTCCTGTAAACAGTTGAGTAAAAGCGTTTTGGTTACAGTCGTGATTTTTAAGGAATATTATTGTACTTTAAAAGTTCACACTTAGAAACTTTTTCTCATAGAATCACCAATGTTATCCTATGGAAGGAAATTCACTTAGAAGTTAAAAACTGTTATCGTTACTTTTTCTTACTCAGTGTTGGATCCTGGATCCAGCACTGGTGCATCTCCTGTAAACAGTTGAAAGAATGCGTTTAAGTCATACAGGCGATTTTTTAGGAATATGTGTAGTTTGTGAAAATCGACACTTTGAAACTTTTCTGCTGAAAACCAGACAATGGATTCCAATGGAAGGAAATTCAAGTTACTGGTAAGTACGGTTAAAATTACTTTTGAGGATCAGTACTGGGCTGAAAGATGCAGCACTGAGGTCTCTCCTGATAACAGGTGAGTAAATCGGAATTCGTAGTTCGGCTGATTTTAGAGGAATATTTTAAAGTTCCAAAACTCCACACTTAGAAGAATTTCCAAGTGAAACCAGTCAATGTTAGCCTATGAAGGAAATTCAAGTTACCGGTAAGTACGGTTAAAATTACTTTTGAGGATCAGTACTGGGCTGAAAGATGCAGCACTGAGGTCTCTCCTGATAACAGGTGAGTAAATCAGAATTCGTATTTCGGCTGATTTTAGAGGAATATTTTAAAGTTCCAAAACTCCACACCTAGAAGAATTTCCAAGTGAAACCAGTCAATGTTAGCCTATGAAGGAAATTCAAGTTACCGGTAAGTACGGTTAAAATTACTTTTGAGGATCAGTACTGGGCTGAAAGATGCAGCACTGAGGTCTCTCCTGATAACAGGTGAGTAAATCGGAATTCGTATTTCGGCTGATTTTAGAGGAATATTTTAAAGTTCCAAAACTCCACACTTAGAAGAATTTCCAAGTGAAACTAGTCAATGTTAGCCTATGAAGGAAATTCAAGTTACCGGTAAGTACGGTTAAAATTACTTTTGAGGATCAGTACTGGGCTGAAAGATGCAGCACTGAGGTCTCTCCTGATAACAGGTGAGTAAATCGGAATTCGGATTTCGGCTGATTTTAGAGGAATATTTGTATGTTTCAAAAATCAACACTTAGAAACTTTTTCAGCAAAAAGCAGGCAATGATATCCTATGGAAGGAAATTCAAGTTACTGGTAAGTACGGTTAAAATTACTTTTGAGGATCAGTACTGGGCTGAAAGATGCAGCACTGAGGTCTCTCCTGATAACAGGTGAGTAAATCGGAATTCGTATTTCGGCTGATTTTAGAGGAATATTTTAAAGTTCCAAAACTCCACACTTAGAAGAATTTCCAAGTGAAACCAGTCAATGTTAGCCTATGAAGGAAATTCAAGTTACCGGTAAGTACGGTTAAAATTACTTTTGAGGATCAGTACTGGGCTGAAAGATGCAGCACTGTGGTCTCTCCTGATAACAGGTGAGTAAATCGGAATTCGTATTTCGGCTGATTTTAGAGGAATATTTGCACAATGGTGATGGGTGGGGGCGGGGCCTGAGGTGGCATCTGTGCAAACGCGCCCCGTGGCGCGTTTTAAGTTGGGGGATTAAGTCCCCTTGAATCATGAGGGTCCCTACGGGCCAACTAGCCCACCAGGAACCTCCAGTATGCGCTAGGGGCTGCGTTGCAGAGACATGTACAGAGGCCACACCCCTTTTACACCTCTCTGCAACGCAGCTCTGTGGCGCTTTCTGGACGTACCTGTTGGGCTAGTTGGCCTCCAGGGACCCTCAGGATTGAAGAGGATTTAATTCCCCATCTTAAAACGCGCCACGGGGCCTGTTTGCACACATGTCACCTGAAGCCCCGCCCCCTCCCTTCACCACTGTGCAAACGCGCCCCGTGGCGCGTTTTAAGTCGGGGGATTAACTCCCTTGAATCCTGAGGGTCCCTGGAGTCCAACTAGCCCACCATGTTCCTCCAAAAGCGCCACAGAGCTGCGTTGCAGAGAGGTGTAAAAGGGGCGTGGCCTCTGTACACCTCTCTGCAAGGCAGCCCTCTGGCGCATACTGGAGGTTCCTGGTGGGCTAGTTGGCCCCCAGGGACCCCCAGTATTCAAGGGGAATTCGTTCCTCTCTGCAAACACGCCAGGGGGCGCGTTTGCAGAGTGGTGAAGGAAGGGGCGGGGCCTGCGGGCCCGATCGTTTTTTTTTCTTTCCCTGAAGGGGGCCGTGTGGCCCCCCTTCCTTTTCCTATTTTTAGGCCCCGGGGACCCCATCCCCCGGGCCTGGCCTCTCGTTGGGGACTGGGGGGTCCCCAAACCCCCACAGTCCCGCCGGCTCCCCGTGTCCTAGGGAGCCGGCATTGCTTTTACACATAGGAGCAGCTAACATGCTGCTCCCCATGTGGAAAGCAATCGGCTTTGGATATTGGAAGAGAGAGCAGGTTTCCTGCCTCTCTTCCAATATCCAAAGCAAGTTTGCAATGACAGGACGGGAGCCGCGAGGCTCCCGTCCTGTCATTGCAAACAGCAGTGTCCCGGGGTAGGCACCCGGGACACTGCAGGAGCCGGCCCTGGGGGTGGCGGTCCCCAGGGCCATCAAGGGCTCCAGGAGGGGGCCGCGCGGCCCCCTCCCTACATCGAGAAAGCCCCGGGAGGTGGTGGTCCCCGGGGCTTGGGGGTCCAAAACGGACCCCCATTTTCATTTTTCTTAGTGCCCCGGGAGGTGGTGGTCCCGGGCGTGTGGGGGCTGGAGCCCCCACACAGGTTTTTAAATATAAAAAAGAAGCCCCGGGGAGGTGGTGGTCCCGGGGCTGCGGGAGGGCTCAGAGCCCTCCCGCACCATTATCCATAAAGCCCCGGGGGTGGTGGTCCCTGGGGCTTGGGAGGCCCTTAGAGGCCCCCACACATAAAATTAACCCCCCCCAGCATGCCCCCGGGACTTTTTTTTTCGGCAGGGTTCGCGCTCCCTGAGCGCATCCTGCCGATTTTTAAAAAAAAAAAAATTTTTTTGCCCAGGGGGTCCTTGTGGGACCCCTGAGCAGACCTAGGGGTCAGGGTGTTTCTACCCTGCCCCCTTTGTGCGCTTTGCGCACTTGTTTCTGTCCCTCGGTTCTACCGAGGGACAAAATGGCTGCCAACACTTCCTGATTTGGAGTGTTGACAGCCAATTAACATAAAGCTCGTGCTCGGGAGGATCCGCGGCCCTAGATATACCTATCTTTTTTTCTTTTGATTTTCTCAGCAACTACTGAACGGATTTACACCATTTAACAAAAGGGTTCTTTCTGAACCAAGAACTACCTCTTTGCCAAATTTGGTGTAATTCCGTTCAGCAGTTCAGGCTGTAGCCGTGTCTAAAGTTTCCTATGGAAAATTGCATGGGGAAAACGCGTTTTGGGACCCCCCTTTTCTCGGCCCCCGCTTGACGAATCCCCCGAGACTTTCAGGGTAGGAGCGGACCGGAGCGTCCCACAAAGTTTGAAAATTTTGCGAAGATACGTCAACCGGCAAGAGAGTTATTTCAAATAGAATGTCGCGGATTTCCTATGGATAATAGGTTGTAACTATAACTATCTACTGGCGACCGCCAGTAGATAATATACGCCAAGGTGTATTGAAGAATGAGTGGGTGTATGAGTGTCTGTACAGATGATTTAGTGGGTGCGTGACTGACTGTATAAGTGAGTGATTAAACGTGTCTTAGTGAATGTATGGGTGAGTGACTAATCTGTGTGCATGTCTGTATCAGTTTGTCAGTTGGTGTGTAAGTGGCTGCATGGCTCGGTGAGCAGCTATATGAGTGTCTCTAGGGTTAATGATTGGTTGTCTGAGTACCTGTATGGGTGCCTGAGTATCTATGTGGGTGGGTTGGGGGGGTGTGTGACTCCCTACATGGATGTGTGAGTGGGTGATTCACTGGGTGTATGGGTTCATGAGTGTGTCTGCAAGGGGCTTTATGGGTGAGTGAGTGCATATGGCTGTGTTGGTGAGTGAATGCATGTCTCAGTGGTGTATGTGTGAGTAACTACATATGTGAAAGGCAGTATATGTGAGTGTTGGAGTATATAAGTGACTGTATGTGAGAGTGAGTGATTGTGAGAGTGGCTGTATGGATGAGTGTGTGCTTGTGTCAGTGATTGTATAAGAGAGTAAGTATGTATTAGTATCTGTATGACTAAGTGAGGTGGTGTGTGTATAACTGTATAGGTTAGTAGATGACAGTGTGATTGACTCTTTGGGTTACTGATTGGGTGTGTGAGTAACTCTATGGGTGAGTGGTGGTGTCTAAGTGTCTGTATGGGTGTAGGAGTGCATATAGCAGTGGCTGTATTGATGAGTGACTGTATGGGTGAGTGAGTGGATGTGTGTTTAGACCTATAAATCATTGAGTGGGTATATACTAACTGGTATTGGTGCATCTATGGTTTTGATAATGGTAGTCTGTTTACAGTGTGTGTATTAAAGGTTATATTAGGGTGTGAGTAGGTGCATCAGAGATTAAGTGGATGATGTCATCAGTGATGTCATCAATGATGTTATTTGAGATGGCATCGGTGATGTCATCAGTGATGTCACTGACCATGTCATGAGTTATGTAATATGAGATGTCATCAGCAGTGCATTGTGATGGCACAAGTTATAGTTAGCTCAGCTAACTATAACGGCTGAAGTTCTTGGGTTTTGTACGAGTGAAAAGTCAGCCTAACTATAACATCCCTGAAACCTAATTTTTTTCAGTGACTTTCTAAGGTCTTTTAAATGCTAATTTCTAACTATAACGTCCCAGAAACCTGTATTTTTTTCAGTGAATTTTAAGGTTTTTTAAATGCTAATTTCTAAGTATAATGTCCCTGAAACCTGTGGTTTTTTCTGTGAATTTCTAATGTTTTTTAAATGCTAATTTCTAACTATAACGTCCCTGAAACCTGTGTTTTTTCAGTGAATTTCTAAGGTTTTTTAAATGCTGATTTCTAATTACACCTACATAGGTAAGACATGTGCAGAAAGAGAAAGAAAAGAGCAGAAAGAGGTAAGAGAAGTGCAGAAAGAGGCAAAAGAAGTACATAAAGAGGCAAGAGAAGTGCAGAAAGAAGCAAGAGAGGTGCAGAAAGAGGAAGAGAGGTGCAGAAAGAAGAAGAAAGGTACAGAAAGAGGAAAAAGGCGCAGAAAGAAGCAAGAGAACTGCAGAAAGATGCAAAATAAGTACATAAAGAGGCAAGAGAAGTGCAGAAAGAAGCAAGAGAGGTGCAGAAAGAGGAAGAGAGGTGCAGAAAGAGGAAGAAAGGTACAGAAAGAGGAAAAAGGTGCAGAAAGAAGCAAGAGAAGTGCAGAAAGAAGCAAGAGAGGTGCAGAAAGAAGAGAGTGAGGTGCAGAAAGAAGCAGGAGAGGTGCAAAAAGAGATAAGAGAGGTACAGAGAGAAGCAAGAGAAGTGCAGAAAGAATCAAGAGCCGTGCAGAAAGAAGCAGGAGAGGTGCAGAAAGAGGCAAGAGATGTACAGAAAGAGGCAAGAGAGGTGCAGAAAGAGGCAAGAGCAGTGCAGAAAGAAGCAGGAGAGGTGCAGAAAGAAGCAAGAGAGGTGCAGAAAGAATCAAGTGAGGTGTAGAAAGAGGCAAGAGAAGTGCATAAAGAAGCAACAGAGGTGCACAAAGAGACAAGAAAGGTGCAGAAAGAAGAAGAAGAAAGGTGCAGAAAGAGGCAAGAAAAGTGCAGAAAGAGGCAGGAGAGGTACAGATAGAATGGAGGTGCAGAAAGAGGAAGAGATGTGCAGAAAGAGGCAAGACAAGTGCAAAAAGAGGAAGAAAGGTACAGAAAGAAGCCATAGAAGTGCTTAAAGAGGCAAGAGAAGTGCAGAAAGAGGAATAAAGGTTCAGAAAGAATCAAGAGAAATGCAGAAAGAGGCAAGAGAGGCTTAGAAAGAAGCAAGAGTGGTTTGCGCACCATTAGTACCAATTTAACACCCACATTTAGCAATAAGTAACAGGTGACCATTCCAGCTTTGCAAAGTGCCTTCCACCAAGCTGTAACATGTGTTGCTGCATTTTTGGTAACGTTAGAGCCGTTTGGGGGAAGAAGTCCACTTTAGTCCTGAGGCCCTCAGGAGGCAAGGCGACCTCATCAACCCCCCAGCAGTGCACCGAAAGGCGCGTTTGCAAAGTGGTGTAAAAAGTGGTGAATTGCCGGCTTCCGATTTTGTGTTTATTTTAGGAAAGGGGGCTGTGTGGCCCCCCTTCACTTTACCCTTTTGTGCCCCAGGGACCCCATCCTCCGGGGCTGGGCCTTTGTTAATTTTTTACTTTTCAAAGGATGGGGCTGTGCGGCTCCTGTCTCCAGCCTGATTTTGGCCCTGAGGATCCCATCCCCCGGGGCCCGGCCATGTTTTTAAGGAATGAGGGCCGCATGGCCCCACTTCCCTGGGCCAGTTTTGGCCCCGGGGACCCCTTCCCCAGGGCCAGGCCTTATGGTTTAAAAAAAAAAATAGGTAGGGGGCCTGTGCGGCACCCCTACCTGGGCCGATATTGCCCCGGGGACCCCATCCCCCAGGGCATGGCCACAATGTTGGGGAGCACAGAGGGAGCCTTAAGGCCCCCACGTTCCCTGCTGGCTCCCTCCTCCTGCGGGAGCCTGCATTGCTTTTGGGCTTGCTTATTCGATCCATATCATTCTTCACATCAGGGCTGCTGACTTGCTTTAGATATGACTCACTAGGTTTCACAATATTATGTGTATGGACCAGGTCATTACCCAGACTCATGCCACTCACTATCTCTGTACATGGTTTGCTAAATCTTGTCACTATTATGACACAGGTCTTGCTTATTCACAACTAGATCGCCCATGCCATACAGGTTGGTAATAAAGTTTACCCTTTCAACTTCCATAATATTAATACTGTAAGCTCTGTTGCCTCCCCCTTTCATGAAGTAATCTGTGCCATAGCCCTGATTGGTAACATGATTTAGCCAACCACACTTCTCATCTATAAGATCTTCTTAGAGCCTTCATTTTATCCTTATATACATAGTAAGAATGCTGGTATTTATGAGAGAAGGCATCCCGTACAGCTCTATTGAGTGATCATTTTAATTTAAATAGCTGAAATGTGTACCATTTATTCGGGGAGATTGATGCTAGATTTATTTTCTTTCGATTTCGTACTAGGAATTTTCCCACCAGGGATGATGTAATATAATTTCATTTATTAATCATTGAACATACCGCCACCTGGCATTGGTCGTTATCCTTTATTATTGCTTCAGCTGCCTGTATTATTTCTTCATGTTTATCCGAATGCCATGCCAGTCTCTTCAGATTGTATGAGAAGCTCATTTCAAAATTTAAAATGGCAACATCATCAGACCTGCATGAGGAGGAGGACCAGACCCTTTTAGAGGAAGAAGATCAGCCACCAAGAAAGAGGAAGGAGAGTGTAGTGTGGGAATATTTATTCCATTCCTGAGGGCCAGAAGAAAGTGAATGCGCAGAAGGCGTCCTGCAACTTATGCAAGAAGGTGCTGTCTCAGGGATCCCAGAAGAAATATTCTTGGGGGACGTCTTCAATGTACAAACACCTGAAGACGATGCACGAAAACTGTCTTGCAAGAGTAGAACTTGTAAGACAATGCAAGTGAAGGTGGCCAAGATGCGCAGGCTTCAACATCAAGACCTGGCGACAGGCTGCAACCATTCCTCCAACTCTGCCTGATTTTGCCAAAGCTGGACTTTTGTGCCTGAAATGTAGTACCGTGTTGAGTGTGGGGGAACAGGTTAATAATTTTTTTCATGTTAAAAATCTAAAAAACACCAAAACAATGACAAAATAGGTTGAAAAATAAAAAAATTAAAAAAAAGGTTTTAAAAAAAGGTTCTTACAGACCCACCTATTCTGGTTTATAAAAGAAAAGGTATATGTTGTGTGAATGGATGAGTCAATGGGTAGTGTCTGCATGATTGGATGAGTCCATGCGTAGTGTGTCACTTATTGGATGAGTGCATGGGGACAGCCTAAGTAAATGGATGAGTGCATGGGTACTGCCTGAGTGAATGGATGAGTTTGATCGAGTTTGATTGATTGATGAGTGCAAGGCTAGTGTCTGGGTGATTGAATGAGTGCATGGGTAGTGCCTTAGTGGCTGGATGAGTGCAAGGGTAATGCCTGGGTCATTACATGAGTGCATGGGTAGTGCCTGAGAGAATGGATGAGTACATGGGTAGTGCCTCAGTGAATGGTTGAGTGCAACAGTAGTGCCTGAGTGATTTGATCAGTGCATGGGTAGTGCCTGGGTGATTGAATGAGTGCATGGGTAGTGCCTGAGTGAATGGATGAGTACAAGGGTAGTGCCTGGCTCATTGGATGAGTGCATGGGTACTGCCTTGGTGATTTGATGAATGCATGGGTAGTGCCTGAGTGAATGGATGAGTGCAAGGCTAGTGCCTGGGTAATTGGATGAGTGCATGGGAAGGGCCTGAGTGAATGGTTGACTATAATAGTAGTGCGTGGGTGATTGAATGAGTACATGACTTGTGCGTGCGTGATTGCACGAGTGCATTCACAGTGTCTGGTAGATTGGAGAGTGCATGAGTGAATGCTGATGTGCAAGTGTAGTGCTTCAGTGATTGGATGAGTGCAAGGGTAATGTCTGCGTGATTGGATGAATGCATGCTTAGTGCTTGGGTGACTAGATGAGTACATACGTAGTGCCTGAGAGAATGGATGAGTGCATGGGTAGTGCCTCTGTGATAGAATGAGACCATGCGTAGTGCCTGAGTAAGTGGTTGAGTGCAAGAATAGTGCTTGAATGATTGGATGAATGCATGGGTAGTACCTGGGGGACTGGATCAGTTCAAGAGTAGTGTCTCCGTCATCGTCATTGGATAAGTACATGGGTACTATGTGAGAGAATGCAGGAGAGTATGCATAGTGCCTGACTGAAAGGATGAGTGCAAGGATAGCGCCGGGTGATTGGATGAGTGCAAGGGTAGTGCCTGAATGATTGGATGAGTTCATGGGTAGTGCCTGAGTGATTGGATGGGTGCATGGGAAGTGCCTGGGTGACTGCATAAGTGCATGAGTAGTACCTAAGAAAATGCAGGAGTGTATGCATAGTGCCTGAGTGAATAGTTGAGTGCAATGATAGTGCATGAGTGATTGGATGAGTGCATGGATAGTGCCTGAGTGATTGGATGAGTGCATGGGTAGTACCTAAGTGAATGATTGAGTGCAAGAGTAGTGCCTGAGTGATTCGATGAGTGCATGGATAGTACCTGAGTAAATGCATGAGTGCTAGGATACTGACTGAGTGATTGGATGAGTGCATCAGTAATGCCTGGGTGATTGGATGAGTGCATGCTTAGTGCTTGGGTGATTGGCTGAGTGCATGGGTAGTGCCAGGGTGATTGCATGAGTGCATGTGTAGTGCCCGAGTGAATGGATGAGTACAAGGGTAGTGTCTGGGTGATTGGATGAATGCATGGGTGGTACCCGAGTGAATGGATGAGTGCAAGGCTAATGCCTGGGTGATTAGATGAGTGCATGGGTAGTGTCTGGATGATTGGATGAATACATGGGTAGGGCCTGAGTGAATAGATGAGTACAAGCTAGCGCCTGGGTGATTGGATGAGTGCATGGGTAGTGCCTGGGTGAATGGTTGAGTGTAATAGTAGAGTCTGGGTGTTTGGATGAGTGGATGACTTGTGCGTGTGTGATTGCATGAGTGCATTTGTAGTGTCTGGTTGATTGGATGAGTGCATGGGTAGTGCCTGAGAGAATGGAAGAGTGTATGTGTAGTATCTGAAAGAATGGATGAGTGCAAGGATAGTGTTTGAATGATTGGATGAGTGCATGGGTTATGCCTCAGTGAATGGTTGAGTGCATGGGTAGTGCCTGGGTGATTTTATGAGTGCATGGGTAGTGCATGAGTGATTGGATGAATGCATGGGTAGTGCCTGAATAAATGGTGATGGAGCAGAACTGAGAAAATGTGTGCACCTGTATGAGAAGCTACCATTTAGCATCTTCAGATGCACAGCACGTGTCAGAATACATGTACAAGTAAACACATACCTGAGTCATGAGAGCACTCAGACATTTACACTTGACAGAGTACACTTCCCATTGCAAGCAGACACCTACATTTATAGGGCCTACTTCAAGTGTACCTTTACAGAGACTCATACAAAGTAGCCTAATCACTAATCCCTGTGCCAACATGTCTTAAACCCCACTTTCTCTGGCAGCTTCACTATTCACCGACTGCTCAGAATGTTGGGCCTAGCCAAATATAAAACAGCAATCCTTCACCATGTTTCCAAAGGCTTCAATGCATCAGTCTGTGCCTTTTCCTAGTGACATGATACATAAAAAGAAACCTAGAAATTGTAGAATACCTATGTTTCAGACTGCATGCTCTCTAAGTTTCTGTAGAGGAAGGTGTATGTATTCCTTTCAGCTCATAATACAGGGCACAAGGGTATTCAGCAGTCTATTTGAGGGGTTCTGTGACAACTACATAGGTAAGACATGTCTCCCTCTGCGACCGAATGATGTAGCAGAACTGAGAAGATTTGTGCACCTGTATGAGAAGCTACCAGTTTTTTAAGCTAGGATCTTCAGACCCATAGCACTTGTCGGATTACATGTACAAGAAGACACATACCTGAGTCACAATAGCACGCAGACCTTCAAACTTGACAAAGTGCACTTCCCGTTGCAAGCAGACACCTATATTTATAAAGCCTACTTCATGTGTACCTTTCCAGAGACTCATACCAAGCAGCCTAATCCCTAATCCCTCTGCCAACATGTCTTAAACCTCACTTTTCTCTGACAGCTTCACTATTCACCGACTGCTCAGAATGTTCGGCCTAGCCAAATATAAAACAGCAACCCTTCCCATGTCACTGTTGTAAGTCTCACCATGTTTCCAAAGGCTTCAATGCGTGTGTCTGTGCCATTTCCTAGTGACATAAAACATAAAAAGAAACCTCAAAATAGTAGAATACCTGTGTTTCACACCACATGCTCTCTAAATGTGTGTAGTAGAAGGTTTAAGTATTCCTTTCTGGTCATAATACAGGGCATGTGGGTATTGAACAGTCTATTTGAGGGGTTCTGTGACAGCTACATACGAAAGACACGTCTGCCTCTGCGACCAAATGGCAGAGCAGTACGAACAAGATTTGGGGCCTGTATGAGAAGCTACCAGGTTTTTTAGCTAGCATCCTATTGGTTAATCAGTGGGTTTGTGAGTGACTATATGGATGAATCAGTGGGTGTGTGACTGACTGTATAAGTTAGTGATTAGGTATCTCAGTGAATGTATGGGTGAGTGACTGGTTGTGTAAATGTGTGTATCTGTTTGTCAATTAATGTCTAAGTGGGTGTATGAGTGAGTTAGTGGGTATGTGAATGGCTATATGGGTGATTGTTTGGTTGTCTGACTACGTCTATAGTTGTCTGGGTGTCTGTGTTTGTGGGTGAAGAGATGTGTGACTGCCTGCATGGATCAGTAAGTGGGTGAGTCAGTGGCTGTATGGGGTACTGTTGCGTGTGTGAAAGGTATGAGTGAGTGAGTGAGTGTCTGTATGGCTGTGTCAGTGATTGAGTGCATGTGTCAGTATGGGTGAGTAACTGAGTATGTAAAAAGGCAGTATACATGAGTGATGGGGTATATGAGTGACTGTATGTGTGAGTAAGTGAATGTGAGAGTGGCTATATATATGAGTGCATGCTTCTGTTAGTGACTGTATAACTGAGTGAGTATGTGTTTGTGTATGTGTCATGTGATCAAGGCCCCTGGAGGGCTGAAACGCGTAATGGCGGCGGTGCAGGGCACAAAATAAAATAGAATTGCACTAAATCCTGGGTTCGCATCGTCCTTTCCATATGGAGTGAGCAAGTGGCGATTCAGTATCATATATATATATATATATATATTTTTTTTTTTTCAACAAACATCCACCAGGGACATATGAGCACTCTGCGGGTTCCAAATTTCTTTATTATAACCAAGTAGACACGTTTCGGCGACATTGCCTTTCTCAATACTGGTTAACAAGATTCGTATCAGTTTCGAGCCTTTTTAAATGAATCTGTTCTCATTCCCATTAATTGATGTCTTCTAGCGAGAGAAAGTGGAGTGACGTTATTCAAGTTGGTAACATTAACATCCGCCATCACAGTGTGTTGAATTTTATATTTGCTCATTTTATTAATGCCATTACGCGTGCCCCTTTGCATTATTTAGTGATGTTTAACCCATAATGGATCTCATATATGGCACGACTCTTTGACACACTGTCATATTGTGCGATTACAGTTCTCCTTTAGCCACTTCAACATTCGCAGGATCAAGCAATATCGATTTGCATCCCTTATTCGGCTGCTTTTCTAACACGATAGGGAACGTACCTGTAAGCGCCAGTTTTAGTAACCGACACTAAACATTTAGTAATGGTCCAAACTTGTCTCAGCAGGCATGCCTTTCATTTAGTTGGCAGCGGTTCTAACTGTCCTTAAAGTAATCGTTCCACAAAAGCCACTTGATTCCTGTTGAACACTTTGCAGGACGGGTGCCTCCTTCGTGATAAGTGGCCATCACATCAAAAAAAAATTCAGCAAACATCCACCAGGGACATAGGAGCACTCTGTGGGTTCCAAATTTCTTTATTATAACCAAGTAGTCGCGTTTCGGCGACATTGCCTTTCTCAATACTGGTTAACAAGATTGGTATCAGTTGCGAGCCTTTTTAATTGCATCTGTTCTCATTCACATTGGTTGATGTCTCCTAGCAAGAGAAAGTGGAGTGACATTATTCAAGTTGGTAACATTAACATCCGCCATCACAGTGTGTTGAATTTTATATTTGTGCATTTTATTAATGCCATTACGCGTGCCCCTTTGCATTATTCAGTGATGTTTAACCCATAATGGATCTCATATGGCACGACTCTTTGACACACTATCATATTGTGCGATTACAGTTCTCCTTCAGCCACTTCAACATTCGCAGGCTCAAGCAATATCGATTTGCATCCCTTGTCCGGCTGCTTTTGTAACACGATACGGGACGTACCTGTAAGCGCCAGTTTTAGTAACCGACACTAAACATTTAGTAATGTTCCAACCTTGTGTCAGCAGGCATGCCTTTCATTTAGTTGGCAGCAGTTCTAACAGTCCTTAAAGTAATTGTTCCACAAAAGCCTCTTGATTCCTGTTGAACACTCTGCAGGACGGGTGCCTCCTTCGTGATAAGTGGGCATCACATAAAATTTTTTTTCAACAAACATCCACCAGGGACATAGGAGCACTCTGCAGGTTCCAAATTTCTTTATTATAACCAAGTAGACACGTTTCGGCGACATTGCCTTTCTTAATACTGGTTAACAAGATTGGTATCAACTGCGAGCCTTTTTAAATGAATCTGTTCTCATTCCCATTAGTTGATGTCTCCTAGCAAGAGAAAGTGGAGTGACGTTATTCAAGTTGGTAACATTAACATCCACCATCACAGTGTGTTAAATTTTATATTTCTTCATTTTATTAATGGCATTACTTGTGCCCCTTTGCATTATTTAGTGATGTTTAACCCATAATGGATCTCATATATGGCACGACTCTTTGACACACTGTCATATTGTGCGATTACAGTTCTCCTTTAGCCACTTCAACATTCGCAGGCTCAAGCAATATCGATTTGCATCCCTTGTCCGGCTGCTTTTCAAACACGATAGGGAACGTACCTGTAAGCGCCAGTTTTAGTAACCGACACTAAACATTTAGTAATGGTCCAACCTTGTGTCAGCAGGCATGCCTTTCATTTAGTTGGCAGCGGTTCTAACAGTCCTTAAAGTAGTCGTTCCACAAAAGCCACATGATTCCTGTTGAACACTTTGCAGGACGGGTGCCTCCTTCGTGATAAGTGGCCATCACATAAAAAAAATTCAGCAAACATCCACCAGGGACATAGGAGCACTCTGCGGGTTCCAAGTTTCTTTATTATAACCAAGTAGACACGTTTCGGTGACATTGCCTTTCTCAATACTGGTTAACAAGATTGGTATCAGTTGCAAGCCTTTTTAATTGAATCTGTTCTCATTCCCATTGGTTGATGTCTCCTAGCAAGAGAAAGTGGAGTGACGTTATTCAAGTTGGTAACATTAACATCCGCCATCACAGTGTGTTGAATTTTATATTTGTTAATTTTATTAATGGCATTACGCGTGCCCCTTTGCATTATTTAGTGATGTTTAACCCATAATGGATCTCATATATGTCACGACTCTTTGACACACTATCATATTGTGCAATTACAGTTCTCCTTCAGCCACTTCAACATTCGCAGGCTCAAGCAATATCGACTTGCGTCCCTCGTCCGGCTGCTTTTGTAACACGATAGGGCACGTACATGTAAGCGCCAGTTTTAGTAACCAACACTAAACATTTAGTAAAGTTCCAACCTTGTGTCAGCAGGCATGCCTTTTATTTAGTTGGCAGCGGTTCTAACAGTCCTTAAATTAATCGTTCCACAAAAGCCACTTGGATCCTTTTGAACACTCTGCAGGATGGCTGCCTCCTTCGTGATAAGTGGCCATCACATAAATTTATAAAATGAACAAATATAAAATTCAACACACTGTGATGGTATCCATGAAGCGAAGCAGAATTGCTTTTGGACAAGGGGAGCTACATGTTAGCAGCTCCCCTTGTCCAAAATCAATGCCGGCTCCCGCAGGAGGCGGGGAGCCAGCTGGGACTGGGGGGGCATTGGGGCTCCCCCAACAGTCCCCAATGTGAGAGCATGCCCCGGGGGATGGGGTCCCCGGGGCAGATACGAATAATGGAAGTGGGGCATTTTTTTTCTTTCGATTTTGGAGTCACAACCCCATTGTGGCTCTCAGCGCGGCCCCCCCGTGTAACGTCGTGGTGGATTAGCGGATCCACCTCAAATAAATAATTTAGTAGTATATAATTTAGAAGGTAGTGTTGCATTTGTGAAGTTGCTTTATAGAGGTAGTGTGATTAAAGTTAATAATAAGATTAAATTTGATAGAGTTAGTAAAAATATATAAAATTAAGAGTTAAACCTGAAATGTGTATTATGTTGTAGTACATTGAATTCATGCTTTTGCAGATTCGCGATAGGTGCGCGAATCCACAAAAAATTGAAAAAGAGTAGGTATGTGTAAAAAAATTCGATTCACTATTGTGTTATAGGGTGGCTCAAAAAAGAGCCCTTGTTTTCATTATGAGTTTGTTGTAGCTACATGTAAGTGCGGATGCACAGCTTTAGGTTGTTGAGAAAGACTCTGTTACCTTGATCTGTGAAGTGTACTCCATCACTTCTGTAGTTGTCATCCATAACAAAACATAGATTGTTGTTATAGATGGAGCCCATCCTATGGTCTCTAAGGTAAGCAGAAACAGCTTTATTTACATTCTTTCTAGCTTTCTCAATCTGTGGACAGAATTGATTTGACCACTTCCATTTCTGTCTTTGGCGTATATTAGAGTATACAAAGACAGTTTTGGGGGAAAAGCAACATCAATTGTGCAAAGGTAATCTTCATTAGCATTTCCAGACCTATCCCAGTCAATGTGCCTAGGTCATTGCCACCACAGTGTACAATCATGAGGTCAGGGGGTTGGAGATGCGAAAAGGTTTTAACCAAAGGCATCAATTGGTGCCACTGTAATCCTGTCTGTGCAATCCATTTAATATCCACATTTTGCAAAGCTAGGTCTTTGTCAATATATCTGTGTTCAGCATACCTTTTGCACCAGAAAACATAGATGTGCCCTACAATCCATACTGTAAGCATCTTTAAGGGATGTCTGGAAGTAATGAGAATATGTCTGTAGCTGAGGTAGTCAGTTGGCAGAATGAGAGGTATCTAAAATGGTAGACAAGATGCTGTGTTTTAAAAAGCAGATAACTGATTGGCTGTTCATGTACATTGTACACTCAAAAATAGGATGCATGTTACTTTCTTAAAAAAGCATGTTTCTTATGGTTATTTAAAAATGTTTGAAAGGTATAGTAGATAGGATAAGGTAATATTTTGCAGAAGTCAACCACACCTGCTATTTGCATTTGTAAGCTTGTGTGCTGAACTTGAAAATATGGTGAACTTGTGACCTGCCAGTTCAGTTGAATGTTGCAGAAACTGTTACTATGGAAACTGGGATTAAGTAGAATGGGGGAAGGGTTGAAAGTTAACTGTGCTTTTAAAATATGAAATTGTAAGTTATATATAACTAATATGTTATTAAAGTAAGATTTCCCAGATCAGTAGTATGTTTAGAAGTGGTTTGTTCTTAAAAAATAATAATAGTATTATTAGTAATAGGTTTTTGAACTCCTGTGTGGATTTGCGGCTCCACTGCGATGCTTTACTGAGGTACCGCGGTGGAGTCGCGACTCCAGAAAATTACTGAACCAGTTTGGGCACTTTTAGAAGTCAGTTGGTAATATGTCTAACCAATAGAAATGTGTTTCACAATTTGAAATAATGTAGGAAGGAATGTGATTTCTTACTTACATTTATTTGTGTGGAGAAACAGAGGGAAGGTTTGCCATTACTGGTTTTACCTTGTTGAGAGTGGTGCATTACATTGATTGTGTGCAAAAGAAAATCTTTTATGAGTTTCTGATTTTTCATATTTTACAATACTATTTGAAAGGTGAGTTACACATTTGTGAGGTGTATTATGTATTAGCTTTATTTTCTAACTTTAAAAATTATTCAAGAACTGTGAAGTTTGAAATATGTTATTAAATGTAGAGATGTGTATTGTAGTTTGTTAGTATTTAGAGAGGTCTGCATGGTCTTGTGTCTGAAGTATGTCTCTACTTACACATGTATTCTGATATGTGTTATCCATCTGAAGAGGCTAGTCATGTAAAACACAGGTATACATGTACTTGTATGCTTCTTTTATATCTGGTGTCACTAGCAAAAGGTATACACACATGCATGTATGCTTTTAAAAATATGGGGAGACTTACAACAGAGACATGTGAAGGGTTGCTGCTTTGTATTTGGCTATTATCAATACCTGAGTAGTAGTAGAATGGTGAAGCAGCAGCAGCAGAAAAGTGATGTATAAGATATGTCGGGTGAGGAATTAGTGATTATGCTACTTTGTATGAGTCTGTGGACAAGATCACTTGAAGTACTCTGCATAAATCTAGGTGTCTGTTTGAAATGTGAAGTGCAGTCTGTCAAGTTTTAAGGTGTTCATGGTCTTGTGACTGAGATATTTGTCTACTTGCACATGTATTGTGATATGTCTTATGCATCTGAAGATGCTAGACATATACAACTGAGGTGTACATCTATGTGTGTGTTTCTTTGATATATGATGCTACTATCAAAAGGTACAGACATATGCATGCATGCTTTCAGGAAGATGGTGAGACTTACAGTAGAAACATGTGAAGGGTTGCTGTTTTATATTTGGGTAAGCCCGACACCATAAGAAGTCATAGAATGGTGAAGGAGCAGCAGAAAAGTGAGGTTTAAGACATGTTTGCAGAGGGATCAGTGATCAGGCTTCTTTGTATGAGTCTGTGGAAAAGTACACTTCAAATATAAAGCATAATTTTCAGTGTCTGCTTGAAATGTGAAGTGCAGTCTATCAAGTTTTAAGATGTGGATGGTCTTGTGACTGAGGTATGTCTCTACTTGCACATGTATTCTGATATGTGTTATGCATCTGAAGATGCTACACGTTTAAAACACAGGTATACATCTATTTGTATATTTCTTTTAAATATGATGCTGCTAGCAAAAGGTACAGACATATGCATGCATGCTTTCAGGAATATGGTGAGACATACAGCTGAGACATGTGATGTGTTGCTGCTTTATATTTGGCTAGGCCTAACACTCTAAGTAGTCTAAGAATGGTGAAGCTGCAGCACAAAAGTGAGGTTTAAGACATGTTGGGAGAGGGATTAGTGATTAGGCTACTTTGTATGAGTCTGTGGAAAGGTACACTTGAAGTACGCCTCATAAATGTAGGTGTCTGTTTGAAATGTGAAGTGCAGTCTCTCAAGTTTTAAGGTCTTCATGGTGTTGTGACTGAGGTATGTCTCTATTTACACATATATTCTGATATGTGTTATCCATCTGAAGATGTTACATGTGTAAAACAGAAGTATACATCTATTTGTATGCTTCTTTTATATATGGTGTCACTAGCAAAACGTACAGATACATGCATCCATGCTTTTAGAAATATGGGAGACTTACAACAGAGACATGTGAACGGTTGCTGCTTTGTATTTCACTAGGTTCAACATCTGAGTAGTAGTAGAATGATGAAGCAGCAGCAGCGGAAAAGTGAGGTTTAAGATATGTTGTCTGAGGAATTAGTGATTATGCTACTTTGTATGAGTCTGTGGAAAAGTTTACTTGTAGTACGCCACATAAATCTAGGTGTCTGTTTGAAATGTGAAGTGCAGACTGTGAAGATTTAAGGTCTTCATAGTCTTGTGACTGAGCTATGTGTCTACTTGCACATGTATTTTGATATGTGTTATACATCTGAAGATGCTAGACGTATAAAACAGAGGTGTATATCAATTTGTATGTTTCTTTGATTTATGATGTTACTAGCAAAAGGTACAGACATATGCATGCATGCTTTCATGAATATGGTGAGACTTACAGCTGAGACATGTGATGGGTTGCTGCTTTATATTTGGCTAAGCCCAACACTCTAAGTAGTTGCAGAATGGTGAGGTGCAGCACAAAAGTGAGGTGTAAGACATGTTAGGAGAGGGATTAGTGATTAGGCTACTTTGTATGAGTCTGTGGAAAGGTACACTTTAATATACAGCATCATTTTCAGTGTGTGCTTGAAATGTGAAGTGCAGTCTGTCACTTTTTAAGGCCTTCATGGTCTTGTGACTGAGGTATGTCTCTACTTGCACATGTATTCTGATATGTGTTATGCATCTGAAGATGCTAGACGTATAAAACACAGGTATACATCTATTTGTACATTTCTTTTATATATTATGCTGTTTGCAAAAGGTACAGACATATGCATGCATGCTTTCAGGAATATGGTGAGACTTACAGCTGAGACAGGTGCTGGGTTGCTGCTTTATATTTGGCTAGGCCCAACACTCTAAGTAGTTGCAGGATGGTGAGGTGCAGCACAAAAGTGAGGTTTAAGACATGTTAGGAGAGGGATTAGTGATTAGGCTACTTTGTATGAGTTTGTGGAAAGGTACCCTTTAAATATACCGCATTATTTTCAGTGTGTGCTTGAAATGTGAAGTGCAGTATGTCAAGTTTTAAGGCCTTTATGGTGTTGTGACTGAGATATGTCTCTACTTGCACATGTATTCTGATATGTGTTATGCATCTGAAGGTTCACTGATAGAATATCGATTCCCAAAATATCCCCATACACAAATATCGATGCAAAAATATCGATGTCAAAAATATTGACATCCTATATTTAAAATTGTAAGTACAAAAATATCGAAACAAAAATAACAATGTAAAAAACTATAGATGTACAAAATGTCGATTTGTTTAAATAAATAAAAATTAATGTTAAATATATTAAATAATAAAATTAACTTTAAAAAAATTATTTAGATCTAATATACATTTTAACAAATATAATAAAATACATTTAATTTTAAAAATATTTAAACATACATATATAAAATGTAATATATAAACTATTAATTTTAATGTATTTTATAATTTTATAAATATATAAAAATGTACAAATTAATATATATATGTATATTTACATACACTTATAACATACAATCTAATAAAAAATCATTATATTATAAATTAAAACATTAAAATATTTAATAGTCTTTAAAATTGAATTTTGCACTCCATTGAGTGTAACAGCAGGGAAAGTGTTGGATAGCGGAGGGGTAAAAATTACTATTCCCACTCCAGTGAGTGCAACAGTAGGGAAAGTGTTGGATAGCGGAGGGGTAAAAATTACTATTCCTACTCCAGTTGGTGCAACAGTAGGGAAAGTGTTAGATAGCGGAGAGGTAAAACTTACTATTCCCACTCCAGTGAGTGCAACAGTAGGGAAGGTGTTGGATAGCGGAGGGGTAAAACTTAATATTCCCACTCCAGTAAGTACAATAGTAAAGAAAATGTTGGATAGCGGAGGGGTTACAATTACTATTCCCACTCCAGTGAGTGCAACAGTAGGGGAAGTGTTGGATAGCGGAGGGGTAAAAAATACTATTCCCACTCCAGTGAGTGCAACAGAAGAGGAATTGTTGGATAGCGAAGGGATAAAATTACTATTCTCCCTCCAGTTTGTGCAACAGTAGGGAAAGTGTTGGATAGCGGAGGGGTAAAAATTAATATTTCCACTGGAGTCAGTTCACAATTAAAAACAAACAAATTAACAACAACACAAAAGATTCTAAAAAACAAAAAAATAAAACATATATAAAAGTTTTAAATATTACAAAAGATAGAAACTGATTAGAATGTTAAAAAGATGTAACAAATACAGAGAAAGATTATTTTAAAACATTCAGAAATAATTTAAAAACAAAAAACTATTTTTTATAGAAAATATTTTAAACAAAAACATTATTTATTACATAAATGTAATATTTTTTATTTCCTACCCTATAACACCACACAATTCAGAACCCACATTTAATTTTTTTTAAAAATGTACCTCCATAATTAACATAATTAATTATCAATTAAACAAATATTGTTAATTTACAAAAATGTAAAATAAAAATTAATTTACTCCCAAAACGTTACCCCTATAAAAACAAAACACACACACACAAAATAACAATAAACTCTTACCATAAATATGTATCAATTAATAAATTAATATTAATAATCAACTAATTATTAATTAATTAAACAAAAATTACTGTCCACCCTCCACCCCAATAATACCACAACCCACCTCTAAAAATCATTACACAATTTCAATAACTAATTTTACAGTAATAAATTAATATCAATTAACAACTTATTAATTAATTTAAAATAATTTACTTCCCACCCTTTACCACTATAAACCCCACAACTTACATTAAAATTAATTACATAATTGTCATATTTTAATGTTAATTAATTAAGTAGCATTCATTAACAAACAATTATTAATTAATTATATATAAATTACTTCCCACCCTAGTCTCCTATAAACCCCACCACCCACACCTAAAAAAATGACTCAATTAACATAATTAATTAATTAATAATAATTACCATCAATTAATTAATAATTAATAAAAAATTAATTCCCACAATTAACACTATAAAATCTAAATTAAATAAATACTAATACATAAAAAATTATAATTTATTTATTATAATTACATTACTTCCTACCCTATTCCCTATAAACCCTCAACCCGCTCCTAAAAAAATGACAAAATTAACATAATTGCCAATTAGTTAACTAAAAATTATTAACACCTAAGTAATAAATAATTAATAATAAATTAATTCCCACAATTAACACTATAAAATATAAATTAAATAACTACTAATACATAAAAAATTATCATTAATTTATTATAATTAAATTACTTCCCACCCTATTCCCCTATAAATCCACAACTCACTACAGAACTTAAAAAAGCAAAATTTAATTAAGATAAAATGAATAACTACTACAAATTTAACACATACATCAAAAAACAAAACACATTTTTTTACAAAAAATAGATCACATACTTTTAAGATACATACTAAAATACATAACACTAATTAAAACATCGATATTTAAAACAACTATATTTTTGCAAATGATATTAACAACTTCAATATTTCCAAAAGCGATATTTCTTACCTGCAAGTCGATATTCTTGATCACGATATTCTTCCTGTCGATATTTCTGTATCACGATATTTAAAACTCAATATTTGTGTATGTCGACATTTTAAACTTGATATTCTGTCTGTGCACCGCATCTGAAGATGCTAGACGTATAAAACACAGGTATACATCTATTTGTTATTTCTTTTATATAGGATGCTGCTAGCAAAAGGTACAGACATATGCATGCATGGTTTCAGGAATATGGTGAGACTTACAGCTGAGACATATGATGTGTTGCTGCTTTATATTTGGCTAGGCCCAACACTCTAAGTACTTGCAGAATGGTGAAGGGCTGCACAAAAGTGAGGTTTAAGGCATGTTAGGAGATGGATTGGTGATTAGGCTACTTTGTATGGGTCTGTGGAAAGCTACACTTGAAATGTGAAGTGCAGTCTGTCAAGTTTTAAGGTTTGCATGGTGTTGTGACTGCAGTATATCTCTACTTGCACATGTATGCTTCTTTTATATATGGTGTCACTAGCAAAAGGTACAGACAAATACATGCATGCTTTCATGAATATGGTGATACTTACAGCAGAGATATGTGAAGGGTTGCTGCTTTATATTTGGCTAGGTGCAACATCCTGAGTAGTTGCAGAATGGTGAAGCTGCAGCACAAAAGTGAGGTTTAAGACATGTTGGGAAAGGGATTAGTGATTAGGCTACTTTGTATGAGTCTGGGGAAATGTACACTTGAAGTGCACCGCATAAATGTAGGTGTCTGTTTCAAATGTAAAGTGCAGTCTATCAAGTTTTAAGTTTAAGGTCTGTATGGTCTTGTGATTGATGTATGTCTCTACTTGCATATGTATTCTCATATGTGTTATTAATCTGAAGATGCTAGACATATAAAACACAGATATATCTCTATTTGGGTGTTTCTTTTATATATGGTAATACTAGTAAAAGGTACAGACACATGCATACATGCTTTCAGGAATATAGTGAGATTTATAACAGACTCATGTGAAGGTTTGGTGCTTTATATTTGGGTAGGCCAACAAACTGAAGATGCTAGATGTATAAAACACAGGTATACATCTATTTGGATATTTATTTTATATATGATGCTGCTAGCAAAAGGTACAGACATATGCATGCATACTTTCAGGAAGATGGTGAGACTTACAGCATAGACATGTGATGGGTTGCTGCTTTATCTTTGGCTAGGCCCAACACCCTAAGTAGTCACAGAATGGTGAAGCTGCAGCACAAAAGTGAGGTTTAAGACATGTTAGGAGAGAGATTAGTGATTAGGATACTTTGTAAGAGTCTGTGGAAAGGTACACTTGAAGTTCGCTACATAAATGTAGGTGTCTAAGTAGATATATTTCTACTTACTCATGTATTCAGATATGTGATATATATTTGAAGATGCTACATTGTTAAAACACAAGTATTTATCTATTTGTATGAATTCTCATATGTGCTATGCATCTGAAGATACTAGATGTATAAAAGACAGGTATACCTCTATTTGTATGTTTCTTTTATATATGATAGTAGTAGTAAAAGGTACAGACACATGCATGCATACTTTCATGAATATTGTGAGGTTTACAACAGATTCATGTGAAGGTTTGCTGCTTTATATTTGGGTAGGCCCAACACTTTGAGTATTCGCAAAATGGGGAAGCTGCAGCACAAAAGTAAGGTTAAAGACATGTTGGCAGATGGTTTAGTAATTAGGGTAGTTTGTATGAATCTGTGAAAAAATACAGGTATAAAACTATTTGTATATTTGTTTTATATATGGTGTCACTAGCAAAAGGTACAGACACATGTATGGATGCTTTCAGGAATATAGTGAGACTTACAACAGAGACATGTGAAGGGTTGCTGTTTTATATTTGGGTAAGATCAACACTTTAGGTGTTATTTTGAATTGGAAACACCAGTCTGTGAAGTGTAAGGGACCTTATGGTGTTGTGAATGACGTATGTGTCTACTTATACATCTATTGTCTGATGTATTATACATGTGAACCTGATTGGTTTGGGTAGTAGTAGAGAAATTCTTTAGGTATGCTCTCTCATTCTGTTGCAGAAGTTGTGATGTCTTCTAAATGAAGGAATTGTGCAGTGTCTAACATAGCTTTGAAATGCAATTATTTATAGATGTGAATATTTGTATATATATTTATTTTAAGAATATAACATTATTTTTAGAATTTTTTTTAACTTTTTTTCCCCCAGATATTTACCATTATTAGTAAGAAAGATTGAGTATGGCAAGAAAAGATCAAAAGAAAAGACAAGAAAAAAACAGTTCTATTAAAAGGAGAGAGAAAAGCAGAAATTAGATGAAGGTCAAACTGTGACATTGAAGAAAAAGACTTCTGGTAAGAGAACTAAAGAATTTGTTAAAAGACTTTCAAAGAATGTAATGAATTTTCAAAATGTGGAAAAGAGAAAGGAATGTTCTACAACCAATCAGAAGGAAACGAAAAAGGACATATTAATGGAAAATCATGTTATGGGAAACCAATCCATGTTAAAAGAAGGCTGAAAGAATATAAAGACATTAGGAAGCGAAAGTATGAAAGTAGAGTACTACAAATTGTATTGAAAGATTGTAAAAATATATAAAAAAGATCAGCAGCTTACAAGAAAAAACAACAGATTGAAAGTGTAGTAGAAAAAGCTTTTGAATTGAAAATATTTTCTTTTATATTGGTATTGAAGAGAATGAAAACATTGAAAAAAACAATGCACTTTATGAAGGAGACAAGCAAAAGAAAAAGACTGGTTAATAGAAGTAAGTTTTGCAAAATTTGTACTGGTGACTGGAAGCACACTTCTAGTACTGAGCCTTTCTTTAATGAAGGAAGCTATTTTCAACACAATACATTAGTTCATGCAGTTGATACTAGTGGTCGATGTTATGAAGTGAAAGATGGTTGTGCAATTTCAAAAGAAAAGATGGTTCTTAGGAATGTGGAAGAACTAATATTTGAAGAAGTTCAAGGGAGGCGTGCACAAGCTCCGGTATATGAGTGGGATTCTAGCAGTATTTGTATTGTAATCTATTGACATATTACGAGTTTTTTTTTTGTGAGAATATGCCAAAAAAAGTCTTAAACAGAATAGTAAGATGTTACAAGGACTAGATCCATGTAAAGTAAGAAAATATACTAAACTGCAGGTTCATTCTCTGGCTTGCCTTTCAAGAAAAGTATGTCAAAATACTTTCCATCATTTAAGAATGTTAGCAGTTCACCACTCAGAAATGTGGAAGTTAGTAAGGAGACTTACTATGAAAAAGTCCTGCATTATGTTTAAGTGAAATGAACACAGCTCTTTTGCATGGTTCAGTATCAGATGTAAAAAAAGTTTGTGATGATATACAGTTTCGTTTATTTGGTTCACAAGAGGAGTGTAGAGAAAGTGAGAGCTTGATAAGTGTAGGTGTTGAAGAACAGGTGGTAGATATTAGTACTGACAAGTTTGCAGAAGAAATTATAAAGTTTAAGACAGTTTCATCTGAAAAACCAAACTATGGGGGTCATTACGATGGCGGGTGGACTTGAGTCTGCCCGCCATCATAGCGGGGATTGGGACCGCCTGCCTGTCATGCGGCGGTTCCGCACTCCACATTATGATATGACCACCACCATGGCGGTCGCATCCAGCAATTTAACATTGCGGCGGGTGCTGCTCGCTGCAGCACCCGCCGCAATGCTAAAAATGCATGTAGTGCATTTCAATGCACTATGTGGCAGGCACCACGTGGTGCCTGCCACTTAGTGCAGGGAAATGCCCCGTTTCACCACCACCTCCCCCCAACACAAGGGGGGCCCGCTAAGGACCCCCGAAACAAATCCCTGCCAGCCTGTCCATGGCGGTTTTGCCACCATGAAAAGGCTGGCTACAGTCAGCATCGTAATTTGGCAGACGGTGCCTGCTAGGCACTGCCACCATTTTAGGCATGCTGACCGCTCCGCCAGGTAATTGGTACGATTGCCTGTGGCGGAAGCGTGGCGGGCGGTCTTTGCGACCACCGCGGTCTGAAAGCAATTTCCCCCGCCATCGTAATTTGGCAGGAGGAAAATTGCTGTCAGATGGCGGAGGGCCCGCCACCGCATGGCTGGTGGTGGCAGGCCTTCCGCCATCGTAATCACCCCCTATGTTTGTATTTGTTGTCGACGTACTCACTATAGAACTCAAACTAGGAATGTT